>UESW01003848.1:1536859-1880710 GCA_900491605.1 Calamus simplicifolius
GAGTCCAAGGAAGAATCGATCCAGCGCGTTGCATCCAGGAGAGCTCTCGTGCGGTGCCCATCCGAGGATCTGCATCCGCTCATGCCGTGAGAAGGTGCTCTGTTTCATGCCGTGAGAAGGTGTTGTCCAGTCCGTGAGGAAGCTTTGTTCCAGGCGATTGGAGAGAAGTGCGTGAAGACTGTTCTGTTCCTAGGAGCCCTCATCTGGTGACTCTGCTCAGCCATCCGTGGAGGTGCGTCTTGGAGGATCGGCCGGAGGCTTTGTTCTGCGTCCTGCATCCGTGAATTGCTCTGTTTCCCAGGAAGAGTCTGTGGCTTGGAGGCGTATGTAGAAGAGGGCCTGGTTTGATTTAGGAATTTATTATAATCTGTTGCTTTCTTAATGTCATAACTCTTTACTTTTTATGAAATAAAATTTTTATTCATAATTAATTGTTATTAAATTATATTTAAGTAGAAATAATTTTAGACTGATCTATTCTTTAAAGGGACGGACCGTGATCTATAGGTACGGACTGTGCTCTTATAAGATAGACCATATCTTAATTATTTTGCAATACTAATTATTTAATTAATTAAATTTATAAGTTTATTTCAAGATAATCGCTAAAGTCCCAGTGGAATCGATCCCTTACTCTCGCTATTCTAATAGTGAAATTAAGGTGTTTAAATCGTTGCGCTACGACACGCATCAGGAACTTTGGGCTCCCTCTTCTTTGCCGGCTCAGCGCAGGCAACTCTCCGCGATTCCTCGACCCTGGCATACTTGTCCGCCAGAGCCATCATCTCCGAGAGGCAGGGGGGATAACTGACTTCCATAGCTAGATAGAAGTCGCTCTCCTTTGAGACTCCCCCGCTAGGGCAGATATGGCCACCTCATGATTAAGGTGGTCCACCTCCAACATGGCCTTATTGAAGCGGCCGAGATAATTTCTCAGGGACTCCCCCTCTCTCTGCTTAACTTCAGAGAGGGAGTCAGATCTTCGTCGGTAGCAGCGGCTGCTGACGAACTGACCAATAAAAAGGCAGCTCAGTTCGTCAAATGAATCAATAGAACTTGGCTTCAAAGCGTTGAACCAAGTTCGAGCGGATCCTCTGAGGGTGGAGAGGAAGGCGCGGCACAGGACCGCATCAGATGCTCCGTGGAACATCATTATTGACCGGAAGCTGCTAAGATGGTCATCCGGGTTTGAAGAGCCGTGGTAAGGTTCGACGGCTGGTAACTTGACATGGGAGGGAATCACTTCCTCCATAATCCCCTTAGAGAAAGGGATGCCCTGCTCCGCCTTGGGCTGGGGCGGATGGGCCTGCTTGGTGGCGTCCAGCTCCTAACGCATTTCCTGGATCTGACGATGGATCTCCTCTTCGCCAGCTAGAGGAGGAGCTGGGCGAGGAGATCGCAGAGATGGCATCGAATCATGGTGGGAGATCACCGGAGAGAGAGATCGGGCTCATCGAGATCTGGGAGGATCTCTGTCATGGCTACCTCGCGGGGCTGGCTTGTCCCCTCTAGGTCGATGCGGGGGGTCCGCAGATTTGTGCGGACTGGAGGAGGAAGTCGCCGGTGAAGAAGGAACCGCCGCTTCCTTGTGAAAGTGTGGAGCAGGAGGAGCCATAAGGCGCTCCTGGACCAGGTGGGTCAGAGTCTGAACTTGTTGGACCAGCAAGGCAAACTGGTCCTGGGTCATCGGGATGGCAGGTGGTGACGGGGTTTCGACTGGTGGCGGTTACGGCGCTACACCGCTCGTCGGATCAAGCCTCTGGGAAGCGACCTGATCTTGAGCTTCAGAGGTTGCTCTTCGCCGATTGGCCATTAGAGAGGTTCTACTCCAGGTTAGGATCCTTGTCTTCTTTCTTCAAGTTTAATGGGACTTGAGGCCCTTCCTTTAGCGCCAATCTGTTGCCGCCGGGATCCGTCCTCCGACTCGGGCGCAGTCGATCTCCAGGGGGGCGCGGACCTGCACACAAGTCCTCGCGCGAGGGGCGTTGGGGGTGGCCCTCCGCGGAAGACCCTTCGACGCTCAAGTCAGTGAAAGGAAATCGGCGATCAACTAAAAAGTGGGGAGGTGGATCTCTCCAAGAGGCCTCTCTGGGGGCGGCCAATCGTGAGCTCTAGAAGGGGAGAGCACCGACGAGCAGGAGAGTGAGAATGGGGGTGTGAGCGCGCAAGAGTGTGCGTACTTGAGGGAATCTGGGAGTGTCCTATTTATAGACCGTCACCTAGATCTTGAGCACCTTCTGGAAGGTTCAGAGGTTGTTAGGATGCGGGAGCAGATCGAATCAGGCCGTTGTGAGGCTGTTGGGATCCGTATCTTATCCGTTAGGGGATCGACGGCTGGGAGAGCTCCTTGTCAGCTTAGGATCTGGTAGATGTGTAGATCTCAGGTAGCCTCGATAGGCTCTAGACCACTTCTCAGCATGATTCCTTGCCTAGGGTGTCGTTACAGTAGACTTAGGCTCTCCCATGTCAGGTTCCGCGGAGGTGGGTATTGGATCGGGGAGACCGAGCTATGGGGGCTTGGGAGAGACGAGCTATGGAAGCTCGGGGAAGCCGAGCTGCGGGAGCTCAGGGAGGACGAGCTACAGAAGCTCGGGGAAAGCCGAGCTATGGGAGCCCGTGAGAGGCGAGCTACGGAAGCTCGAGGAGGCCAAGCTACGGAAGCTCGGGAAGAGCCGAGCTATGGGAGCCCGGGAGGAAGCTCGGGGAAGCCGAGCTGCGGGAGCTCGGGGAGGCCGAGCTACGGAAGCTCTGGTAAAGCCAAGCTATGGGAGCCCGGGAGAGGCGAGCTACGGAAGCTCGAGGAGGCCGAGCTACGGAAGCTCCGAAAGAGCCGAGCTATGGGAGCCCGGGAGAGGAGCTACGGAGGCTCGAGGAGGCCGAGCTGCGGAAGCTCGGGGAAAGCCGAGCTATGGGAGCCCGGGAGAGGCGAGCTACGAAAGAGGTTGGTCTTAGCCTCCTCGCACGGGTATTGATGCAATGATGATTTTACCCCCCAACAGGAAGGGATCTTGGGCAGCCTTGCGATATTTCTTGGGGTGGAGAGGAAGGAGATGCGGTGGCCCCTCTTGGCTAAGGATTTGGAGAGCTCCAAGAATGGAAGCAAGGCCAAAGGCAAGCCAAGGGAACAAAACAACGTGAAGAGAGCCCTTATCCATGGCGGAGAATGGCTAGGGCGTTGGTATTGGAGGATAAGATCCGAACGCAAGGGGTTAGAGGTCAAGGCAGGATCACCAAGTTTGCAAGCGGACGACGGGACGGCGGTAAGGTGTGGTAAGGCTGGATGGGATAAGGTGGCGCTGAAATAGCATGGGAAAGTGCTCCACCGCTACGTATTAATTATATAGATTGATCGTCTGTATATATCACCGTATATACGATGCACGATAAGACCTACTGAGTCTCAGCATGTGAGGCGATCGTGTATCGCACGATGACAGGTGTGAACAATTAATCCACATGACCAATGCGCATTTACTGTACCGAAAGACGATGAAGCAAGTATTTTTCATAGGTGTAGCTTTATCGCTAGTGACCATTTACTTCCGCGTTGCTACACTGGATCATCGCATGGGATGATACTATATAATTTATACTTCGTATGTCAATCATTTTTATTTAAAAAGTTGTTTTTGTTTAAAAAATTATCCATACCTACTCTCCATTATTAAACATTATAAAAAAAGTTGTTTTTGTTTAAAAAATTATCCATACCTACTCTCCATTATTAAACATTATTTTTAGCATCATTTTTAGCAAGACGAGTTTATAATTAATCTATGAGTTTGTGGGGGAGGATGTTCTCTATTAGCTGCTCGAATCGAAGCAGGTAAGCGGTCAAAAAAGCGGCATCACCGCGGATCAAGCGCAAGAGCTAGCAAGAATAAGCCTGGCGCGTGGCTGCCCCTATAATAGGGGAAATTCTATTTGGCCCGCAATTTATCCTCGGTAGTCCCCCCACTTAAAAAAATAACATATTTGTCCCAAAAAAATTTGGATCAAAATATCCCTGCTTGCTCAGTAGCCCCCCCAAGGTCAAAACAACCCCCCCCCCCAGCCCGTCAGCCCCTCCCCCTTCTTGCTGCCTCCGCTTTCCTCCTCCCTCACTCTGGATCAACACCCTTGGATCCGACCATTTGAAGCTTGGTTGAAGAGATTTCAACATATAATCGAGTGTTGACCCTATATTGATTTTGATGTTTACAAAATAATTAAGCAATGATTAATTCTATTTATCAAGCTTGTTAAAGGGAAGTTTAGATGCTCTACAAGTAAGTATCTTCATGCAAAATTTTATGTGAATATATATTTATTTTATTTTGCCACCAGATTGATATAAAATGAACATCCTTTAGCCCTGTCCATTCTTTTTAGCTTGGAGTTAGCTATTTAGCTAGCTTAGACTTTCATTTAGCTAGCTGGCATAACATTTAGCTAACTACCAAACTTTGTCTGTGGCTTGGTCGAACGTTTCATTTTTTGAGCTAGCTAGTTAGCTAGCTTGTTATTTCATTAGCTAGCTGGAGTTCCATTTTAGCTAGCTGAGGTGCCTGTTACGGTTACTAGCCGAGCCGTTTCATTTTTAAGCTAGCTAGCTAGTTAGCTTGCTTCTTCTTTGGCTAGCTAGAGTTCCTTGTTAGCTAGCTTGGCCTCTTTGTGAGTTAGCTGGATTTCATTTTAGTTAACTATGGATTTAAATGCCTCTGTGCCAACCGTTTGCTTTCAGTATCAGTTAGCTAATTAGCTAACTTGACTTCTCTATTAGCTAGCTGGCTTGCTTTTTAGTTGACTATCATTCCCTGTTACATGTATTGGCCGAAAGCCCCTTTTTGTTAGCTGACTGGTGAGCTAGCTGATGGTTCTCTTAGCTAGCTAGCATATCTTGATAGCTAATTGCTTTGCTTTGGAGCTAACTGTTTTCCTTCTTAGCTAACTAATTTTCACAGATTCCTCCAAGCCGTGAGCATAAGAATTTCAGTTAGCTGGAGAGCCAACTTCCACTCCTCCAAGCCGTTTGAATTCATTTCTAAGTTAGCTGGAGAGTTAGCTAACTTTTGGTTCAGTTAACTGGGAAGCTAGCTTCTCTCTCTGGGCGTATGGCTGCCTTCCTTTTCCATGAGTTAGCTAATGAGCTAACTCTCTTGGGCAGTTACTTTATTGCCTTTTGAGCCTAGTTAGCTAGGGAGCTAACTACGACCTGCTCAGTTAGCTGAATAGCTAACTCCTTATTCTCTGATAGCTCTGTTTTCTTCTACAGACCGATAGCCATTTATTTTTAGTCAGCTGGGGAGTTAGCTACCATTTCATGGCCTCTTTTCTCTGCCGCTTGGATTGCCTGCTCAGTTAGCTAAAGAGCTAACTATCTTTTGGCTTGGTTAGTTAAAGAGCTAACTACTGGTTCGTTACCTTTTTGTCCTGGCTGCATGCTTTGCTTGTGAGTTAGCTGGAAAGCTAACTACCAATGGTTTAGTTGCCTAAGATTCTCCTGGATGGACTTTCTTTCCGTGTGATTTCGAAAGAGCTAGCTGGTTAGCTAGCTGGGGGTCTTGCTTTCTTCCTGGCCGATCATCTTTAAGGATCTTCAGACAGCTACCACTCAAGCATTTGGGCGTGCTCTTTTTCTCTCTCTCTCTCTCTCTTCTTTATTACATTGCTATTTTTAGCTACATTAACTTTTTGATTTCTTGGATTACGATAGAGTTCTTCCTTTCTCAAATGGATCAAGTGCATTCAATGCTTAAGGAAAATAATCTCAACGGTTATCTTTTCTTCCCATTTTACTTTCCATTTATTTTCAATGTATCTAACGGATATTTTTATTGTTGGATGCTTATAAATAGTTGTGATTAGAAGAACAACATGACGGATTTTGAAATAGAAAATCAAGAAAAGGAAATCCAAGAAAAAGAGCCTTTATTGCATATTCTTCCAAGTGGTGAAAAGCAAGATCGTGTGCATTGAAGTTGTCAAATCTCAAGATCATTCATTGCTCAAGTCGTCCAGATCAATTAAAGCTCTCAAGCAATCAAAGCTTTAGATCCCTTGAAGTTCTTCATTTATTGCTGAGGAGTTGCTTCAAATTTGTAAAGTATATCTTGAATATTTGCTCATTGTAAGAGCTACTTGATCTCATTTATTCTAAACACTTGTAAAAGGGTTAGAGTTAACCCTTATTTTTGTGTTGGCCTCCTTGTGCCGTTAAACAAGAGGACTAGCCTGGTAAGGATAGGGGCTTGGCTGCCTTGTGCCGTATAAACAAGAGGGCTAGCCAAGGAAGACTAGAGGTTGTAATCGTTGTGATAGTTTTTAGTAGAATTCCCAAAGGTTTTGGGGAGTGGACGTAAGTGCTGGGTTTAGCACCAAACCACTATAAACTTTCGTGTGTTTGTGGTTGCTGGTTTTTCTGTGTTATTATCATTCTGTGCACTTCACTACACCGCTGCCAAGTAATTTTGAAATTAGAGTTAAAGCACATGTTTGCGATAGTAATTAATTTTTAATAACCCAATTCACCCTCCTCTTGGGTTGCTACATCTGGGCAACAAGTGGTATCAGAGCAGAGCGCTCTTGATTATTAGCTTTGATTAGCTTGAGCCAAAGATCAGTAGTAATCCAAATGGGATCTATGTTGATTGAAGGACAGTCAACTAATAGACCACCTTTGTTCAGTGGAACAAATTATACTTATTGGAAAGCACGAATGAAAATCTTCATTCAAGCACTAGATTATGATTTATGGGGAATCATAATTAATGGACCACACACACCCACTATTAAGATTGACAATCATGATATTGCAAAACCTAAATCTGAATGGAATGGGCAAGATAAGAAACTAGCTCAATTAAATGCAAAAGCTAGGAATGTTCTTTATTGTTCTCTTGATGCAAATGGATTTAATCGCATATCTACTTGCATGTCTGCTAAAGAAATCTGGTATAGACTTGAAGTTACCCATGAGGGTACAAATAAAGTCAAGGAATCCAAAATAAATATGCTTGTTCATAAGTATGAATTATTTAAGATGAATTTTGCTAAGAATATCACTGATATGTTTACAAGATTTACTGATATTATTAATGGACTTAAAAGTCTTGGAAAGTCTTATGCTAATAGTGATCTTATTAGAAAAATCTTAAGATCTTTACTTAGGATATGGGAAGCAAAGGTCACTGCTATACAAGAAGCAAAAGATATTAATACTTTATCACTTGAAGAGTTGGTCAGTTCTTTGATGACACATGAGCTTCAGCAATGACAACACGTTGATGAAGATGAATCGAAGAAGAAAAGAACTATGCCATTGAAGAGTGGAATTCAGAATGATGAAAGTGAGGAAACCACTAGTGACAGTGAGAAAGATGATGAAATGGCACTTATCTCAAGAAAATTTAAAAAGTTCATGAAAAGAAAGAAGTTTGGAAAAAGAAAACATTTTGCAAAAGGAGATCATAGCAAAGAAAAAGAAAAGAGTGAACCTCCTACTTGCTATGAGTGCAAAAAGACTGGACATATCAGACCAGAATGTCTACTATTAAAGAAAGGATCCAAAAGAGTAAAGAAGAAAGCAATGATGGCTACATGGAGCGACAGTAAGGCTACAAGTTCAGAAGATGAAGAGAAAACTAAAGTGGCCAATGTATGTTTCATGGCTGATAATGATGAGGTAAATCCTAGCTTTTTAGATGACTTTACTTTTGATGAATTACATGGTGCATTCTATGAACTTGTTGATGATTTTGCAAATTTAAGTTCAAAGAACAAGGATTTGAAAAATGAAATCAAAAATCTTACTCTTGAAAAAGAAAGAATTTCAAAAGACAATGAATCATTATTAAAGAAAAATTAAGATTTTAAAAATGAAGTAAATAAATTAAAACCAATTGTTCACAGATTTACTTTGACCTCAGAAAAATTAGAAATAATTTTAAATAGTCAAAGAGCTGTTTATAATAGAGCTGGTCTTGGACATAATCCCTTTGAAAGATAAAAGTTTTTGAAAAATATTTATGTACATGGAAATGACTCCACCAAAATTAATTGTTTTAAATATGATAAATTAGGACATAAAGCTTATACTTGTCACACACACAATGTGAGAAAAATATGGGTTCCAAAAGGAACTATTTTAACTAGCCCTAAAGGACCTATGAAGGATTGGGTACCTAAGAGCAAAACTTGAAATTGCGTATGCAGGTGTGTCTTGCGACCCAAGCAACTAAAAGATAATGGTACTTGGATAGCGGGTGCTCGAGATACATGACAGATGATGAATCACAATTCATCACTTTGGAGGCAAAAGATGGAGGTGTTGTTACTTTTGGTGATAATGGCCAAGAAAAAATCATTGGCATTGGAAAAATAGGTATCACACCTCATGCTTTTATTGATAATGTCTTACTTATGAAAGGACTGAAACATAATTTACTTAGTATTAGTCAATTATGTGACAAAGAATTTAATGTTATATTTGAATCATCTTTATGCATTGTTAAAAATCCTACTAATGAAAATATGAAATTTATTAGTCAAAGGCATGTTAATGTACACATTGTTAATCTAAATGATTTGCATGATAAAAATATTGATTGCCTAGTTGCTACAAATAATAAAACTGATTGTATTTGGTTATGGCATCGTAGGCTAGCTCATGCAAGCATAGATTTATTATCTAAATTAATTAAGAAATATTTAGTGCATGGTTTACCAAAACTAGTTTTTGAAAAAGATAAGATTTGCAATGCTTGTCAGTTTGGAAAACAAACCCGAGTTTCTTTTAAATCAAAGAATTTGGTTTTAACCACTAGACCCTTGGAACTCTTGCATATGGATTTATTTGGTCCTACAAGAACAACTAGTCTAGGAGGAAAAAGATATGGTTTTGTTGTTATTGATGATTTCTCTCATTTTACATGGGTTTTATTTTTAACTAGTAAAGACGAAGCATTTTCTTCATTTCAAAAATTATTTAAAAGAATTACAAATGAAAAGAATTCTTCTGTTTTATCAATTCGAAATGATCATGGAAAAGAATTTGAAAATAAACCTTTTGAAGACTTTTGTAATGAAAATGGAATTAAACATAATTTTTCTGCACCAAGAACACCTCAACAAAATGGAGTAGTTGAAAGAAAGAATAGAATTTTAGAAGAAATGGCCCGTACCATGTTGTGTGAGAGTAATCTCCCAAAGTATTTTTGGGCTGAAGCTATCAACACTGCATGTTATATTTTAAATCTTGCATTGATTAGACCTATTTTGAAAAAGACTCCTTATGAACTTTGGAACGGAAGAAAACCAAATATTAGTTATTTTCATGTGTTCGGATGCCGATGTTTTGTTTTAAATAATGAAAAATCAAACCTTGATAAATTCGATGCTAAATCTGATGAAGGAATTTTTCTCGGTTATTCTTTGCATAGTAGAGCTTTTAGAGTATTCAACAAAAAGACTCTAGTAGTAGAAGAATCTATTCATGTTATTTTTGATGAATCTAATAATCTTCCATTAAGGAAGAGAAAAGGTACAAATGATGCAGATGAGATTGAAGATTAACTCAAGGACATCACTTTAAAGGATAAAGATGAGTCAGATACTCAAGAGGTAAATGAAGAAGGGAACGCTGACCTACCAGAAGCTTCACATGGTAATGATGAATTAGAAAAGGGATGAAGATACATTCTCAGTCATCCTAAAGATCAAATTATAGGTGATCCATCTCAAGGTATTAGAACTAGATCATCATTTAGAGAAACTTATAATAACTTAGCATTTGTATCTAAAATTGAACCTAAATGCTATGATGATGCTAAAAATGATGTTGATTGGATTAATGCCATGCATAAGGAACTTTACCAGTTTGAAAGAAATAATGTATGGACTCTTATTGAAAGACCTCATGATCATCAAATTATTGAAACTAAATGGGTTTATAGAAACAAATTAGATAAACATGGTAATATAATTAGAAATAAGGTAAGATTAGTAGCTAAGGGTTATAATCAAGAAGAGGGAATTGATTTTGATGAAACTTATGCCCCAGTTGCTAGATTAGAAGCTATTAGATTACTTCTTA
This sequence comes from Calamus simplicifolius, assembly GCA_900491605.1. Classification (NCBI taxonomy): domain Eukaryota; kingdom Viridiplantae; phylum Streptophyta; class Magnoliopsida; order Arecales; family Arecaceae; genus Calamus; species Calamus simplicifolius. Next base: position 1,546,932 of record UESW01003848.1, read on the forward strand.
CTTATGCTTGCTTTATGAAGTTTAAATTATATCAAATGGGCATAAAAAGCGCTTTCTTAAATGGATACATTACTGAACAAGTTTTTGTGGAACAGTGATGCAGGGCGATATTCAAAATGCCTGCAACTCAAGAACGATCTAATCTGCAAGAAAAGAATTCGTCCAGGTTTGGTTCAAATCTTGACAAGAAAGGGGAAAATCTCGAATTTGATCACTCACAATCCAAAATTTAAAGGAAGATCAATTGAATTTTCAATTCAATTGTTTTGAATCAGAAAACAAAACATAGATCTGAATGCAAGAAAATAACAACTAAATAGCATCTTTCTTCTCTGCCTTCTCACGGCGGCCAAAGCCAAGCCTAAATAAAAGAGATAAAACCCTAACAGCATAAGTTTAGAAAAATTACAACTATGCCATTAAAAATGAAAACAGGCCCAAAACTCCTATCAGACGAGCCCGGATGGCCAAAATCTACAGCAGCTCATTGCCAAAGGCAATGACTTTGAATCAGCAGTCCGTTTCCATGTGACCAGGCAAGTTTGGGCCCAATCCGACACAGTAGCTGACCGGATTCCGTACACTCGGCCCAAACATAAAATTTCAAGCCTGTTTGTTCTGCAACCTCTTGGACCTTCGTAGATTACCTGGTGTGGGCTTCCCTGACATGGCCTGCTGACTCTGGGTTGCTGGTACAGAACATCCAAGGACTGGTTCGACTGACCCGAACTCTGGTCCGAACTGATGTCCTCATCACTCTCCCCTTCCTCTGAAAAGCTTGACCTCAAGCTCAAATTCTCTCCTGCATAAGGGGTCAGATGACGAATGTTGAACACATCCGAAATGAAGACATCATCTGGTAACTCAACCCGATAGGCATTGTCACCAAATTTCTCCAATACCTGGCATGGACCTATCTTCTTCGGCTTGAGCTTCGTTAAAGCTCCCTGTGGATACCGCTCCCTTGGTAAGTAAACCCATACCAAATCGCCCACTTCAAAGGACTGTTGCCGACGCTACTGACCAGCTTTCGCCTTGTATTTGGCGTAAGTCTGCTCCAATTTGGCTCTAACAATCGCATGTATCACCTGCAAGTCAGACACTCTATCTTTGACCTTCTGACTCACCTTCTCTGGCGTCTCAACTGGCAGAACATCCAAAGGACCTCTTGGCAAGAACCCAAACAGTATCTGAAACGGAGCAAAACCTGTAGAATAGTTCACTGAAGAGTTGAACTCAAATTCAATCTTCGGCAAACACAAATCCCAGCTCCTGAATTCATGCACATTTGCCCGCAACAGATTACCCAAGCTACAGTTGACAACTTCAGTCTGTCCATCCGTCTGAGGATGATAAGGACTGCTGAATTTCAACTTTGTGCCCAACTTCTTCCACAGCTCTCGCCAGAAGTGTCCCATAAACTTGCTGTCCCTGTCTGACACTATGGATGCCGGTATACCAAAATGCCGAACCACTGAAGCAAAATATAAATCAGCAACCTTTGACGCATCAAAAGTGGTTTTGCATGGCAAGAAACACGCCACCTTACTGAACCGATCCATAATCACCATAATCGAATCCAGTCCCCTTGCTGTCCGCGGCAATCCTACAACAAAGTCCATAGAAACATCTCGCCATGGTGCCTCTGGGATAGGTAAAGGCGTGTACATACCTTGGTTCGTGTCTGTCCCCTTCGACTCTTGACACAACCTGCACCTCTTCACAAAAGACTTGACATCTCGGTCAAGACCAGGCCAATAAAATCACTACCGAATCAACCAGGCTGTTTTATCCCTTCCGAAGTGACCCTGGTTATGCAATTCCTGGATGATCAACACACGAAGAGACGTATCAGGAATACATAAGCAGTTATCTCGAAACAAATATCCATCATGGAGAATGAAATCAGTTCGCTCCCCCGCCTCAATTTTGGCCAAAATCCCCTTGAAGTGCTCATCCACACGAATGTCCTCCCTTACACTCTCAAAGCCGAGAGTGTACACATGCATAGCGCCAATCAACAAGCTCCGCCTACTCAAAGCATCAGCCACTCTATTCAATGTACCAGACTTGTGCTTGATGCTGAAAGTGTATTCCTGCAAGGCACTCACCCACTTCGCATGCCTTGAACTCAGTTTATGCTGACCCTGTAAAAACTTCAGCGCCTGATGGTCTGAATACAGTACAAACTCTCGCTGAATCAAGTAGTGGCGCCAATGCTGCAAGGACCTCACAATGGCGTACAATTCCATATCATAAACCGAGTAAGTCAGTTTAGCTCCTCCCAGCTTCTCACTGAAGTATGCAACTGGTCTTCCTTCCTGGCTAAGCACTGCCCCAATTCCAGTCTTCGAAGCATCACAATCCACCTCAAAAACTCTATCAAAATCAGGAAGAACCAATAAAGGAACTTCAGTCAATCTGACTTTCAGCCCATCAAATGCCTCCTATGCGGCATCATTCCACCCGAATCTGGCTCCCTTCAACAATTTCGTTAAAGGTGCAGCCAGTTCACTATACCCCTTGACAAACCTGCGATAAAACCCTGCAAGACCCAAAAAGGATCTCAATTCTGTCAAGGTTGAAGGTACTGGCCATTCCACAATTGCATGCACCTTATTCCTATCTGGGAGAATCCCCTCTCCAGTCACAACGTACCCCAGAAAAATTAGTCTCCCAACCATCCAAATGCACTTCTCTGGGTTAGCAACTAACTGGTTCTCACGTAACACTGACAAAACCTGTGCCACATGGCCCACATGCTCTTCGGTTGTCCTGCTGTATATCAAAATATCATCAAAGTAGACAACCACAAATGAGCTAAGAAATGGACGTAAAACCTGGTTCATTACGCGCATGAACGTGCTCGGTGCGTTTGACAACCCAAATGGCATTACCAACCATTCATACAGCCCTTCCTTAGTCTTGAAGGCTGTCTTCCATTCGTCTCCAGGCTTCATCCTTATCTGATGGTACCCACTCTTCAAATCAATCTTCGTGAAGACCTTAGCACCACTCAACTGATCAAGCATGTCGTCCAACCTCGGTATCGGAAACCTGTACTTCACAGTAATTTTGTTAACCGCGCGGCTGTCGACACACATGCGCCACGTAGCATCCTTCTTCGGTACCAAAAGGGCTGGCACCGCGCACGGGCTAATGCTCTCCCGTACGAACTCCTTGTCCAAAAGTTCTTGGACCTGCCTCCTCAATTCCTCATGCTGTTGCGGTGTCATCCGATAGTGAGCCTTATTCGGCAACACTGAGCCCAGAATAAGGTCAATGTCGTGCTGAATATCTCGGAGAGGTGGTAATCCAGCCGGTAGCTCCTTTGATACAACATCTCGGAATTCCTCCAAGACAGACACCAACTCCTCAGGAATCATATTCGGCCTTTGCTCCTCTTCCACGCCGAAGTCCCCTGACTTGCTCACTAAAGCAAAACAAACATCCTCTCCATCCAAACTCGCATCGAATTCTGTGCTTGGTAAACAAATTACCGTATTCTGTCCACTCACTTCCTGAAGCGGCTTCAAAATAACTTTCCTCCCATCTGGATGTAGCATATAACTATGGGTGTACTCGTTGTACACTGCCCTGTTATCAAACTGCCATGGATGCCCCAGTATGATGTGAGTAGCATCCATTAGAACAACATCCGCCTCAATAGTTGTCTCGAAATGAGGACCAAAACACAGTGACAACTTACACCTTCGGCTGACCTGAATGTCTGCATTTCGGTTCACCCAACCGAGCTTATATGGATGTGGGTGAGGGTCTATGTTGGCCCAGATGGCAACCCAAGAGGGGGGGGGGTGAATTGGGTTCTTAAAAATTTAAGACTTTTTGAAATGTTTTAAACAGATTTGCTCAAGATGTGCAAGTGAGTGAAATTAACTAAGAAGCAATGCACAAGCAAATAATAAAGAGAGATAGAGAGAGAGAGAAAAAATAGCACGGCAAACACAAGATAATTTTATAGTGGTTCGGTGCAACCAACACCTACGTCCACTCCCAAGATTCACTTGGGTCCACACTATAATCACCCTAGATTACAGCCGAGTTGTTTTCCAAGCTCACAACTCAAACTTGTTGTTTTTCCGGGCGCACAACGAACCCAGCCGGTTTTACACGGGCTTACCAGCACAAAACCCAACACGTTGTTTTTCACGGGCTCACAACTAACCCAAAACGTAAGCTATCCCAAGCTTACCACGAGGTACAACAACCTCCACTGATTCAATCCACTTGAATCAGTACATAAGAAAATAAATTTGAGTTTAAGTACAAAGCTCCTCTAGAGCAGAATAATCAAATAAAGTATAAAAGGTTAGAAAAGCCTGATAAGATTGCAGATGGTTGTGGCTTTGGCTTTCTTCCTTCTCCTCTTTAACTCCTCTTGAAGTGTTGAATCAGGCCTCAGCAAGATTCTTGGCCGTTTGAAAACTTTGGAGTTGAGATGAAGCTTTTTCTCCTTTTGTTGAATGTTGAAAATCCTTCGATTTGATCTTTGAAAAGCTCTTGGATTTTCTTTTGACTTTTGTGGATTGAAGATCTGGAGCAGTCGGAACTTCCTCTTTGATTTCACTCCTTTTGAATCACTCAACTTTGAGCTAGAAGATTTTTCCAATAAGCTCTGTTTTTCCCTCTTTTTGAATGATATTCTTTTCTCTCTTTTGATTTTCTATTTTATTTTTTGATTTGAAAAGAGCTCCTCTATTTATAGATTCTGCAAAAATATATCCGTTAGAGTCAAGAAAAAATAGCCGTTATTCAAAAATCTTACCGTTGGAGCTGAGTGTCATCGTGAAAAATTTGCCCAGATTTGCTGGAGTCGACTCATGCTTTTCCCGAGTCGGCTCGAGCTCGTCTTACCAAAAATAGAAATGTTTATAAAGGTTAGGGGTCGACTCGCCAAAATAAAGTGTCGACTCCTGAAGTCGGGAGTCGACTCGTGAAAGGCTTGGGGTCGACTCGCGAAGTGCTCAGAAAAACACTCTTCTGGTGTCTGAGCGGAGTCGACTCGCACAGTCAGGGAGTCGGCTCGACAGAATCAGGGGTCGACTCGAAATTTCGTGGGTCGACTCGAGACAGATGCACATTTCTGTACACTGAGTGGAGTCGACTCTGAAACTCAGGAGTCGGCTCCGGAACGTATCAAAAATCAGAAACTTTTCTGATTGACTTAAAATCGTTCCAGATTCATTTTAATTCATTGTTTTGACTTGAATACAATAAAATTGACATTAGAATTGAATTCAAGAACTATTCCAAAAACTCATTGAATAAAACATGAATTATAAATTTCTTTTTGAAAGTTTAAACATTGAGCTTAAAGTTACTTTCAAATTGATTAAAGTCAAACTTTAACATTCTCATTGATTGTTCAAAATAAATTTTTGCTCATTTAAATAAACTCATTACATCTTTTAATGAACTCATGGCTTTTAGTAATCATCAAAATCAAAAGGATTGGGGCATATAATTTTTCAATAATCTTCCAACAATCTCCCCTTTTTGATGATGACAAAAACATTGAGTTTGCATGATTGATTAGTGAATTTATTTTGTTTTCATAGTTAGGCTTAGGCTCCCCCTAATGAGGTAGCTCCCCCTATGAAACTTAATTAAATATCCATTGTTTATCTCATTGATTACTTTGATTTTTTTCAAATATATCACAATCATAAACTATAAAACTCTCCCCCTTTTTTGTTATCAACAAAAAGGTAGAGAAGCATAAACATTCATTCAAACAATATAAGATTTGACAATTTCATTCATTCATTGAAATAAGGAAATACATTGAGTAATCAAATAGAGAATTCATTTCATCAAAAGGTCTAATACATCAAGATGTTCAATAATTGATTTCAAAATGAAAGCATAACAAAAACTTCAGTACATAACAAGGATTGAAATCTAATAACTCAAAAATGAGTCCTTACAATCCTAGTTAAATGATCTACTATATTCTTCATTCCTTCAGATTGAATTTTCACATAATCTTTGAGTCTCTCATCAACAAAGGTGCAAGCAGTCAAATCTTGTCTTGAAGCTCCGCGTTGCACTTTGCATATGTCTCTCCATCTCCGCATATATCCTTAAGTTCTTCAAATATATTTTTGAGATCTCCACTTAAGGATACCGAAGAAGAGCTGAGAGTAGACTCTATCTTAGAGATACGATCATCAAATGAATAAAGAGTCTCCCAAATTCATGAACTTATTTTCAAATTCAGATTTTAATTTTTCAGATTGATCATCAAGAGAGCTTTGAGTTGCATAAGTTGTTGATCTGAGAAACTGGCAGAAGATGATGAGGCTTGATCAAATGATGGAACAGGGGTGGAGCAGGGCAGAAATAAAGGGCTCGGAGGTGCAGGTGAAGGATGTCTAACAGATGGTCCTGGTGCCTCAGCATCCTAGCTCTTCTTCTGTCAATCCTTTCCTTTCCCATTTTCCATTCTTTTTATAAATCCCATCCGATGAATAGTGGCCAAGCTATAAAAATCAGTGTGTCTCAGATTCCTCATAGGCTCACTATCAGAAATCACACCCTTGGCTCTGAAAAATCTTTGTGAGGATCATTCCATAGGGCAACTAGACTTTCTTTTCCCTCCACAGTCTGCAATGTACCATAAATCATACTGGGAAGGTTTATAGGTTTGCCCGTCACAATGGCATCCATTACAAAGATATCTCTTCCGATACATAATCAAATCTCCAGTCTTGGAAAAGTATCCTACTGCAGATGTTGTGTAATCTCAGTTCTAAGAAAGTTGATTGGCAAAAACTCTTCAAATCCGACAACATCCCGGTTTAATAATCTAGAAAAGCTGGGCTTCGGTCATCAGAAGAAAAGGTGGAAGTGCCAGATAAGGGTAATCCAACAGTCTAGAAAGAAGCTCACAGTCACAGATCCTATTCCTCTCACAATGCTAACTAGGCCATGATCTCCTCTAGACAGATTCTTATAAAATTCCTTTACAAAGAGGGATAGGTAGGGCAATCTAGGAACATATTTTCTCCCATCCCATCTCATCAACTGTCTCCCAAAAAAATCCCTCAGCTTCAAATAATTCAAATCTACCTTTCTACCCGTGGTTATAATCCTATCCGCTAATCTATCTACCTGTGTAGCAGCAGGTGAAGCATCGGAGTAGAAGAGATGAAGTGGAATCCGTGCTTGGAGAAGGCTCACGCACCGGACGCCTCACGGTCTTCCTCACGGCTCGCTTCCTCTTGACGCCGGCCGCCGCAAGGTTGATCCTCGAGTTTTGGGGCCATTGATCGATTGGAGTGATTAATCAGGGATTTTTGGAATTTGGAAGGTTTGGAATTTTGGAGAGAGTATTTTGAGAGATCGAATGAAATGAACGGCGAGTCGACTCTGCCCTAGATAAATCAACCTGGGACCACTTCGAGTCGGCTCGCGCAAAGCCAGGGGTCGACTCCGGACAGTCACAGAAAACCATCCCGACTTGGAGTCGACTCGCGCCGAGAGGGGTCGACCCGAGAGTTTCAGTCGAAACCGGAGTCGACTCCGATACTCACCGAGTCGGCTCCGAGACCATTTCAGAGCAAAAACATGAAATTTCTGAAATGTGTCCGGAATTGATCATAAAATTGATAAAATAATCATTGGATATGAGTGAATCAATTAGATATGAATTCTAGATAAGATTTCCTTAAAGATCAAGGATTTGAAAGAATCTTAGATAAATTTCCTTAGGGGTTTCAAATTCATTCTAATGGATCACAAATCCCTAACTCTCCTCTAAGATAACAGAATCTTTCTTCACTTAAAGGTTTTGTAAATATGTCAGCTAATTGTTCTTCAGTGTTAACATAATCAAGACATATTTCATTATTTGCTACATGTTCTCTTATAAAATGATATCTAATTTCTATGTGTTTAGTTCTTGAATGTTGAATTGGATTTTTGTTAGATTGATTGCACTTGTGTTATCACATTTATGGGTGTTTTATCAAGTGTGATACCATAGTCTTCAAGTTGTCGCTTAATCCATAGGATTTGCGCACAGCAACTTCCAGCCGCTACATATTCAGCTTCAGTAGTTGATAATGCAACTGAATTTTGCTTTTTGCTAAACCATGAGATTAAGTTACTTCCTAAGAATTGGCATGCACCACTTGTGCTTTTTCTATCTAACTTACATCCAGCATAATCAGAATCAGTGTATGCAATCAGATTTAATGTGGAGTCTCTAGAATACCATAAACCTACATTTTTTGTTCCACTTACATATCTTAGTATTCTTTTAACAGCAATTAAATGTGATTCTTTAGGTTCTGACTGAAATCTAGCACATAAGCAAACAGCAAACATTATATCTGGTCTACTTGCAGTTAAGTAAAGTAGGGATCCGATTATACCTCGATAATATTTTGATCAACCTTCTTACCTTCTTCATCTTTGTCCAGCTTGCATGAAGGACTCATTGGTGTTCCGAGGGGTTTCATTGATTCCATACCAAACTTCTTTAGGATTTCTCTTGTGTATTTTGTTTGGTTGATGAAGATTCCCTCTTTGCTTTGTTTGATTTGGAGTCCAAGGAAGAAGTTGAGTTCTCCCATCATGCTCATTTCAAATTCTCCCTGCATCAACTTGCAAATTCTTGACATAGAGAATTGTTAGTAGCACCAAAAATAATGTCATCAACATATATTTGTACTACAATAAATCTTTACCTTTTCTTTTCAAAAATAATGTTTTATCAACATTTCCTCTTATAAAATCATTTTCAATTAAGAATTTACTTAATCTATCATACCAAGCTCTAGGTGCTTGTTTCAAACCATATAAAGCTTTGTGCAATTTAAAAACGTGATTTGAAAATTCGTGATCTTCAAAACCTGGTGGTTGTTCTACATAAACTTCTTCATTTATAAATCCATTTAAAAATGCGCTTTTTACATCCATTTGAAATAAGTTAAAATTCATATGACATGCAAATGCAAGTAATAGTCTAATGGCTTCTAATCTAGCTACTGGTGCAAAGGTTTCATCAAAATCAATACCTTCTCTTGATTATATCCTTTTGCAACTAATCTAGCTTTGTTTCTAATTACTATGCCATTTTCATCTAGTTTATTTCTAAATATCCATTTTGATCCTATAACTGAATGATTTTTAGGTCTTTCAACTAAGTCCATACATTATTTCTTGTAAATTGATTTAATTCTTCTTGCATTGCTAACATCCAATTATTATCTTTTTCAGCTTCTTCAATAGTTTTAGGTTCAATTTGTGATACAAATGCAAGATGATTACTAATATTTCTCATAGATGATCTAGTTCTTATTCCTTGAGATGGATCACCTATAATCAATTCCTTAGGGATGACTATAAGCATATCTCCAATCCCTAGGTAGATCTACATCATTATGATCAATATTGACATCATCATCCTTAGGTGAATCATTATCTTTAGCTTCTTGCTCATGATCTAAAGATACATCAATATTTAATTTTTCAAGATCTTTTTCAATTATGTTTGTATCTTCCTCATCATCAAGCTTTTCAGAACTAGATGCTAAAGATCATCAAAACTATATGAATGGATTCTTCAACTACTAAGGTTTTCTTGTTAAATACTCTATAAGCTTTACTAGTTGTTGAATATCCTAAGAATATTCCTTCATCAGATTTAGCATCAAATTTGCCTAAATTATTTTTACCATTATTGTGAACAAAACATTTACATCCAAATGCATGAAAATATTTTATATTTGGGTTTTCTATCATGCCATAATTCATAAGGTGTTTTCTTTAAGATTGGTCTTATTAGGGCTCGATTTAAGATGTAGCATGCTGTGTTAATAGCTTCCGCCCAAAAGTACTTTGGTAGGTTACTTTCGCATAGCATGGTACGGGCCATGTCTTCTAGAGTCCTATTTTTCCTTTCAACTACACCATTTTGCTGTGGAGTCCTAGGGGCTGAAAAATTATGATTAATACCATTTTCAGCAAAACTTTCAAATAAGTGATTTTCAAATTCAGTTCCATGATCACTTCTTAGAGATACTATGGTAGTGTTTTTCTCATTTGTGACTTTCTTGAAGAATTTCAGGAATATCGAGAAAGTCTCATCTTTGTGAGCTAAAAACATTACCCAAGTATATCTAGAATAATCATCTACAATCACTAGACCATATTTCTTTCCTCCTAGACTTGTGGTTCTAGTTGGTCCAAAAAGGTCCATGTGAAGTAGCTCTAATGGCCTAGAAGTTGAAACAACATTTTTAGATTTGAAAGAACTTCTTGTTTGTTTTCCAAATTGACATGCATCACATATTTTGTTGTTTTCAAAATCTAGTTTAGGTAATCCTTTAACTAAATCCATTTTAATTAGTTTTGAAATAAGGTGTGTGCTTGCATGACCTAATCTACGATGCCACAACCAACTAATTTCATTTATTAGCATTGTCAGCAATTAAGCAATGATCACTTAAAGATAATTTTTCTAGATCAACCAAGTAAACATTGCCATGTCTATAACCATAAATACAATGCTATTATCAATAGAATTAGTTACAGTGCATAAGAAGATTTAAATGAAACATTAAAGTTTTTATCACATAATTGACTTATACTAATTAAATTATGCTTTAAACCATCAACATAAAGTACATTATCAATAAATGTAGATGGAGTTATACGAACTTTACCAAGGCCCATAATTTGACCTTTACCATTATCGCCAAACGTAACAACTCCACCTTTCTTTTCTTCAGGGTGATGAATTCATCTTTGTCACCCGTCATATGTCTTGAGCAGCCACTATCAAGGTACCACTTTTTCTTTGATCTTTTGGCTACAAGACATTCCTGCAACATAATTTAAACTTTATGTTTAGGTACCCAAGCTTTCTTGGGTCCTTCATGGTTAGTAGCAACAAAATTGTTCCTTTCGGAACCCATATTTTCTTTCCTTTAACATTTAATTTTGTTATTATTAATGTTTTGCATTCAAAGATTTATGTCCTTTTTGATTACATTTAAACAAGTGTATTACTTTGGTTGGCTTTTACAAAAATATTTTTAAAGATTTTTGTTTTCTTAATGTGTTATACCCTAAACCTGCTTTGTCAAAAACTGCTTTTTGACTATCTAAAATCATATTTAGTTTAGTTGAGCTTAGAGTAAATTTCTCAACAATGTCTTTATACTTTTTAACATCTTTCTTAAGAAAATCATTTTCATTAGAGATTGATTCTTTTTCTTTAATTAGATTTTATTTTCAGATTTAAAATCAATCTTAATCATTCTTTTCATTAAGAAGTGTTTCCTTTTATCTTTAAATCTTTAACTACAAGATTTAATTCATTTTTCTCTTTAATTAAATTTAAGTTTTCAGTTTTCAAAGATTTGTGTTTCTTTTTCAAAGCCTTGAAATCAATCATCAATTCATTAAAGCTTCAAACATTTCATCAAAAGTAAATTCATCATCGGGGTTTCGGTACTTACCTCTTCATTGTCGTCCGCCATGAAGCAAACATTTGCAACTTCTTTTGTTCTTCTTCTTCGGAAGAAGATTCTTCACTGTCAGTCCAAGTTGCCATGTAGGCCTTTTTCTTTTTCTTGTAGGCCTTCTTAAGTAAAGGACAGTCATATCTAAAATGCCCAGGCTTTTTACATTCATAGCATACTAAGGGCTCTTTCTCTTTGTCCTTTTCCTTTTTCTTATCCTTTTCTTTTTCTCCTTCCATTTTTGAAAATCTCTTTTTGTGGAAGGGCCTCCTTCTTTGCATAAACTTCTTGAATTTCCTTGCAAGGAGGGCTGTCTCATCATCATCATCCTCTTCATCATCGCTGCTGCTTACTTCTTTTCCGCAGCTTTGAGGGCGATGGTCTTCTTCTTTCTTGACTCATCCTCATTGACATGCTGTTTAACTTGAAGCTCATGAGTCATAGCGAACCAAGAAGCTCTTCCAAGGTAGGATGTTCAGATCTTTGGCTTCTTGTATGGCTGTCACCTTGGCTTCCCAAGTCCTTGGAAGTGACCTAAGAATTTTGCGAACAAGCTCAGAGTTAGTATAAACTTTTCCAAGACTTTTCAAACCATTCACAATATCAGTGAATCTAGTGAACATGCATGTGATGGTTTCATTTTGTTCCATGTAAATAATTCATATTTATGAACCAAAATATTTATCTTTGATTCTTTTACTTGGTTTGTTCCTTCATGTGTAATTTCCAACCTATCCCAAATTTCTTTTGCGGAATTACATGTGAGATTCGGTTGAATTCATTAGAGTCTAAGGAACAATACAAAATGTTAATGGCTTTAGCATTTAATGTGCCATTCTCCTATCATTATCATTCCAATCCCTTTCGGGCTTAGGAACAATAGTGCCATCAACTACGTGTGTGGGTGTACTAGGTCCATTTGTTATTACTCCCCATAATTCATAGTCAGAAGCTTGAATGAATATTCTCATTCTTGCTTTCCAATATGAATAGTTGGTTCCATTAAATAAAGGAGGTCTATTCGTAGAATGACCTTCAGCAAACATGAACCACTTTGTGTTGCCATAAGGATCTTTAGCTCTTGATCGTGAGATCAAATTCTAAATGAGCACTCGCTCTGATACCAATTGTTGGCCCAGATGGCAACCCAAGAGGGGGGGGTGAATTGGGTTCTTAAAAATTTAAGACTTTTTGAAATGTTTTAAACAGATTTGCTCAAGATGTGCAAGTGAGTAAAATTAACTAAGAAGCAATGCACAAGCAAATAATAAAGAGAGATAGAGAGAGAGAAAAAATAGCACGGCAAACACAAGATAATTTTATAGTGGTTCGGTGCAACCAACACCTACGTCCACTCCCAAGATTCACTTGGGTCCACACTATAATCACCCTAGATTACAGCCGAGTTGTTTTCCAAGCTCACAACTCAAACTTGTTATTTTTCCGGGCGCACAACGAACCCAGCCGGTTTTACATGGGCTTACCAGCACAAAACCCAACACGTTGTTTTTCACGGGCTCACAACTAACCCAAAACGTAAGCTATCCCAAGCTTACCACGAGATACAACAACCTCCACTGATTCAATCCACTTGAATCAGTACATAAGAAAATAAATTTGAGTTTAAGTACAAACAGCTCCTCTAGAGCAGAATAATCAGAATAAAGTATAAAAGGATTAGAAAAGCCTGATAAGATTGCAGATGGTTGTGGCTTTGGCTTTCTTCCTTCTCCTCTTTAACTCCTCTTGAAGTGTTGAATCAGGCCTCAGCAAGATTCTTGGCCGTTTGAAAACTTTGGAGTTGAGATGAAGCTTTTTCTCCTTTTGTTGAATGTTGAAAACCCTTGATTTGATCTTTAAAAAGTTCTTGGATTTTCTTTTGACTTTTGTGGATTGAAGATCTGGAGCAGTCGGAACTTCCTCTTTGATTTCACTCCTTTTGAATCACTCTACTTTGAGCTAGAAGATTTTTTCAATAAGCTCTGTTTTTCCCTCTTTTTGAATGATATTCTTTTCTCTCTTTTTGATTTTCTATTTTTTTTTTTTGATTGGAAAAGAGCTCCTCTATTTATAGATTCTGCAAAAATATATCCGTTAGAGTCAAGGAAAAATAGCCGTTATTCAAAAATCTTACCGTTGAAGTGACGTGTCATCGTGAAAAATATCGTCCAGATTTGCTGGAGTCGACTCATGCTTTTCCCGAGTCGGCTCGAGCTTGTCTTACCAAATAGAAATGTTTATAAAGGTTAGGGGTCGACTCGCCAGAAATAAAGTGTCGACTCCTGATAGTCGGGAGTCGACTCGTGAAAGGCTTGGGGTCGACTCGCGAAGTGCTCAGAAAAACACTCTTCTGGTGTCTGAGCGGAGTCGACTCGCACAGTCAGGAGTCGGCTCGACAGAATCAGGGGTCGACTCGATAATTTCGTGGGTCGACTCGAGACAGATGCACATTTCTGTACACTGTGTGGAGTCGACTCTGAAACTCAGGAGTCGGCTCCGGAACGTATCAAAAATCAGAAACTTTTCTGATTGACTTTAAAATCGTTCCAGATTCATTTTAATTCATTGTTTTGACTTGAATACAATAAAATAGACATTTAGAATTGATTCAAGAACTAATCCAAAAACTTATTGATAAAACATGAATTATAACATTTCTTTTCGAAAGTTTGAATATTGAGCTTAAGTTTCTTTCAGAATAGATTAGAGTCAAACTTTAACATTCTCATTGATTGTTCAAAATAAATTTGTTGCTCATTTACATAAACTCATTACATCTTTTAATGAACTCAATGGCTTTTAGTAATCATCAAAATCAAAAGGATTAGATCATATAATTTTTCTATAATCTTCCAACAGTCTGTCTGCAACCTCAGCTTCTTCACAGCCTCCTCTGCTATCACATTCTCCCAACTATCGGACTCTATGATAACACGACATGTTTTGCCAGCCACAAAACATTTCGTTGTGAAGATGTCATGCCGACGCCAATCTTCATCTGATCTCGGCGCTAGACACATTCTTCGTATCACTAAGCTCTCCCCTTGAATATGGTCCGGATCAATAACACACAGCTCATCATCAAATTCCTCATCCTCAGGGAACTCTCCTCCATATTCGCCTTCCATATACTCCTCCATATACAACTGAGCTTGCGCCTTGGGGCATTCATTGGCATAGTGCCCCAAATTCTGACACCGATGGCAGCGAATGTTAGCCCTGCTGCTACCCACTCTCGCCTGAGAACCTGAGGTTCCATTCGACCCTGTTGGTCTTGGAGGTACTGATGCCTGCGGCCTCGCTACTGGAGGCATAAATTTTCCCCCTGAATTCTACCCTGAACTCTGGCCCATAGTAAAGCCCCCTCTGCCCTGAAACCCCCTGTTTCTCATCAAGCTCTTTTCCACTGCCTGAGCCCTCATATGCGCATCTCCTACACTATCAATTTGATGCACAGCCAGTGCATCTTGGATTGGCAGCCGCAAGCCATGAAGATACATGGCTATCAATCTCGGTTCAGCCTCAATCAACCGATTTCGTGCAACCAATCGATAAAATTCAGTTGTGTACTCCTCGACGCTCCGACTACCTTGCGTCAAACTATGCAACTTCGAATACAAAATCTGCTCATGGTTCGGAGGCAAAAACTCCCTGTTCATCTCCTGCTTTAGCGCTGCCCATGACGCTAATGGAGGTCTCCCATCCATATATCTACGATAGTGTTGCGCATGCCACCAAGCAGCAGCCCTATCTCTGAATCGAATTGTGACAAGTGGTACCTGCTTGTCTAAGGGCACCTCCTTCAGACGAAAAACGTCATCGACCTGAAGGGTCCAATCAACATACTCGTCTGGGTTAATTCCTCCTTTAAACTCTGGAATTTTGACCCTGAAGCCTGCTTCCCACCGATTCTGATTTTTGAAATAGGGAGGTTGATCGAAATACCTTGGAAGTCCTACATCAGGCCTCTGTTGCCCTCTTCGAATTGATGGTGCCTCCAGATTTTCAAAACCCCTCTCCCTACCTCCATCAATTTCATCACACTCCTCCACTCGAATGGGTTGGGCACAATTTTGCACCTCCATCTGCGCCATCATCGCCTGCATGGTTTGCATCATCTGTTGCATCACCTGGTGCTAGTCTCGCATGGCATCTTGCATAGCATCTCTCACGGTGTCTCTCAGGGATTGATCGTTGTTCTTCTGCTCCATTGGATCAAGGCTCTGATACCAAGTTGATGCAGGGCAATATTCAAAATGCTTGCAACTCAAGAACGATCTAATATGCGAGAAAAGAATTTGTCCAGGTTTGGTTCAAATCTTGACAAGAAAAGGGGAAAATCTCGAATTTGATCACTCACAATCCGAAATTTAAAGGAAGATCAATTGAATTTTCAATTCAATTGTTTTGAATCAGAAAACAAAACATAGATCTGAATGCAAGAAATAACAACTAAATAGCATCTTTCTTCTCTGCCTTCTCACGGTGGCCAAAGCCAAGCCTAAATAAAAGAGATAAAACCCTAACAGCATAAGTTTAGAAAAATTACAACTATGCCATTAAAAATGAAAACAGGCCCAAAACTCCTATCAGACGAGCCCGGATGGCCAAAATCCACAGCAGCTCATTGCCAAAGGCAATGACTTTGAATCAGCAGTCCGTTTCCATGTGACCAGCTAAGTTTGGGCCTAATCCAACACAGTAGCTGACCGGATTCCGTACACTCGGCCCAAACATGAAATTTCAAGCCCGTTTGTTCTGCAACCTCTTGGACCTTCGTAGATTACCTGGTGTGGGCTTCCCTGACGTAGCCTGCTGACTCTGGGTTGCTAGTACAGGAACATCCAAGGACTGGTTCGACTGACCCGAACTCTGGTCTGAACTGATGTCCTCATCAAACAGCCACCAGGTTTTGAGAATCATTTGTTTCCAAATCACGTATTTAAGTTGAATAAAGCTTTATATGGTTTGAAACAAGCACTCTGGGCTTGGTATGAAAGGTTAAGCAAATTCTTGATTAGTAATGAATTTATTCGAGGAAATTGGATACAATGTTATTTATTAAAAGATAAAATAGTGATATATTAATTGTTCAAATCTACGTTGATGATATTGTTGGAACAAGATGAAAAGTTGGTGGGATAGGAGCAAGAAATATTTTCTTATTTCATCGACTTTTTTTTCTTGTCATACAACCGTGTCGTCTGCCTCCTTGTATAGACATGAAGGAAGACAATTTTAATGTCTTTGGTTTACCAAACTATCTTCCGGGAATACAATTTTTTGGGAATACAATTTGCTAGGAATATAATTTCTGATATTACCAACATGGCTCTTGGATTTCAGTCAAGTCATTAATATAAGTATGGCTCTTTGGTTTCTAGTCAAGTCATTAATTGCAAATTACTTCTTAACACTCCTCCTTAATTTGCAATTGATTCTTAAATTTTCTGAATTTTTCTATAGTGACAGCTTTGGTAAGAAAATCTGCAGCTTGTTCATTTGTGCCAACATACTTTAAAATGATTTCCTCTTTATTTACCAAATCCCAAATGAAATGATGTCGGAGTTCAATATGCTTGGACCTTGCATGGAAGACCGGGTTCTTGGATAATGTAATTGCCGACATATTGTCATAATAAATGGAAGTCGGTTGAACTTGGGTTTGTTGTAAATCCAATAAAACTCTTCTTAACCAAACTGCTTCGTAGGCAGCATCAGTAGCAGCGATATACTGTTGACCCCAGATTGATTTTGATGATTACAAAACAAATTAAGCAATTCTAAGATTGATACAAGGAAGTTCAATCGCCTTGCAAGTAAGTATCTTCATGCAAAATTGACTGGTAAGAAAGTACTTTATTTTACTTTGCTTTAGATATTTTTATTTTGCTTGGAGTTAATTGATTAGCTAGCTGAGGTCTCTTGCTTCATTCTTGGACGATGGCATTCATATCCTCAGCTACCTGGAGCCATTTTTCAGTCCACCGCTGCCTAAGCTTTTAAGAGTGCTCTTTCTCTCTCTCTCTATTGCTATTTCAAGCTATATTTAACTTTTGAATTTTTAAATTTTTAAAGTGCTCATCCTTCCTCAAATGGAGATCTGCATTCAATGCTTAAGGGAAACATGTTTAATAGTTATATTTTCTTTCCGTTATTATTTCCATTTATTTCTTATGTATCTAACGGATATCTTCCTGTTAGATGGATATAAATAGCTAGGATTAGAAGCACACCTAGATAATTTTTGAAAAAGAAATTTCAAAGAGTTAAAAATCCAAGAAAAGAGCCTTCATTGCATATTTGTTGAGTGGTTTTTGGGCATTCAAGTTCATTCCTTGCTCCGAAAGGTCGTCCGAATCATTGAAGCTTTTCAAGCATTCAAGACTTCAGCTACTTCAACCTAGTTCATTTATTGCTAAGTTTATTGCTTCAAAAGTTGCAAAGTATATTCAGAATATTTGCTCATTGTAGGAGCTTCTCCTTTACATACTCTGATTATCTTGTAAAAGGGTTAGTGAACCCTGGTTTATTGTTGGCTTCCTTGTGCCATTTAAACAAGAGGACTAGCCTAGGTTTGGCTAGGGGTTTTTGGCTTCCTTGTGCCGTGAAAGAAGAGGACTAGCCTAGGTTTGGCTAGGGGTTTTTGGCTGCCTTGTGCCGTATAAACAAGAGGGCTAGCCTGTTCGGCTAGAGGTTGTAATCGTTGTGATACGATTAGTGGAATTCCCAAAGGTGTTGGGGAGTGGATGTAGGTGCTGAGTTTGGCACCGAACCACTATAAACTTCTGTGTATTTGTGGTTGTTTGCTTTTCTGTTATTATTATTCTGTGCACCCTACTTCATCACTGCAAATCAAAAATAGGGTTAAAAGCACATATATCTGCATAGCTATTAAATTTTTTAAATAACCGAATTCACCCCCCTCTTGGGTTACTACATCTGGGCAACAAGTGGTATTAGAGTAGTGTGCTCTTGATTTCTATAGCTTTGATTAGCTTGGAGCCAAAGATCAATAGTAATCCCAATGAATTCCATGTTGATTGAGGGACAATCAACTAATAGACTACCTTTGTTCAATGGAACAAACTACACATATTGGAAAGCACGAATGAAAATCTTCATTCAAGCACTAGATTATGATTTATGGGGAATCATAATTAATGTACCACACACACCCACAATTATGGTTGAAAATATTAATGTTGTAAAACCTGAATCTGAATGGGATGAGCAAGATAAGAAATTAGCTCAATTAAATGCAAAGGCTATGAATGTTCTTTATTGTTCTCTTGATGCAAATGAATTTAATCGCATATAAACTTGCATGTCTGCTAAGGAAATATGGGATAGACTTGAAGTCACCCATGAGGGTACAAATCAAGTCAAGGAATCCAAAATAAATATGCTTGTTCATAAGTATGAATTATTTAAGATGAATTTAGCTAAAATATTACTGATATGTTTACAAGATTTACTGAAATTATTGATGGATTGAAGAGTCTTGGAAAATCTTATGCTAACAGTGATCTTGTTAGAAAAAATTTAAGATCTTTACCAAGGACATGGGAAGCAAAAGTCACAGCAATTCAAGAAGCAAAAGATCTCAATACTTTATCACTTGAAGAGTTGGTCGGTTCTTTGATGACTCACGAGCTTTAGCAACGACAACATATTAATGAAGATGATTCAAAGAAGAGAAGGACCATGGCATTGAAGAGTGCAACTCAAGAAGATGAGAGTGAAGAAACCACAAGTGACAGTGAGAAAGATGATGATATGACACTTATTTCAAGGAAATTTAAAAAGTTCATGAAGAAAAAAAGATTTGGAAAAAGAAAGCATTTTGTCAAAGGAGATCATAGCAAAGATAAGGAAAAGAGTGAACCTCCTACATGCTATGAGTGTAAGAAGTCTGGACACATCAGACCAGATTGTCCACTATTAAAGAAGGCATCTAAAAGAATAAAGAAAAAGGCAATGATGACCACTTGGAGCGACAGTGAAGCTACAAGTTCAGAAAATGAAGAGAAAACTGAAGTTGCCAATGTTTGCTTCATGGCTGATAATGATGAGGTAAGCCCTAACTTTTTAGATGATTTTACTTTCGATGAGCTGCATGGTGTATTTTATGAACTGATTGACGATTTCGCAAATTTAAGTTCAAAGAATATGGATTTGAAAAATTAAATCAAAAATCTTACCATTGAAAAGGAAAGATTTTCAAAGGATAATGAATCATTGTCAAAACAAAACCAAGATTTGAAAAATGAAGTGAATGAATTAAAATCAATTGTTGATAGATTTACATTAAGCTCAGAAAAATTAGAAATGATTTTAAATAATCAAAGAACTGTTTACGATAGAACTGGTCTTGGATTCAATCCTCTTGAAAGACAAAAAAATTTGAAAAATATTTATGAGCATGCTAATGAATCTACCAAACTTACTTGTTTTAAATGTGGAAAAATTGGACACAAAGCTTATATTTGTCAAACACAAAAGATAAGAAAAATATGGGTCCCAAAAGGAACCATTTTGACTAACCCTAAAGGACCCAAGAAAGCTTGGGTACCTAAGAACAAAAATTGAAATTGTGTATGCAGGTGTGTCTTGCAACTCGAGCAATTAAAAGACAATGGTACTTGGATAGCGGGTGCTCAAGACACATGACCGGTGATGAATCATAATTCATCACTTTGGAAGCAAAAGATGGAGGTGTTGTTACTTTCGGTGATAATGGCCAAGGAAAAATAATTGGCATTGGAAAAATAGGTATCACACCTTATGCTTATATTAATAATGTTCTGTTTGTAAAAGGTTTGAAACACAATTTACTTAGCATTAGTCAATTATGTGACAAAGGGTTTAATGTTACATTTGAATCATCCTTATGCATTGTTAGAAATCCTGCTAATGAAAACATGAGATTTGTTGGTCAAAGGCATGGTAATGTATACATTGTTAATTTAAATGATTTGCATGATCAAAATGTTGATTGCCTAGTTGCTACAAATAATAAAACTGATAATAGTTGGTTATGGCATCATAGGCTAGCTCATGCAAGCATGGATTTACTATCTAAATTAATTAAAAAGACTTTAGTAGTTGAAGAATCAATTCATGTTATCTTTGATGAATCTAATGATCTTCCATCAAGGAAGGAAAAAGTATAAATGATGCAGATGACATTGAAGATCAATTCAAGGACATCACATTCAAGGACAAGAACGATACACAAGAGGTAAGTGAAGAAGGGAACGCTGACCTACCTGAAGATGAATTAGAAAGAGGATGGAGGTATGTTCTTAGTCACCCTAAAGATCAAATTATTGGTGATCCTTCTCAAGGAGTGAGAACTAGATCATCATTTAGAGATGCTTGTAATAATTTAGCATGTGTATCTAAAATTGAACCTAAATGTTATGATGATGCTAAAAATGATGTTGATTAGATTAATGCCATGCATGAGGAACTTAACCAATTTGAAAGAAATAATGTTTGGACTCTTATTGAAAGACCACATGACCATCAAATTATTGGAACTAAATGGGTTTACAGAAACAAATTAGATGAACATGGTAATATAATTAGAAATAAGGCAAGATTAGTACCTAAAGGTTATAATCAAGAAGAGGGAATTGATTTTGATGAAACTTATGCCCCTGTTGCTAGATTAGAAGCTATTAGATTACTTCTTGCTTATGCTTGTTATATAAATTTTAAATTATATCAAATGGATGTTAAAAGCGCCTTCTTGAATGGATATATTTGAACAAGTTTTTATGGAACAACCACCCGGATTTGAAAATCATCTATTTCCAAACCACGTTTTCAAATTAAACAAAGCTTTGTATGGTTTGAAACAAGCACCCCGGGCATGGTATGAAAGATTAAGAAAATTCTTGATTAGTAATAATTTTATTCGAGGAACTGTGGATACAACTTTGTTTATTAAAAGGTAAAATAAAGATATATTAGTTATTCAAATCTATGTTGATGATATCATATTTGGTGCCACTAATGAATCTTTGTGCAAAGACTTTGCTAAGCTTATGCAGGGAGAGTTCGAGATGAATATGATGGGTGAGCTAAATTACTTTCTCGGACTTCAAATTAAACAAAGCAAAGATGGGATCTTCATAAGCCAATCTAAATATACTAAAGAAATGATCAAGAAGTTTGGCATAGAGACATCCAAGAGTATCAGTACCCCTATGAGCTCATCATGTAGACTTGAAACTTATAATTCTAAAAAATATGTTGATTTAAAATTATATAGAGGTATGATTGGATCTTTGTTATATTTAACTGCTAGTAGACCAGATATCTTATTCAGTGTTTGCATGTGTGCTAGTATTAAGCAAATCCTAAAGAATCACACTTGCTTGCTGTTAAAAGAATATTTAAATATCTAAATGGAACAATAAATTTAGGTATATGGTATAACAAACAATCTAGCATTGACTTAATAGGATACACTGACTCAGACTTTGCTGGATGTAAATTAGATAGGAAATCAACCATTGGAACTTGCCAGTTTCTAGGTGTTAACTTAATTTCATGGTTAAGCAAAAAAGCAAACTTCAGTAGCACTATCTACGGCCGAGGCCGAGTATGTTGCAGCTGGGAGTTGTTGTGCTCAAATCTTATGGATTAAGCAACAACTAGAAGATTATGGTATTAAACAAAAAGCCATACCTATAAAATGTGATAATACAAGTGCAATTAGTTTAACTAAAAATCATATTCAACATTCCAGAACTAAACAAATTGAAATTAGACATCATTTCATTAGAGATCATGTTAACAATGGAAATGTTGTTATTGAATTTTTAAATATTGAAAAACAAATTGCTGATATTTTTACTAAGCCACTTGATGAAACAAAATTTTATGAAATCAGAAGAGAATTAGGGATGGTTGATCCAACCATTTAATGAATCATGTAATGAAGTGATATGATATCTAAAAGTTATGACATCTTTAAATCACATAAATCAAAGGAATTTCATGTCAAATAAATGCTTGTTGTAAGGCTTTATGTTTTTTTAAATTAATAAAAGCTACGTTCTTTGAACTCTTCCAACCACTGGCCGTTTGAAAAGCTTTTATTTTTTCTTTTCTTTTGATGGCAGCTAACTGACCAGGCAATCAAACAGTCACCTAGCCAGTTAACCATCAAGCCTATTTCCTATATAACCTTTTTCACCACACGATTTTCAATTCAAGCCGTCTCTTTCATTCTCCCTCTTTCAAACTCCAACCGAGCATCTTCTCTCTTCATCTCTCATTCTCAACCCTTTCTTTCATTCCTTCCATTAATCCTTCCTTCCATTCAACCTATTAATCTATCTAGAAGAAGATGATGGCTCCCAAGAAGAAGGCAGTCACTAGAGATGACGATTGTGCCGATCTTCGCTGGAAGTCTTCCACGTCTTCTACTCAAATCAACTCCCTACTTGCTTCAAAATCTTTTGCTCATGGAAGGTTAGTAGACTTTAACTTTTTAGAACAAGAAGGTTTTAAAATCGGTAATCTATTAGTTAAACAAGGATGGGACAAACTTTTATCTACCAAAAGACCTATTTATCTTGAACTTATTAAGGAATTCTATGAAAACATTTCCTTTGGTAGTGGAACTATCTCTTCCATTGTGAAAAAGACTAAAATAGACCTAGACGTTAAAACGTTAGGATCTGCTTTGAAAATTCCATCTGAAGGTTTCTTAGAAATTCTCCCTAGTGAACGC
This sequence comes from Calamus simplicifolius, assembly GCA_900491605.1. NCBI lineage: Eukaryota > Viridiplantae > Streptophyta > Magnoliopsida > Arecales > Arecaceae > Calamus > Calamus simplicifolius. The sequence continues at coordinate 1,570,179 of UESW01003848.1, forward strand.
GGATATAAGATTGGCCTAATCCTTAATATAGATGATACTGAAGCTAGTAAAATTGAAACGTTAGATGCAAATATGTTATCAGTTGAAAATCGGCTTTTCCATAGTATCATTGCTAAGATTCTCGCCCCTCGTGCTGGATCATTTAATGTGGTAAATGATAGGGACATTTGCTTAATGTATGATATCTTAAAAGAAGACCCTGTTGATTTACCTAAATTAATGATGACCGTTATGAGAGAATCTTTGTCCAAATCTAAGGCTGCTTTGCCCTACGGAATGTTTCTCATATATGTTTTTGAGTTTTTTGGTATTAAACTTAAAGGAGAAACTGCAGTGGCATTACATCACTCTGACGTTTTTAATGCTCATTCACTGCACCGCATGGACTTTGCTAAAAGGGATGGCATTTGGTTAAAAGTTAGATTTAGAACAGGACAATCTAGTATGCCACTGCCTACTGTGAATCAATTTGCCTGCTCCCCTCAAAACTTTTTCACTTATGACTTCAGCCAACCTAATCCGTATCTTGCTGCTATGACAGCTGACCAAAACCCTTTTCTACCTGATCCACCTGAAATCAATGTTTCTGGATCATCTTTTCGCAATGTCAACCTTGCTCCTGCTCCTTTTCCAACTGTTTGATTATGTGATGATCAACTCCGTCATATTATCAATGAATTGACCCTTGCCACTTCTAGTCGAAGCTCTGGTGACAGTGCTTCTTCTGTCAATGATCAGACTCTTGTACCACATATTTCTTCTGTTTTTGAAAACATGTCTCAATTTAAACTTTTTCTTGAAAGGCTTGTTCATGATGTGAACATTCTTAATGGAAGAGTTTTTCATCACAACGAATCTGTCATGGAACGGATCCTGAATGAGATAAATTTACTTAAAAGCAAGCTTAAAAACTTTGAGACTAAGGCAGAGTGGGTAGAATATCAAATGAGATCGAGCCAGACCCAGACCCGGGATGCAGCAAACGTAGTTGATCATTGGACTGCATCCTTCACAAGGCTGAGTCAACTTTTAGAGACTTACATCATTCCTTCACCCACCTCTGCGCCTGGTTCTTACTCGCATCCACATCTCTGGACTCCACCGACACAGCCTGCCTCTGACATGCCTCAATCTTCAAGCAAGACAAAAGTTTCTTCCATGCATATTTCTTCATCTGATGACAACAAGTGATTGTACTTAACTTATGTGGTTTTGTAGTATTTGAACAAACTTATTATGCTTGTTTATGTTTATGCTCTATGACTTGAAACAATGGCATGTAATATCTATTGTCTTGTACTGATCTGCATGACTGTTTTAATTATGTAATGAATGTTAACATCTCCTTGATCTATTATGCTTAAAGTTATTGCAAGACTCTTCAAACTTCTTTTTGATTAATGAAAAAAAGGGAGAGAAGAATGTTGCTTGCATACATTAAGGAATGGAGTAAAATAGTAACTCCATATATTCAGGAGGAGAAAAGAAAAAGATTTCACTTATTTAATTTGACAGGGGGAGAAATTAATGTTTTCTGATTACTCCTGTTTACTTATTAAACTTCCATATATACACTTGCTCTTTATATGCTTAAAAGTTTTGTCATCATCAAAAAGGGGAAGATTGTTGACCCCAGATTGATTTTGATGATTACAAAACAAATTAAGCAATTCTAAGATTGATACAGGGAAGTTTAGTCGCCTTGCAAGTAAGTATCTTCATGCAAAATTGACTGGTAAGAAAGTACTTTATTTTACTTTGCTTTAGATATTTTTATTTGCTTGGAGTTAACTGATTAGCTAGTTGAGGTCTCTTGCTTCATTCTTGGATGATGGCATTCATATCCTCAGCTACCTGGAGCCATTGTTCAGTCCATCGCCGCCTAAGCTTTTAAGAGTGCTCTTTCTCTCTCTCTCTCTATTGCTATTTCAAGCTATATGTAACTTTTGGATTTTTGAATTTTTACAGTGCTCATCCTTTCTCAAATGGAGATCTGCATTCAAATCTTAAGGGAAACATGTTTAACGGTTATATTTTCTTCCCGTTATTAGCTCCATTTATTTCTTATGTATCTAACGGATATCTTCTTGTTAGATGGATATAAATAGCTGAGATTAGAAGCACACCTAGACGATTTTTAAAAAAGAAATTTCAAAGAGAGAAAAATCCAACAAAAGAGCCTTCATTGCATATTTGTTGAGTGGTTGCTGGGCATTCAAGTTCATTCCTTGCTCCGAAAGGTCGTCCGAATCATTGAAGCTTTTCAAGCATTCAAGACTTCAGCTGCTTCAACCTAGTTCATTTATTACTGAGTTTATTGCTTCAAAAGTTGTAAAGTATATTCAGAATATTTGCTCATTGTAGGAGCTTCTTCTTTACATACTCTGATTATCTTGTAAAAGGGTTAGTGAACCCTGATTTGTTGTTGGCTTCCTTGTGCCATTTAAACAAGAGGACTAGCCTAGGTTTGGCTAGGGGTTTTTGGCCTCCTTGTGCCATGAAACAAGAGGACTAGCCTAGGTTTGGCTAGGGGTTTTTGGCTGCCTTGTGCCATATAAACAAGAGGGCTAGCCTGGTTCGGCTAGAGGTTGTAATCGTTGTGATATGATTAGTGGAATTCCCAAAGGTGTTGGGGAGTGGATGTAGGTGCTGAGTTTGACACCGAATCACTATAAACTTCTGTGTATTTGTGGTTGTTTGCTTTTCTGTTGTTACTATTCTGTGTACCCCACTTCACCGCTGCAAATCAAAATTAGGGTTAAAAGCATATATAGCTATTAAATTTTTTAAATAACCCAATTCACCCCCTCTTGGGTTACTACATCTGGGCAACATATACTCTGCTTCTGCTGAAGATAAAGCAATTGTTTTTTGTTTCTTTGAACTCCATGAAATCATCTTTGAACCAAGACAAAATATATAACCAGACATGCTTTTTCTGTCATCAATTGAACCAGCCCAGTCACTAACAGAATAACCAACAAGCTCATTATTTTCTTCTTTAACATATTTTATGCCTTGCCTTTGACTTCCTTGGAGATATCTCAGGATGCGTTTTATAGCAGCATAATGCAGTTTGCTTGGTTCTTGCATATATTTTGAAACAACATTCACAACATGAATAATGTCAGGCCGTGTGTTGGTTAGACATATTAATGAACCAACTAATCTTCTGTAGAGCTTTGCATCAGCTTTTTCAACACCATCATCTTGTTTCAGCTTTTCATTCAATGCCATTGGAGTTGGAACTGGTTTACTTTTGTCCATATGAAATTTTTGCAACATGTCTTTAATGTACTTCTCTTGAGAGATAACAATTTCTCCTTTGGCTTGCTTTACTTAGATGCCAAGAAAATACTTCATTAATCCGAGATCTGACATCTCGAATTCCTTCATCATGCTTTGCTTGAATTCTTCTACAATTTGCATGTTATTCCCAATGTAGACAAGATCATCAACATAGATACAAACAACAAGAAAGTTAGTGGCATCAAATATCTTTATATAAAGAGATGGTTCACTTGGGCTTCTTTGGAATCCATTTGAACAGAAGTATTTGTCAATCCTGCTGTTCCAAGCTCGTGGAGCTTACTTCAAGCCATATAGAGCTTTGTGAAGTTTATAGACTTTGTGTTCCATACCTGCCACTTCATACCCTTGAGGTTGTTTGACGTATACCTCCTCCTTAAGTTTGCCATTGAGGAAGGCAGATTTGACGTCAAGTTGGAAGACTTGAAGCTCAAGTTGGGCAGCAAGAGCAAGGATAATACGGATTGTCTCCATTCTTGCAACTGGTGCAAATGTTTCGGTGAAGTCGATGCCAGACTGCTGCAAGTATCCCTTGGCAACAAGTCGAGCTTTATGCTTTTGAATAGATCCGTCTTCTTTATACTTGATTTTGTAGATCCATTTTAGCCCGATTACATCCTTCCCTTCCGGCAAGTTGACAAACTCCCAAGTTTTGTTCTTTTGAATTGTTGCTATTTCCTCATCCATTGCCTTTTTCCATTCTTCCTTCACCACAGCTTCCTCAAAATCCTGAGGTTCATAACCAAAGAAGGCAAAGTGACAAGAGTTATAAATATCTTGCATGGATCGAACTTTCTTTGGTGGAGAATCTGTATCTATGGTTTCTAAGAAAGAGGGAGAATGAATGGAACTTGGTGAAGAAGAGAAGGCTTGTGATGTAGATGATGAAGTTTGTGTTGGTGATGAAGGATTAGAATGAATTGAACTTGGTGATGTAGAAGGAATTTGTTGATGCTCTTCTTGTTTAGCTTGTGGCTCTATGAACTCATATGAGTTTGGAATTTGAGATGAGCTTTGTGTCCAATTCCAGTTAGTTTCTTCATCAAAAAATACATCTCTTGAGATGACAAGCTTCTTGGTTTTTGGATTGAATAACCTGTATCCTTTGGATTCATCACTATAACCAATAAATATTAGTTTTTCTCCTTTTTCATCAAATTTATCCCGGTATTGTGATGGAATGTGAGAATAAGCAACACAACCAAATACTTTAAGATGATGTATTGTTGGTTTTCTTTTGTGTCATGCTTCAAATGGAGTTTTGTTAAGAACTGCTTTTGTAGGAGATATATTAAGAATGTAAACAGCAGTATGCACACCTTCAGCCCAAAAATTATTTGGTAAGATTTTTCCTTTCAGCATGCTTCGGGCCATTTCCACAATGGTTTGATTTCTTCTTTCAGCAACTCCGTTCTGTTGAGGACTCATACAAACTATGAGTTATCTTTGGATACCATTTTGCTGGCAGTATTCCATGAATGGTTTGTAGATGAACTCTCCTCCTCGATCGGTTCGAAGAGTCTTGATTTGAAGTCCACTTTGTTTCTCAACTAGTACTTTGAATTGTAGGAAAATAGAGAAAGCTTCGGACTTGGCATGCAAGAAGTAAACCCACATCATTCTTGTATAATCATCAACAAATAGAATGAAGTACCTTCGGTTGTTGTGTGACGGAGTTCTTGTGAGTCCACATATATCAGCATGAACAAGTTCAAGAGGTGCTTTGGTTCTCCATGAAGTCTTTGGATATGGTAGCTTGTGCATTTTTCCATATATGCAGCCTTCACATACTTGGCTTCTTTCTTTAATGAGAGAAAGACCAATCACCATATTTTTTTGTTTGAGTAGATGCAACCCCTTCATATTCAAGTGTCCATATCGAAGATGCCATAAAGTTGACATATTGATAGCTTCACTTTTGAATACGACATCTTTAGATAACATAGTTAGAGGAAAAACCTTGTTTGTGCTCATGGGTACAGTAGCAATTAGATAGTTATTCTTTTTATCAAAAATTTTGCAGCTACTGTTATTAAAGTTGACAGCATATCCTTTTTGAGTAAGTTGCCCAATGCTAAGGAGATTATGAGATAGATTTGGCACATAAAGAACATCATTAATAAGCCTTTTGGTACCTCCTTTGGTGAGAACTTCAATAGTTCCTTTGCCTTCAACAGTTTGGAGTTTGCCATCTCCGAGCATGACTTGAGAAGAATAATTTTTGTCAAGTTGGACGAAGATTTTTTGATTCCCCGTCATGTGGTTGCTACACCCACTATCCAAGTACCATACATTTTGAGAATCTTCTTGGGCATTCATGCAAGAGAAGAGTTGTTGAGTTTCAGCTTCACTTTTAGTGAAGTTGGCTTCATCATTTCCATTCCTTTTTTGGTACCAACAGTCCCTTTGTGAATGATTAGGAATCTTGTACTTATTGCATCTATATCGATAATCTTTTGAGTCATGGTTGTTCTTCTTGCAAACTCGGCATCGAGGATTAAAACCACCTGATTGTTGTTGGTTTGCTCCTTGATTGTTGCCTTTTTCCTTCTTTTGGAATGGTCCTCCTTTGTACTTCTGTTTAAAGTTCTTTTTTTCTGAGGTGTAGAGCTTGGTTTGGAAGGCTTGCTCAAGAGGTTGAGTAGAAGACCTATTCATTCTTTCCTCATGAACTTGAAGAGAACTCATTAGTTCATTAAAAGTATAAGTAAAGAGATCTTTTGATTCTTCTATTGCAGTGACAACATGATCATATTTTATAGGAAGACTTCTAAGAACCTTTTGAATAACTTTTCTTTCTTCAATGGTATCTCCAAGGCTTCTAATTTGATTAACTACTTCAATAACTTTGGTAAGAAAGCTTTGCATACCTTGTCCTTCTTTCATTTGCATGTTGTCAAAATCTCTCCAAAGTGATTGTAACTTTAGTGAGATGATTTTCTCATTACCTTGGAAACCTTCTTTGAGTATTTCCCAAGCTTGCTTTGCTTTCTTTGCTCCAAAAATTTTGGGGTAGATGGTTTGCCTTATTCCTTGTTGAATGTATCGAAGAGCACATGCATCTTTCTTCACATTCTCCTTGTACTCCTTTTGTTACTCTGTTGTCCATTTTATTGTAGCATCTTGTGGTTGAGGTGGCTCTTCATATGAACCTTCGACTATGTCCCAAAGATCTTGCTAGATGAATATGGTTTGCATTTGACTACTCCAATAGTCATAATGCTCACCATTGAAGATAGGAACTTGGTTAGAAGTGTAGGAGAACATGGTAGTTGATGAAGTTGCCATCTTGACAAGTGCTTCTTTTAAGGCTCTGATACCAAATTTGTTGGAACAAGATGAAAAGTTGGTGGGATAGGAGCAAGAAATATTTTCTTATTTCATAGACTTTTTTTTCTTGTCATACAACCCTGTCGTATGCCTCCTTATATAGACATGAAGGAAGATAATTTTAATGTCTTTGGTTTACCAAACTATCTTCCGGGAATACAATTTGCTGGGAATATAATTTCTGATATTACCAACATGGCTCTTTGGATTCCAGTCAAGTCATTAATACAAGTATGGCTCTTTGGTTTCCAGTCAAGTCATTAATTGCAAATTACTTCTTAACGGATATCATATTCGGTGCCACTAATGAATTTTTGTGCAAAGACTTTGATAAGCTCATGCAGGGAGAGTTCGAGATGAGTATGATGGGGGAACTAAACTACTTCCTTGGACTACAAATCAAACAAAGTAAAGACGAGATCTTCATAAGCCAATCCAAATATATCAAAGAAATGATCAAAAAGTTTGGCATGGAGACATCAAAAAGTATTGGTACTCCTATGAGCTTATCATGTAGACTTGAAACTTATAATACTGAAAAGTCTATTGATTTGAAATTATATAGAGGCATGATAGGATCATTGCTATATTTAACTGCTAGTAGACCGGATATTTTATTCACTGTATGCATGTGTGCTAGATATCAAGCTAATCCTAAAGAATTACACTTGATTGCTGTTAAAAAAATATTCAAATATTTGAATGTGTTGGCCCAGATGGTAACCCAAGAGGGGGGGAGGGAGGGGTGAATTGGACTCTTTTAAAAACTTTAACTTTTTGATAACTATTTGCTTAATATGAAGATGTGCAAATGTAAATGATGAAAGCTAAGCACAAATGAAGAGAGTAGAGAGAGACAGAGGCAAAAGCACGGTAAACACACAGATTTTATAGTAGTTTGGTATATCCAACATCTACGTCCACTCCCAAGTAGCACTTGGGTCCACACAATAATCCACTTGATTACAGTCGAGTTGTTTTACAAGCTCACAACTCAAACTTATTGTTTTTCCCGGGATCACAATGAACCCAGCTGGTTTTCACAGGCTCACCAGCACAAAACCTAACCCACAGCTATTCTTAGCTTGTCCCGAGGTATACTACCTCTACTAATTCAATCCCTAATTGAATTAGCAAGCAACAATAGAAAATAGAGTTTGAAATACAAAACTGCTCCTCAAATGAGCAAATATTCAATTAAATAAACAAAGGTAAGAAAAGCTTGTTTGAAGCGATTTTGATTTGAGCTTTTCTTCTTTTCTTCTTTTCTTCTTCTCCTTTGAAAGATTGAATCATGCCTCAACTCAAATTCTTTACTAAAAATTGCAGTTGAGAAGTTGAAGAAAGTAGGGGCTTTTTGAAATCGTTTTCACTTTGGAAATCCTTCAATTTCAAACTTTGGATGCTTCGGATTTCTCTTGAATCTCTTTTCAGTGGATGGGTGTGGACTCAGAGATTCTCTCTTTCTTTTTCACTAGATATATCTCTCGATTTTTCTAATATTTTCTCTCTATTTTTTTCTCTATTTTTCCATTCTTTTTTTTTGTACTTCTTTTCAAATGGACGAATCCCTCTTTTTATAGATCCATGGGTGAAATATAGCCATTGGAATGTACCTGGATAGTTCGTCCACAAAAAAAAATAGCCGTTAGAAGTTAGGTAAAGAAAGTATTACCGTTGGAGCTGATCTGTCACTTTTGAAAATGTCCTTGATAGGTTGGAATCGGCTCCAACTTGTCATGTGTCGGCTCCAAATCGGAGTGTCCAAAAATAGTAATAAAAGTTTATTGAGGAGTCGGCTCTGAAAAAGTTAAGTGTTGGCTCGACGCATTCGGGAGTCAGCTCCAGAATCCAAAGGTGTCGACTCTAACAATGTCCAAATAACATGCACTCTGTACACAGGTTAGAGTCGGCTCTATACACTCAGGTGTCGGCTCCGCAACTTTCAAGTATCTGCTTCCGAACTCCAGGTGTCGGCTTCATAAACTGACGTAGAAGGCACTTCACTGTATCTTAGGTTGGAGTGAGCTCCGAAACTATAGGTGTTGACTCCAGACTATGCCGAAATTCTAGAAAAGTTCTGATACGCCCTGAGGTCGGCTCTAGACTGTTGAGGTGTCAACTCTAAGTTCTGAACTTAAATAATTTTCATTAAAATTTGATTCAAAACTTATTTCCTTATACCTTTTTACTGATTAAACATTCTTAATCCCTGAAACACTTATCAAATTTATCAGAAATATAATGAATATACTCATAGATTTTGTTAATCATCAAAATCAATAATTGGGTAAATAATTCATCAATAATTTTCCCAACAGAATGGAATAGTAAACTTAGGTTTATGGTATGATAAACAATCTTGCATTGACTTAATAGGTTACACTGATTCAGATTTTGCTGGATATAAAATTGATAGAAAATCAACTAGCGGTACTTGCCAATTTCTAGGTGCTAACTTAATTTCATGTTTTAGTAAAAAGCAAACTTCAGTAGCATTGTCTACGGCCGAGGCCGAATACATTACAGTTGGAAGTTGCTGTACTCAAATCTTGTGGATTAAGTAGCAACTAGAAGATTATGGCATTAAGCAAAAAGCTATTTCTATAAAATGTGATAATACAAGTGCAATATGCTTAGCTAAAAATGCTATACAACATTCAGGAACAAAACATATTGAAATTAGACACCATTTCATTAGAGATCATGTGAATAATGGAAATATTGTAATTGAATATATAAGCACTAAAAATCAAATTGCTGATATTTTCACCAAGCCTCTTGATGAAACAAAATTTTATGAAATTAGAAGAGAATTAGGAATGTATGATCCAACTGCTTAATGAATCAATTAATAAAAGTGTTTCTGAAATAACATTTGAAAATCATGACATCTTTTCAACCAAATCTCTTAATGAAAAAATCTTTTCAAATTAAATGCATTGAATTTACCTTTGAGTGCGTAGTAGGCTATGTATTAAATGCTCTTTAATTCCCTCCAACGCATGAAACCTTTTTTCCATTCAATCCACCAACCGGGATTTCATCTCCCATTATTCCTCTCTTGGTAGTTAACCAACCAGGCAACCCAACAATTACCTGGCCAGTTAACCAACTAGGAGTCCTCCCTATATAACCTTTTCACCAACCGGCTTCTCCTTCAATTCTTCAACCATCCAACCGGCTTCTCCTTCAATCCATTCTATCGGCTTCAACCAATCCTCCTCTCCACTTCACCTCTTTGTTTCTCATTCAAGCCTTAATCAAATCATTCCATCCAACCCATCTTCCAATCTATCTTTCAAAATATTTCTCATTTCCTCTCTTATTCAAGAAGATCGTGAATGGCTCCCAAAAAGAAAGCAATCGCAAGAGATGACGATTCTGATCTTCGAAGGAAGTCTTCTTCATCTTCTTCTTCTCAAATCAGCACCCTCATTGCCGCTAAGTCTTTTGTGCATGGCAGGTTAGTTGATTTTAACTTCTTAGAACAAGAAAACTTTAAGATAGGAGAACTCTTTGATAATCAAGGTTGGAAAACTATCTTATCCACCAAAAGGCCAATTTACCCTGAGTTAATTAAAGAATTTTACGAGAATATTACCTTTGGTTTTGGAACTCTTTCATCCTACGTAAACAAAACTAAGATTGACCTTGATCGAAAGACTCTAGGTTCTGCTTTAAGCATTCCTCATGATGGTATCCTAGAAATCTTACCTAGCGAAAGAGGTTATAAAATTGGTTTAATCCTTGGCATAGATGATAACGAGGCTAGTAACATAGAAACTCTTGATGCCAACATGTTATCTGTTGAGAATAGATTATTTACAACATTAAAGCCAAGATTATTGCTCCTCGTGCTGGTTCGTTCAATGTTGTCACTAATCATGACATTTGCATTATATATGATATTCTTATTGGAAATCCTGGAGACCTTACTGACCTAATAATGTCTATTATGAAAGAATCTGTAAGTAGGTCTAAGGCCGCACTGCCCTTTGGTATGTTTCTCACCTATATCTTTGAATATTTCAATATAAAACTAAAGAAAGAAAGTGCTGTGGCATTATGTCACACTGATGTGTTTAATGCTCATTCATTACATCAGATAGACTATGCCAAAAGGAATGGTGTTTGGCTTAAGATTAGATCCATAACTAGTCAATCAAGCTCTTTGCCACCTCCAAACCAGTCTTAACCTATAAGCTCTCCTCAAAACTACTTTAATTTTGATTTCCATCAACCAAATCCATTTCTTGCTGCAATGACAGCTGATCAAAATCCATTCTTAACTGAACCACTTGATGTCATTGCTGCTGGACCCTCTTATCGAAATGACAACCCTGCTCCTGCTACTTCTGCTACCATCCATATCTGTGAAGATCAAATCCAACGAATTATTCATGAATTATCCCTTGTCTAATCCAGTCGAAGCTCTGGAGGCAGTGCTTCTTCAGTTAAAGATCAAACCCTTGTACCTCATATTTCATTTGTTTTCGAGACTATGTCTCAGTTCAAGATTATTCTATGCCAACTTGTTCATGATGTCAATATTCTGAATAGGCGAGTGTTTCATCACAATAAAAATTCTATGGATAAAATCTTGAAAGAAATTAACTTTTTAAAAGGTAAAATTGAAAATTTTGAGACCAAAGCTGATTGGGTTGAACATCAGACGAGAACCAATGTAAATCAGACAAGAGATGCCATGAATGATGTTGATTACTGGTCTGCATCTCTGACAAAGTTGATCAAGCTTGTGGAGACTCATATCGCTCTCTCTGCTGCCTCAGCTCCAGGCGCTTCTTTTTCCCATCCACATCTATGGTTTCCTCCACCTCAACAAGACAAGTCAGGATCCTCCTCTTCTGTTCAAATTTCTTCTGATGATGATGAGAAGTAAAAAATGTTTATGACTGTTTATGGCATGTAATGAATGTTTATGACTCTACTTTTTGTGTTGTATGACTTCAAACTATGACATGTAATATCTGTGGTATTATGCTGTATGACTTTACTTGATGATCTGTATGACTGTTCTTAATATGTATGAATGATCACATGTATTATGCTCAAATACATTGCAAAACTCTTCAATCTTCTTTTTGATCAATGACAAAAAGGGGGAGAAGAATGTTGCATACATTAAGGAAATGGAGAAAGTAATAAACTCCATATATTCAGGGGGAGTTTACCTATTGATAGGAGGAGAAAGCAATGATTTTCTGTACACAATCCTATTTATTTATATTATTCATAATACTTACTACATTTTCTTTTTGCAAGCTTAATGGTTTTGTCATCATCAAAAAGGGGAAGATTTTGACCCTATATTGATTTTGATGTTTACAAAACAATTAAGCAATGATTAATTCTATTTATCAAGCTTGTTACAGGGAAGTTCAGATGCTCTACAAGTAAGTATCTTTATGCAAAATTTTATGTGAATATATATGCATTTTATTTTGCCACCAGATTGATATAAAATGAACATCCTTTAGCCCTGGCCGTTCTTTTTGGCTTGGAGTTAGCTATTTAGCTAGCTTAGTCTTTCATTCAGCTAGCTAGCATAACATTTAGCTAACTACCAAACTTTGTCTGTGGCTTGGCCGAACGTTTCATTTTTTGAGCTAGCTGGTTAGCTAGCTTGTTGTTTCATTAGCTAGCTGGAGTTCCATTTTAGCTAGCTGAGGTGCCTGTTACAGTTGCTAGCCAAGCCGTTTCATTTTTAAGCTAGCTGGCTAGCTAGCTTGCTTCTTCTTTGGCTAGCTAGAGTTCCTTGTTAGCTAGCTTGGCCTCTTTGTGAGTTAGCTGGATTTCATTTTAGTTAACTATGGATTTAAACGCCTCTGTGCCAGCCGTTTGCTTTGAGTATCAGTTAGCTAATTAGCTAACTTGACTTCTCTGTTAGCTAGCTGGCTTGCTTTTTAGTTGACTATCATTCCCTGTTATATGTATTGGCCGAACGCCCCTTCTTGTTAGCTGACTGGTGAGCTAGCTGATGGTTCTCTTACCTAGCTAGCATATCTTGATAGCTAACTGCTTTGCTTTGGAGCTAACTGCTTTCCTTCTTAGCTAACTAATTTTCACAGGTTCCTCCAAGTCGTGAGCATAATAATTTCAGTTAGCTGGAGAGCCAACTTCCACTCCTCCAAGCCATTTGAATTCATTTCTAAGTTAGCTAGAGAGTTAGCTAACTTTTGGTTCAGCTAACTGGGAAGCTAGCTTCTCTCTCTGGGCGTATGGTTGCCTTCCTTTTCCATGAGTTAGCTAATGAGCTAACTCTTCTGGGTGGTTACTTTATTGCCTTTTGAGCAGATGGTAGTTAGCTGGGGAGCTAACTACCATCTGCTCAGTTAGCTGAATAACTAACTCCTCATTGTCTGATAGCTCTGTCCCCAGCTAACTACTATCTGCTGAGTTAGCTGAATAACTAACTCCTCATTGTCTGATAGCTCTGTTTTCTCCTGTAGACCGAGAGCCATTTATTTTAGACATCTTGGGAAAGATTTACGAGCCAGAAGAGGAGCATTCAAAGAACACTGCAAGAATTTTGAAAGAAATGCAATAGTGAGAAGGTTTGAAGTGGGTGCATAAAACAGGCTTTGGTAAGCGGTTCAACAATAATAAAATGGAGTCAAATTAAATTAAATGCATTATCTTCGGACCGGAATCAAAATCACTGGTATCCAATTATTTATTGGTTAGCACGTTCTTATCTGCATAATATTCAAAATATTATGCTATCAAACTTGTCACTTCTAGTTGACTATTTGGCTTGAATGGATTGTTCGAATCTCTGGAGTGATCTCCCGAACCAACCACTTCTTTTTTTTTTTTTGGGAAAGATTGAACGAGGTGTTCTTGACATAAGAAACCACTAGCGGTTGTCCCCCGGTTGTCAAGATTCCTTCGTCTTTTGTTCCATGCCATTTTCGCTTAACACATGGCAAACCGTTGCAGCGGATGCTTCTTATCCTCAATAGGTTATGTCAGGCTTTAGTCTAACTCCTTTATCTCAAAAAGAAAACAAGAAGATGATGATTGATGATCTCTTTTTTCCTCGAAACATATACAAGCTTATAGGCCGTTCGAAAACAGAAAGTTAATTTAGACTGCCCAAGGCTTATTTTTCGCACATATATGTTGCCGACAAAGCTTGCTGGATAAAATTTATATCCGCCAAACAGTCATGCATTGCATCCTACCCTGATAAGAGAGAATTTTTTTTTAAAAAAAAAAGCATTGATGTACGTAACTAATGGACCTTCGGCATGCTTATAATTTATGCTATTAAGTCTTCATCTGTATTTCAAATAGAAAAGAAAATCATTACGATCTTAACCTATATAGTTGTTGTTGTTGGACAGCGTCGATGCTAATTTTGAATGTGTGATGTGATTTTCCTATAGATGGGATGGCTTCGCATTTTTAGAGGAAAAGATTATTTTTCTTAAAAATTATGAACCACTAATTTTCATAAAATAAAATTATTTAAAAAAATCAAAGTGAGACTGTTAACACGTTTGCTGAAATGCCTGGATATTTCGATTCACTAGCATGTTCATTTGCATCTAATATTCGACACTTCCACTACTAATAAAGCCAATGCAAAGGTGAACCAGCAATGATAATTAGCCATTTTTCTTCTCATTTATGCTCCCTCAGTTGTCGGATGAAATCGTCGATGCACCTTTCGTGGGATTCCTTGTCAGCGAAGATCTCTTTTAGTTCTCTCGCTTTGCACCGAAATAGTTTCCCTTCTTCTCCCATCATAACCAATCGTATGGTCTTGGCCACCTCTTCTCTATGGAAAGATCCATCTTCTTCATTCCTTGCCACCTCTAATCCGACCAATTTCTCTCCCATAGCTCGAGCTATAAGGCCCTGGTCGACGAAATATGGCAACATGACAAGAGGGTGCCCAAATTGCATGCACTCAATGATCGAACTCCATCCACAATGCGTCAAAAATCCCCCAATGGATGCATGGCCCAAGACCTTGAGCTGATGAATCCAACCCATGGTGGTGACTCCACAACCCTGTGTGCGGTCTTCGAATCCATCAGGCAAGATCCTCTCCTCATCGGCTATGCTAACTGGCTTCCTTAGAGCCCACAGGAAGGGCACCTTGGATAGCTCAAGACCGAGGGCTAGCTCATGTACTTGCTCGATACTTGGCACGGTTTCACTCCCTAAAGCAATATATAACACAGACCCTGGGGTTTGCTTGTCTAACCACTCAAAAACTTCACTGGTAGCGGTTTCGTGGAACTCCTGGTCCGGTTCACTAAGGTCTGGTGGCAGGAGGCCAATTGGAACCACTGGCTTCTTGTAAAGCTCTCCAATGAGTTGGAGCCAATTGGACTCGTACTCGCTGCAGCTTCGAGGAGCCACAAGTTTGCATCCTTCGATCACCACTGCGACGCGATGGAGATCAGAAATCCCAGAGTCGTTCTTTTGCCAGGCCCCCAATTTCCATTTAGCCTGATAAAGGCGAAAAGCCAGCGTCGAAGGGAAGGGTACCCACGGTGGTGGCTTCGTGAATTCCTCGACGGTCGTTCGTGAGCCTCTGCCCTTTAATTCTGACAATGGTCCATAGAAGGCAAGGCTTGAAGCGAGAATTATGCTGAAGAAGATGCATGGTACCTCGAACTTGGAAGCAATCTGCGGCCCCCAATAATGAGCAAAGTCGAAGATTATCCAATCGGGCTTCTTCTTCGAGGAATTCTGTTCGAGGAATTCGTAGAAATAGCGCTCGAGGCCGTCGAAAGCCTTCTTGAGGAGTTGGACTTGGTCAGGCAGCACGTCGGCAGTGGATTCGGCGTTGGCGGGCAAGCCTTCAACCTGTGGCAGTGGCAAGGAAATCAAGTCTATCAGTGAGGATATATGGGAAGGGATCTTGGGCAGCCTTGCGATATTTCTTGGGGTGGAGAGGAAGGAGATGCGGTGGCCCCTCTTGGCTAAGGATTTGGAGAGCTCCAAGAATGGAAGCAAGTGGCCAAAGGCAAGCCAAGGGAACAAAACAACGTGAAGAGAGCCCTTATCCATGGCGGAGAATGGCTAGGGCGTTGGTATTGGAGGATAAGCTCTTAAATCAGGGGGATGGAGGCCAAGGCAGAATCGCTAGATTTACACGCAGACAAAGAGGTGTGGTGATGAGGTGCCGTAGAGCAGTATGGCATAATGGAATATAATAAAGGCTATGGACGTTGACCTTTGTCAGGTGAAGCTATGAGTAGCGAAGGGTGCCTGCAACTTGCAAGCTGGCATAGGTTGGGCCGAGCCGTTGATCACACATCTAAAGGTACACAAGAGCAGCCTTGTCACTGGGACCATCCACTTCCAGACAGCGGCACTGGCTCTGGCTCTGGCTCGATAATATATATTTTACAATTTATCTGTCAATCATTTTTATTTAGAAAACAACCCGTAGCTACTCTCCCTTATTAAATGTATTTTTAAAGGCTTATCGTAAGAGCATCTTTGGAGGGTCGAGGGCCGCATGCTGAAGGAGTGAGAGAACCGGAATGGCCGATCCGCATTCCGAAAGGCCAGATCTCATTTTCATTAATGCAAACTTTTTCGTATCTTTCCATCCGCTAGAAAAAGTCTTCATGCATCAGAGTGCAGATCACACGCACTGCTATATTAATGCATGATGCAAACGTGCATGTTTATCAAAAAACCATATTTTTTTTTATTTTTAATATGCATATATATTACATATCAATCATTGAACGCGATGTCAAAAAAACGATGCTGCATCTGATGCATTTATTTTTTTTCATCCATTAATTTTTATGATCCTTTAATAGGCTCTCATTTCGCTTGGATCGCCAATACACAAAGTATCTTCTAACCAGCCCATTGAAACATGGCATTTAAAAATAACAAGTAATATAAACACTTGTCGCATAAAATTGATTGGTAGGCAAATTGTATTATCAATATATTTTTTATTTAATAAATTTTATTTTATTTATATAAAAGTAAGGAATTACATCATTTGATTAAAGTAAGAGCACACATAATATTAAGTATAGAGAACCCTTGGTTGGTGGGAGCCCTGAAGATTTCTTTTAATTCAATTTTCATGAAGATTGATAGCCATTGGTTTGTTGAATCTTCTTATTTCCTATCCATGACAGAATCATATGGCAAATAAAATAGTAAAAAAAATTTAAAATAAAAAATAGAAGTGAGCTCACTGCAACGAAAGAGAAAGAAAGCATTGTGCAGCTCTTACCATATTCCATGATGAATTTATTTATTTATTTCTTTACAAGCTATCCATAGTGAAATAGATAATAAGGCTATGACTACTTGAAGTTTTAGAAAATCTAAAAGTATTTTTAAAGGCCCAAAATTATTTTTGAATGATTTTGTTATATTTGATAAAACTTTTAAAAGAACTCTAACTCCATTGAAAGTTATTAAAAGTCCTATTACAAAAGCTCTAGTTTGAAACTTTTATTAAAAATGCTACTTGCCAAATGTCGAAAACTCATTTCCATTAAATTTAAAGGTCATAGATTCAAACTAAAAAAAAGATAATATCTAATATTATGATATATAATAAATATAATATGACTATAATAATATTATATATTATATTTTTATATATATTTTATAAATAAAATATCATTATTATAATTGTACAAAATTACTATCATAATACACTACATAGTGTAAAATAAGATAATGTAATAATCCTATATAGTATAAAGCACTATAATATATAATACAAATATAATATTATAATACTATATATGCTATAATTCTTAGTATTACTATAATAGTATATCACATTATTTTGATATTATATTAATTAGTAGATAATAATTATCATAATTTAAATAATATATTATAATGATTTTATATTACAATCAATTTTATATTAGAATATAATTATAATTTTACACTATTATAATACTATAATATGATATATGTTAATAGTATTATAATATGACATAATTATATTATAATATAATTATAATAATTATAATAATTATTTTAATATTTTAGATGGTTGAAAGCATTACGTAATGTTTAGTCATTTTTAATTATCAAACCACTATCTTACTTTGATTAGGAAAAGATGCTAAAGTCTTATAATACTTTGAAAATTCAATTACCAAACAACAAATAATTTTTTTCAAAACTCTACTTTTAAAAGCATTATTATAAAAAGCTCTGTTGACCCAATTGATGATTTTGATGATTAACAAAACTATTTGAGTATAACTATTGGAGGCTCTAATGATTTTGATTAAGTGTTTCAGATTATAAGTCTATTGAATGATCAAAATCAGGAGTTACATCGTGTTCTGGATCGAATCTAATGTCTAGGTAAGATTGCAGACATTAGAGTCGACTCCGAGAATCACAGAGCCGACTCCGGAACTGGCACGGAAGTTAGAGTCGACTCCGAGACTGTTAGAGTCGACTCTCACAGAAGAAGCAGAACGTCGATTTTTCTGGCCCCAACCTAGAGTCGACTCCGGGTAAGTTAGAGTCGACTCCAGAAAAGTTTCTTGTCGACCCCAGAAAAGTCAGAGACGACTCCGAAAATATCGTTTTAAAGTGTTTCGAGTTAGAGCCGACTCCAGAAAAGTTAGAGTCGACTCCAACCCACCTGGAACGAAAAATCAAATTGCCAGATCAGCTCTAACGGTAATATTTCTATTTTACCTTATTTCTAACGGATATATTTTGCTACAAGGTACACTCCAACGGATAGTTTTCTTCCAAAAATGGTTTGAAAGAAATCTATAAAAAGGGAAGACTATTGTTCAAAAAAAAGAGAGAAGGAAAAAGAGAACGAAAAAGAGAGAAAATCGGAAATAGAGAAATCCCATTTCAAAAATCCGAAAAAGAGAGAGCCTGAATCTCAAGAGGAAAACCTTCTAGCTCAAATCCACTCCACTCCAAAAAGCTCAAGAGGAATCCAAGGCATTCAAATCAAAGTTTTTGTGGATTTCCCAACTTGGAGAAAGAAGTTCAGCTTCTTGCTTTTCAACCCTTCTCAACTGCTTCAACTGTGAAGAATCGGAGCTGAGGCTTGATTCAACCTAGCAAGGAGAAGAAGAAAAGAAGAAAAGCTCAAAAGCCAACCATCTACAAATCAGGCTTTTCTAAACTTGTTATATTATTTGATTATCTGCTCATTAAGGAGCTTTGTATTTGAAAAACATATTTCATTTGTTTGTATCTAGTTCAATCTGGGGGATTGAACTAGTGGAGGTAGTCTTACCTCGGTTCAAGCTTGGTAAGCTTGTGTTAGGGTTTTTGTGCTGGTGAGCCCTTGAAAACCAGCTGGGTTCGTTGTGCGCCCGAAAAAACAACAAGTTTGAGTTGTGAGCTTGTAAAACAACTCTGTAATCTAGGGTGATTATAGTGTGGACCCAAGTGAATCTTGGGAGTGGACGTAGGTGTTGGATACACCGAACCACTATAAAATCTTTTGTGTTTGCCGTGTTCTATTGTCTCTTCTCTATCTCTGTTTTATTCACTGCACTTTATATTTACTTTGCATTTGCCTTCATTCATCTCAAGCAAACTATTTTAAAAGGCTAATTTTTAAAGAACCCAATTCACCCCCCCCTCTTGGGTTGTCATCTGGGCCAACAATTGGTATCAGAGCTAGTGCTCATTAGATTTTGATCACACGATCAAGAGCTAAAGTTCCAAATGGCAACACAAGTTGGATCATTTGCTGAAGGTCATTCTACGAATAGACCTCCACTTTTTAATGGCTCAAATTATTCTTATTGGAAAGCTAGAATGAGGATATTCATTCAAGCTTCTGATTATGAGCTTTGGGGTGTTATAATTAATGGACCTAGTACACCCACACATGTTATTGATGGCACTATTGTTCCTAAGCCCGAAAGGGACTGGAATGATAATGATAGAAAGATGGCACAGCTTAACGCTAAAGCCATGAATGTATTATATTGCTCATTAGACGCTAATGAATTTAATAGAATCTCACTTGTAATTCCGCAAAGGAGATTTGGGATAGATTAGAGGTTACCCATGAGGGTACCAACCAAGTGAAAGAATCAAAATTAATATTCTTGTTCACAAATATGAATTGTTTAGCATGGAACAATCTGAAACCATTGCATGCATGTACACTAGATTTACAGATATTGTAAATGGTTTGAAAAGTCTTGGTAAGACATATACTAACTCTGAACTTGTTCGAAAAATTCTTAGGTCATTACCAAGATCATGGGAAGCAAAAATGACTGCAATCCAAGAAGCTAAGGACCTCAACACTTTACCCTTAGAGGAGCTTCTAGGATCTCTTATGACCCATGAGCTGACTATGAGGCAGCATGTTGAGAAGAAGACAAGGACAAGAAAAAGAGAAAGACCCCTTGACTTGCTATGAATGTAATAAACCGGGGCACTTTAGAATGAATGTCCAAAATTGAAGAAAGCCTACAAAAAGAAAAAGAAGGCTTATATGGCGACATGGAGTGACAGCGAGGAATCTTCTTCCGAAGAAGAAGAACAAAAGGAAGTCGCAAACGTATGCTTTATGGCGGACGACAACGATGAGGTAAGTTCCGACAACCCTTGCGATGAATTTGCTTTTGATGAACTTTTTGATGCTTTTAATGAACTTGTTGGGGATTTCAAAGTTTTGAAAAAGAAATACAAATTTTGAAAAATAAAAACTTAACTTTCATTCAAGAAAAGGAAAATCTTAATAATGAAGTTAAGAAACTTAAATCTGAAAATGAAATTTAATAAAAGAAAAAGAATCAATCTCTAATGAAAATGATAAACTAAGGAAAGAGGTTGAAAAACATAAAAACATAGTTGATAAGTTTACATTAAGCTCAATTAAATTAGACATGTTATTAAATAGTCAAAAAGCAGTTTTTGACAAAGCCGGATTAGGATATAACACTTTAAGAAAACAAAAATCACTTAAAAATATTTTTGTAAGTGCTGGCCAAAGTAATATTACATGCTTTAAATGTAATCAAAAGGACATAAATCTTATGAATGTAAAATTCTAAAACCTAATAAAAACTTAAATATTAAAGGAAAGAAAATATGGGTTCCGAAAGGAACAATATTTGTTGCTACTAACCATGAAGGACCCAAGAAAGCTTGGGTACCTAAACATAAAGTCTGATTTCATTGCAGGAATGTCTTGTGGCCAAGAGATCAAAGAGAAAGTGGTATCTTGATAGTGGCTGCTCAAGACATATGACGGGTGACAAAGAAGAATTCATCACCCTTGAAGAAAAGAGAGGAGGAGTTGTTACATTTGGCGACAATGGCAAAGGCCAAATCTTGGGGTTTGGTAACATTCAAATAACTCCCTCCACATATATTGAAATGTACTTTATGTTGATGGTTTAAAGCATAACTTAATTAGTATAAGTCAATTATGTGACAAAGGTTTTAAAGTATCTTTTGAATCTTCTTTATGCACTGTAGCTAATCCCATTGATAATAGCATTGTTTTTATTGGAAATAGAAATGGCAATGTATACATGATTGATTTAGACAAATTGTCTACTAATAATCATTGCTTAGTTGCTAATAATGCTAATATGAATGAGATTGGTTGGTTGTGGCATCGAAGATTAGGTCACGCAAGCACACACCTTATTTCAAAACTAATTAGAATGGATTTAGTAAAAGGTCTACCTAAATTAGATTTTGAAAATAACAAAATATGTGATGCATGTCAGTTTGGAAAACAAACAAGAAGTTCTTTTAAATCTAAAAATATTGTTTCAACTTCTAGGCCATTAGAGCTACTTCACATGGACCTTTTTGGACCAACTAGAACCACAAGTCTAGGAGGAAAGAAATATGGTCTTGTGATAGTAGATGATTACTCTAGATTCACTTGGGTAATGTTTTTAGCTCACAAAGATGAGACTTTCTCGATATTCATGAAATTCTTCAAGAAAGTAACAAATGAGAAAAACACTACCATAGTGTCTCTAAGAAGTGATCATGGAACTGAATTTGAAAATCACTTATTTGAAAGTTTTTGCAATGAAAATGGTATTAATCATAATTTTTCTGCACCTAGGACCCCACAACAAAATGGAGTAGTTGAAAGGAAAAATAGGACTCTAGAAGACATGGCCCGTACCATGCTATGTGAAAGTAAACTCCCGAAATACTTTTGGGCGGAAGCTATTAACACAGCATGTTACATCCTAAATAGAGCCTTAATAAGACCTATTTTAAAGAAAACACCTTATGAATTATGGCATGATAGAAAACCCAACATTAAATATTTTCATGCATTTGGTTGTAAATGTTTTATTCATAATAATGGTAAAAACAACTTAGGTAAATTTGATGCAAAATCTGATGAAGGAATATTCTTAGGTTATTCAACAACTAGTAAAGCATATAGAGTGTTCAATAAAGGAAGCCTAATTGTTGAAGAATCTATTCATGTAATTTTTGATGAATCTTTAGCATCAAGTTCCAAAAGGATTGATGATGAGGAAGATACAAACATTCTCGAAAACAATCTTGAAAAACTTAATATTGATGTATCTTCAGATCATGAACAAGAAGTTAAAGATAATGATTCACCTAATGCTGATGATATTAATACTAATCATAATGATATAGATCTACCAAGAGATTGGAGATACGCTTATAGTCATCCCAAGGAATTGATTATAGGTGATCCATCTCAAGGAATAAGAACTAGATCATCTATGAGAAATATTAGTAATCACCTTGCATTTGTTTCTCAAATTGAACCTAAAACCATTGAAGAAGCTGAAAAAGATAATAATTGGATGCTAGCTATGCAAGAAGAATTAAACCAATTCACTAGAAATAATGTATGGACATTAGTGGAAAGACCTAAAGATCATTCTGTTATAGGATCAAAATGGGTTTTTAGAAATAAACTAGATGAAAATGGCATAGTAATTAGAAACAAAGCTAGATTAGTTGCAAAAGGATATAATCAAGAAGAAGGTATTGATTTTGATGAAACCTTTGCACCTGTAGCTAGATTAGAAGCCATTAGGCTATTACTAGCATTTGCATGTCACATGAACATTAATTTATTTCAAATGGATGTCAAAAGTGCATTTTTAAATGGATTAATAAATGAAGAAGTATATGTAGAACAACCACCAGGTTTTGAAGATCACGAATTTTCAAATCACGTTTTTAAATTGCACAAGGCATTATATGGTTTGAAACAAGCACCTAGAGCTTGGTATGATAGACTAAGTAAATTTTTAATTGAAAATGATTTTACAAGAGGAAATGTTGATAAAACATTGTTTTTGAAAAGAAAAGATAAAGATTTACTTGTAGTTCAAATTTATGTTGATGACATTGTATTTGGTGCTACTAACAATCTTCTATGTCAAGAGTTTGCTAAGTTAATGCAGGGAGAATTTGAAATGAGCATGATGGGAGAACTCAATTTCTTCCTTGGACTCCAAATCAAACAAAGCAAAGAGGGAATCTTTATCAACCAAACAAAGTACACAAGAGAAATTCTAAAGAAGTTTGGTATGGAATCAATTAAACCCCTCGGAACACCAATGAGTCCTTCATGCAAGCTGGACAAAGATGAAGAAGGTAAGAAGGTTGATCAAAAATATTATCGAGGTATAATCGGATCCCTACTTTACTTAACTGCAAGTAGACCAGATATAATGTTTGCTGTTTGCTTATGTGCTAGATTTCAGTCTGAACCTAAAGAATCACATTTAATTGCTGTTAAAAGAATACTAAGATACTTAAGTGGAACAAAAAATGTAGGTTTATGGTATTCTAGAGACTCAACATTAAATCTGATTGCTTATTCTGATTCTGATTATGCTGGATGCAAGTTAGATAGAAAAAGCACAAGTGGTGCATGCCAATTTTTAGGAAGTAACTTAATCTCATGGTTTAGCAAAAAGCAAAATTCGGTTGCATTATCTACTGCTGAAGCAGAATATGTTGCAGCTGGAAGTTGCTGTGCTCAAATCCTATGGATTAAGAGACAACTTGAAGACTATGGTATCACACTTGATAAGACACCTATAAGATGTGATAATACAAGTGCAATAAATCTAACTAAAAATCCAATTCAACATTCAAGAACAAAGCATATTGAAATAAGATATCACTTTATAAGAGAACATGTAGCCAATAATGAAATTTGTCTTGATTATGTGAATACTGAAGAACAACTGGCAGATATATTAACAAAACCCTTAAGTGAAGAGAGATTTTGTTATCTTAGAGGAGAATTAGGAGTTTGTGATCCTTTGGAATAGTTTTCTGAAACTCTTAAGGACATCTATCTAGATTTCATCATTTTCTTGAAAAATCTCGATATTCAATAAGGAAATCTATCTAGATCTTGATTCATTGTTTCCCCAATTGCTAAGGAACATTTATCTAGAATTTGATGATTAATTTGAATAGTTTCAAATCCTTGAAACTTGATTTTTTATCTCTGAACTGTTAGAGTCGACTCTGACAGTTTGTGGAGTCGACACCTGAGTTTTTGATGTTCTGTCTAAGCAATTAGAGCCGACTCTGGCTTTTGTAGAGCCGACTCTAATTCGAGCGCTGACAGATTTTCTGGTTCGGAGCCGACACCCAGTTTTCGGGAGTCGACTCTAAGTCGAGCTAGGTCAAAAATAAAAAGGCGGAGTCGACCCCCAATCATTCCATCCGTCTCCAAAACCTCTCCAAAAAGCTCCAAAGCCTTTCCAACTTCCCCAATCTTCTCAAAGCCTTTGATTAAACTCTTAAATCTTCTCAATGGCACCTAAGAGGCGCGGATTCGTCGGTGGAGCGTCCGTTCCAACGAAGAGACGCACTATTCGGAGGCAACCATCGCCTCCTCCTCTTCGGCCACTCAAGAGGATTCCCCTCCTTCACCATCTTCACCCAAAGTTGATCATTTAGCCGGTAAGACCATTACAACTGGAAGAAAGGTGAATTTTGATTTCTTTGAGTCGGAAGGATTCACTATAGGAAGAAGTTTGAAAGAAATGGGGTGGGAAAAAATTGTTCATTAGATATCCCCACATATCCAGCCTTAGTGAGAGAGTTTTACAATGGTTTAAGTAGAGGAGAAGGTGGATTAATCAGTATAGTAAGAGGAACAAGAGTTACAATAACCACTGAAATACTTGGAATTTATTGGAAATGCCCACAATCGGTTTAATGGAATATCAACATGAGGATAGAAGTGGAGCATTGACAAGAATGCTAGGAAGAGATGTAACCGAGTTTGAGGAAATCTTGCAAATCAATTAAATCTGGAACTCAGGTTACTGCATAACATTTGTGGAAGAATCTTATTTCCAAAAATTGGTAGATTCGAGTATGTCTCGGAGCGAGACGTTCTTTTAATGGATTGCATAATTACTGGAAGGCCAGTCAACTTAGCTGGCATGATGATTGGATATATGGCAGAGGCAGCTACAAAGAAAGATCAACACTGCCATATGGTATGATTTTGACTTTAATCTTTAGAAGCCAAGGTGTGCTCATTATGGAGAATGAACCCCTAAGAAAATTGAGACACACTGACTATTATAGCATCTCAACTATTCATCGGATGGGCTTCAAGAAATTGAATGGTGTTTGGATGAAAGGAGGAAGAGAGGAAAGAGCAGAAAGAGATAGAGCAGAAGAAACCAGAGTAGAAGACATCCCTGGACCATCCACTGAGGGACCATCTATCCCTGATCCATCTATTGCGGGACCATCTTCAGCTGGACCTTCAGAGGCCGGACCTAGTTCTATTCCCTCACCTCCACATCAGTCTATAGCAACTTCTGGAGATTCTCTGATGAACAAATTGGTCAGTTAAGAGAGCTTTGCTTGCTGAGTATGATAGTCAGAGATCTCATGAAATTACTCAATTAAAAGAAGACTTTAATCAGCTAAAGGAAGAACTTAATTCGAGACTGGACATGATCTCCTTTACCTTAAGCAATTCTGTTGAATCCTTTGGTGCTGAACTTCACAAAATCTTCGAAAGGATGGAAGGCATTGCTGATGGATCAGGATCTTATGTTCATGCAACTGGTCAACTAAAGAAGGACATTGACCTTGCAGTCTCACAAATTGAAGCTTGCCTTGAAAATTTAAGAAATCACAAAAGGATGATGTAATGGAAATCATAGGTCATTTGAAGAAAATTGTATTCAAACACATCTGACCTTGATTTTGACTTTGATAGTTTGTATTTAGGAATTTTTGAATATCTAATGTATTTCATTTTGGAATGTACATGAATCAACTAATGTAATGCTTCTTACTTATGAAATGCAATTTCACATTTTCAAATATTGACTGCTTGAATCCCTATGTTTTATTAACTTTCTTTATCTAAAACTCTCCTTATTGCTGATAACAAAAAAGGGGGAGAGATGGTTGAATATGCAAAGAAAGAAAGACTTGAAAGAAAGAAAGGGGGAGAAATAATTGTTTATGCAAGATAAAGATTGAATATGAATATGCAAAGAAAGAAAGACTTGAAAATTTTAATGAAAGATGGCTGTATATGCATAAAGAAAGAAAGAAAGGGGGAGAAATAATTGTTTATGCAAGATAACTTGAAATGTTAATCAATTAAAATTCGATGCTTAATTATAGGGGGAGCTACTCAATGCAGGGGGAGCTTAACAAAAAGCTCAATTGCAATTTTCTGCACATTTAGATTAAATATTCATAATTGATGAATTATATTGAACTCATGCACAATTTTAAAAGTTTACGTTGAATATTGGCATCAAATCCTTAATTAAAATGTTTTAAGTTTCAAAATGACTATAATCTTTAGTTCAAATGAATTTTTGAATGCATATACTCAAAGTTTTTGTTATCATCAAAAAGGGGGAGATTGTTGACCCAATTGATGATTTTGATGATTAACAAAACTATTTGAGTATAACTATTGGTGGCTCTAATGATTTTGATTAAGTGTTTCAGATTATAAGTCTATTGAATGATCAAAATCAGGAGTTACATCATGTTCTGGATCGAATCTAATGTCTAGGTAAGATTGCAGACATTAGAGTCGACTCCGAGAATCACAGAGCCGACTCCGGAACTGGCACGGAAGTTAGAGTCGACTCCGAGACTGTTAGAGTCGACTCTCACAGAAGAAGCAGAACGTCGATTTTTCTGGCCCCAACCTAGAGTCGACTCCGGGTAAGTTAGAGTCGACTCCAGAAAAGTTTCTTGTCGACCCCAGAAAAGTCAGAGACGACTCCGGAAATATCGTTTTAAAGTGTTTCGAGTTAGAGCCGACTCCAGAAAAGTTAGAGTCGACTCCAACCCACCTGGAACGAAAAATCAAATTGCCAGATCAGCTCTAACGGTAATATTTCTATTTTACCTTATTTCTAACGGATATATTTTGCTACAAGGTACACTCCAACGGATAGTTTTCTTCCAAAAATGGTTTGAAAGAAATCTATAAAAAGGAAAGACTATTGTTCAAAAAAAAAAGGAAGAAGGAAAAAGAGAACGAAAAAGAGAGAAAATCGGAAATAGAGAAATTCCATTTCAAAAATCCGAAAAAGAGAGAGCCTGAATCTCAAGAGGAAAACCTTCTAGCTCAAATCCACTCCACTCCAAAAAGCTCAAGAGGAATCCAAGGCATTCAAATCAAAGTTTTTTATGGATTTCCCAACTTGGAGAAAGAAGTTCAGCTTCTTGCTTTTCAACCCTTCTCAACTGCTTCAACTGTGAAGAATCGGAGCTGAGGCTTGATTCAACTTAGCAAGGAGAAGAAAAAAGAAGAAAAGAAGAAAAGCTCAAAAGCCAACCATCTATAAATCAGGCTTTTCTAAACTTATTATATTATTTGATTATCTGCTCATTAAGGAGCTTTGTATTTGAAAAACATATTTCATTTGTTTGTATCTAGTTCAATCTGGGGGATTGAACTAGTGGAGGTAGTCTTACCTCGGTTCAAGCTTGGCTAAGCTTGTGTTAGGGTTTTTTGTGCTGGTGTGTCCTTGAAAACCAGCTGGGTTCGTTGTGCGCCCGGAAAAACAACAAGTTTGAGTTGTGAGCTTGTAAAACAACTCTGCTGTAATCTAGGGTGATTATAGTGTGGACCCAAGTGAATCTTGGGAGTGGACGTAGGTGTTGGATACACCGAACCACTATAAAATCTTTTGTGTTTGTCGTGTTCTATTGTCTCTTTCTCTATCTTTGTTTTATTCACTGCAATTTATATTTACTTTGCATTTGCCTTCATTCATCTCAAGCTAAATAATTTAAAAGGCTAATTTTTAAAGAACCCAATTCCCCCCCCCCCCCCTCTTAGGTTGTCATCTGGGCCAACAAGCTCTACTTTCAAAGGTTTTATTGCCAACAATTCTATCAAATCGAGCTCAACTCTTAATATAAAAATTATACTAGATAAAGGGTGCGCATTGATAAATGGCAGAAGAGGATGTATTCTTTTGTGAAAGAAACTATACTTTGTATTTGCTACCTGAGTCAAAATAGGCATCCAATAAAAAAGCAGAATTGGCATCATATAAGTTAAAAAAAATGAGTTGCCACATGACTACACCTCTGTTAATCCTAATTCTCTATGTATTTTGATCAGAATACCAAAAGAAATGGTGAGTAGACCTTGAAATGTGAAAGAAATAAGATTAAGTGTTAAGCCAAGGAAAATCTCATAGGAGGGATATTAGCTAATTGATCGAATCGCTAGTTATGGAGACATGAGAAAGATTGCCATCACTTGCTGCTTTAAAAGAACATGATCTAATATAAGCTAGCTTGCCTACATAATGACAACATATAGTAAGAGATGGTAGTGGCATGATATGAGCGATTAGATCGCTATACATGTCTTGAAATCCCAATTAGGAGCAACTTTTACTAAAGCAATAATTCAATCTAAGGATAGATCTTTGGATAAATCCTATTTGGATGATACTCCACAAAATGCATTGTTATGATCAGGGATTCAACTCATTAAAGCCATCCACCAATGAATGGCCAAATTTAAGAGAGACTTATTAGAATGCCAATAAAAGTAGTCTCATATCACACATAAACAGATCCATTAGAGCACTATCTTATGGGACTTATTGACCGACTTGAGCATTGGAGCATTTTTCTAAGATAATGTTTGAAGCTCTATCTAACTCTTTTTTCTTTTTTGGAGTATGCATCAAGTGGTTGAAGAAAGTGCTCTACCATCGAGGTCGAGACTCATATGATTCATTGGCATTTGGGAGTTACTTTCGAATGATTACAAATTTGATGTTGTCTATTAAAACTGAGAGAGAGCACACAACCATATCTTCCAAGAGAAGAGATTAAGATGTAAATAACACCTGGACAAGCATGAGCCATACCAGGCTGGCTCCTAAAATACCGTAGAAGATTTGACCAAACTAGATCCTCTACTAGTAATGTTAACCGTCACCTAAGAGCAATTTAACACTCTTATACAATATATTAATATGCTACATAAATTAGTCCAAGATTTGATTCTCAAAGGATCTAGTCCTAGAGACCATACATGAGCCAACTAGAAGGACCAACAAGTTACCAACAATAACGAACCCTAACCAGAACTTGTGAGGATCCATAGGACCTCCAAAATTAAGGAACTAAAGGGCATATGTTAAGATCGCCAGTGTACAAAGAAGCCTCATGATTGACCATCATGATTAAATAAACACTCCCACTCAAAGACTCCTACAACTAACCTACATTGGATTAATCAATCGATGGAAGAGATGAATCAAAAAATTAGGATGATTATGGAGCATATCTAAGGTAGAGGTATATTCACCAAATGAGCTCAATCTACCTCAGGAATTGTCTTTTGCTAAAGGCATAATGGCCAAGCGGTTATGCTCCAAATTCAAGATGCCTAAACTAGAGTTGAACCTAGCATGTGCATAGGTTACTGGGGTTTATAACTATGATGTTGCAATTCAATGACAACATTTCTTAGTGTATACTGCAATAACTTCTTGCAAGCTATGGCCTAATCCTTAAACTTTATAGTTTACTTTAGGTCCCCCCAATTAGTAAACCCTAACATGATCCTATGCTTGGATATATAACTATGATATTGTAATTCAACAACAATGCCTTTTATGTATACTACAATAACTTATTGCAAATTATAGCTTGATCTTTAAACTTTGTGGTCTATTTCAAGTCTCCCCTCTGACTTTCCTTGTATTGTTCCCTGTCCTTTCCCAAATGCATCAATCTTCGGCTCTAGTTCTCTCAACTCTATTCTCTCTTGTGGCACTAATGGGTGTTCAACAAACATCATAGGATGGAAGAAGACAGTGAAAGATAAGGTTTCATTTTGGAAAGTTGCAGCCACTAGCTATTATTGTAGTCCCTGTCTTCGCTTTTTGGGGAAGCAGCTGAAGTTATAATCACTTCTATTCTCTCTTTTTATCAAAGAATAAGAATTGCTTCGATTCTCATTTCTTATTCAGTGCACTATTAAGAAGACCACTAAAATTTAGAGTTTCTTTTCTGATGCTCTTATTTAAACTTTATACTTTCACCTGATTCTTATTATTTTCTTTATCTTCTTATAAATACTGAGTTTCTAATAAATTAATAAGGAAGTTGCTAACTTCTTTATTTTTCAATAAAAAAAATAATTTAAAGAATCAAGTATTTTAAGTTACCTAATCATCTTACTAGATCTTTTTCTTACATGAACCACCCTTGATTATTACAGCATCTATGTGCCAAAGTGATTGATTTGCATAACTTTTCTCTTCTCATATTATTAGTCGAAGCCACATATGAGCAGTTTTCTTTGCTTCAAGAAACATTCATTGATTTCTAAAAATCATTCTCTTCAAGTAATAATGATACTTTTCAAATATCCTCTATATGCTCTTGAACCTTTTTTTTGTCATAATTTCCTATGTAGACCTATTGGCAATGCTTCACTTGAGCTAAACTTCAATAACTTCTTAATTTGACCAACCACACATTTCTTTTGAAATTATAGAGGGAGAAATCTAAGATCAAAACAGGGGAGAATTTGGAAAAAGCAAAAGCCAAAGTTGCTTTTTATTCGAAGAAAATTATGCCTTATCAATTTCATTCTTATTATACTACCATCTTATTTCATCTATTCTCAAGCTTTTAAATTGAGTGTATTATGAAATTGATAAGTTAAGAAGAGTTTTCTTCTAGAAAGAAAAAGATTATGTCAATGAATTTAATTGCTTGATTAATTAGGAGACGATCTATAAAGATAAAAAAGGAGGGCTAGGTATCCAAAATTTCAAGGGCATGAAGTTGGCTTTGCCAGCAAAGTGGGCATGGAAATATGTTACAAGTCAAGTTGGAAATATTGCTTCATGAGCAAAACGTAAATCCAAGCTCATTATTAAGAAAATTGCTTTATAAGCGAAACTTAAATCCAAAGCTTATTATTCGAGAGGGTGCTTAACTATGCAAATAAGATGAAGGGTAAGAAGGATATCGCCAATTTGAGCCCAAGCTGATCAATCTTAGCCGTTGTTTTTTCCTTAGGCATCTTATATGAAAAAGAATTTACTCTTCATAGCACCCTCACCCATGAGTCGCTTCTAATATTCATTTTATATTTCTTTCTTCATTACTTGACTAAGCATAATGGGCTCTAGATCCTAGCTTGAGAGCACCTCTTCTTTCTTCCTCTCTTGGTGGGACGCTTGCTAAAATTGCTTAACCTTTACGTTTAGTAATGAAAAAAAATCAGATTTTTATACGATAATTGGATAGTGCCTACTCTATTCACCCCTCTATTTAGGAGCATCTATAGATGTGCTACTATGAAGCATACCTCAATCGCCTTGCGTTGGAGTCATAGAGCTCATAGTGGAAAATCAAACTATATGGCCCTTTTTATCCTCAAAGTTTCTCCAGTTAATGCAATTCCAAAGTTTGCTCTATTGCTTATTGACATCTTCATATGTTTCAGCTTGAAAGCCTAGTTGGAATGGTAAGCTTCATGCAAACTCTTTCTAAAGATTCATCGATCAACATAAAGTTTCATACCCTTTTAATAAAGAAGTTTGTATAAGTATATACTCCTAAAAAGGTCAAAGTATTCTTATAATTGGCTCTTCGCAATAGGTTACATACTAGAGATATCTTAATTAAGAAAGAATGGAAGGTCAATACCGATGCATACTATGTGAAATTCCCTAATAATCAGTGTGCCATTTGTTTATCAGGTGTCCATTCTCAATGTCAATTTTGCATATCTTTGCAAATAATTTAGGTCTGACTAGACTACCTTTTATAATTGGTTTGAATGGAAGAAGGAAGAAAACTTCTTCAACATCAATCTTTTATCAAGTTATTGCTACCATTGCATAGTTGGGTATTCTATGCTCCAATAAGTCCTTGGATTCTCATCAAGGTTTTTGTATTTTTTTTTCACCTCTTCTTAAACTTCATGTAAAATCTTGAGGGGAATGCTTTTTTCCTTCCTACTCTCCCCCCCAAAAAAGGGTAATAATTGGGAAACTAGAGGTGCTTTGCTAAATTGCGTAATTTACTATCTTAATAGTAAAGACTAGCCAAAAAAATAGTATTCGAGTTTCCTAATCATATATAACTATTCCGACTCTTTTCAATACATAATCAATCAACTGATATATGATAAGAAAAGCAAGAGATTAAGCAAGCCAAGATAACCTTGTCTAGATTTTTTAGACATTTTGGGAAAGACTTGCAGGCTAGCAAAGGAGGATCTAAAGAACTCTATGAGAATTTTGAAAGAAATACAATAGCAAAAAGGCATTGGATACATTGTGGCTAAACTTGAGTTAGCGATATTTGATTTGCCTCTTAATGAGGTAGCATGTGAATTTTCTAACTTATTGCATTAAGAAATTGTACATAAAACATAAAACTTCCTTTTTTCCATGCAACTTTCTTTAGTGAATATGTGATCCAATACAATTCATAGTTTTTTATTTTATTTTTTTAGTGCAACAGAAATGTTTATAGACAAAATTACCATATTTATTTATCAATTTTGGTTTAAAAGAATTGAGTTTTTTGTTTGTGTATGAAAGATGCTTTGTAAACTTGAATTGCAAGGCAAATGGATAATGCAGTTCAATCATAGGGCAAGAAAAGATTTTGGCTTTGAGTAGAACAACAAAAAGGTACCAAGTCCAACTATAAATTGGTTGATGAATAATTTTTTTACAATTAGATCCAATGAAACAACATTTTCTGATGTAAGAATAAATTCTTTTCAATAATTCATGTAAATAAATGTAGACACACGATCAAATATTTTGGATTGGATCGACGGTATAAACTAAACCTTACTTGAATGACCCATTAGGCCTAAAATATATTCTATAGGCCAAACCCATCCTGAGTTAATTATATATTGCATTTTAGATCAAGTTAAATATTAAGACTTGAGCATCAAATCAAGTTGGGTTTGGTCACACCCTGATCTAATCTAACCCATTTATAGTGCTACTTAAGATGGATTTTTTCCTTATGGTTAGCCCATTCTAAGCACCCATTTTATATTAAAAAAATCTAGGAATAAATTATACTTCAAAAGAAGTTTGTATATAACATGAATTAGATAACCGAAATTGTTATTCTAACAGGAATTAGATAACTAGTATTGTTGTTATGACTATCTAACCAATTAACCATTTTTCACATGCATCCCTGTTGGAAGATATTAACTAGCTAGATACATTCACCTTTGTTTGGATGAGGCAAACATAATCCTACAGTACTAGTTGGCCCATGAAAAAATGAAGTGAAAAAGAAGAAAATACTGAGCAACTAGAGAGACTTTTGAAACTCAAATTTTTATAATTCAGAGTAAAATAAATTACTTTTATAAAATTATTTTTATATTCACACTCTTGCAACAATATCTTTACTATCAATTTTTATCTACAACCTCAACCTCGTCTCTCTTCTTCGCTCAGATGAATTGAGTTGAGTTGAGTTGGGAAGATTGAACGAGGTGTTCTTGACATAAGAAACCACTAGCGGTTGTCCCCCGGATGTCAAGATTCCTTCGTCTTTTGTTCCATGCCTTTTTCGCTTAACACATGGCAAACCATTGCAGCGGATGCTTCTTATCCTCATCAATAGGTTATGTCATGCTTTAGTCTAACTCCTTTACCTCAAAAACAAAACAAGAAGATGATGATTGATGATATCTTTTTTCCTCGAAACATATACAAGCTTTGATCGTTCGGAAACAGAAAGTTTAGACTGCCCAAGGCTTATTTTCCGCACATGTTGCCGACAAAACTAGATGGATAAAATTTATCTGCCAAACAATCATGCATTGCATCATACCCTGGTAAGAGAGAAAAAATATAAAAAAAGCATTTATGCAACTAATGGACCTTCTGCATGCTTATAATTTATGCTATTAAGTCTTCATCTGTATTTCAATTAGAAAAGAAAATCATTACGATCTTAACCTATATAGTTGTTGTTCTTGGACAGCATCGATGCTAATTTTGAATGTGTGATGTGATTTTCCTATAGATGGGATGGCTTCACATTTTTAGAGGAAAAGATTATTTTTCTTAAAAATTACGAACCACTAATTTTCATAAAATAAAATTATTAAAAAAAATCAAAGTGAGACTGCTAACACGTTTGCTGAAATACCTGGATATTTCGATTCACTAGCATGTTTATTTGCATCTAATATTCGACACTTGCACTACTAATAAAGCCAATGCAAAGGTGAACCAGCAATGATAATTTGCCATTTTTCTTCTCATTTATGCTCCCTCAGTTGTCGGATGAAATCGTCGATGCACCTTTCGTGGGATTCCTTGTCAGCGAAGATCTCTTTAAGTTCTCTCGCTTTGCACCGAAATAATTTCCCTTCTTCTTCCATCATAACCAATCGTATGGTCTTGGCCACCTCTTCTCTATGGAAAGATCCATCTTCTTCATTCCTTGCCACCTCTAATCCAACCATTTTCTCTCCCATAGCTCGGGCAATAAGGCCCTGGTCGGCGAAATATGGCAACATGACAAGAGGGTGCCCAAATTGCATGCCCTCTGATGCGGACAAATCACCGGTAATGAGCACCGGGCGTGCTGAGATCTATTGTGGGCTTTCAAATGGGGTGGAGATATCGTCTTCCTCCTTCGGAACCCTGCAAGAAGTCCCGGGCCGGTATTCCCGGCAAGGATCCTCCGACGCTCAAGTTAGTAAACTTGCCACTCAGTAATGTAGTAGAGAGAGAGAGAGAGATAGAGAGATCCCCTTTCTATTGAGCTTGGGGTCCTTTTATACCTGTCTGGGAGGTTCCTTTCTTTTCATCCTCCTTCGAGCCGTCGAATCTTTCTCGTTAGGATAAGCTCCTTCGAACGGCAAGTAGTTAAGCCGTTGCTGGATGGGGGCCGCTTGTGGCGGTAACTGCCGGGCGTGCTAGCACTTGCCCGTGATTTTGGTGAGCGAGGTATACGGTAACAGATCTCGAATCTCGAGATCTGTTACCTGAGGTGGGTCATAGTGCATGCAGGAAAGGTACCAAGTTAGTGTATGCAGGAAAGGTACCAAGTTAGTGTATACAGGAAAGGCACCAAGTTAAGGCCAGAGCCAAAGACCGGAGCCATTACTGAAGGCCCGAGCCAAAGGCCGGAGCCGTCGCTGGAGGCCGAAGCCGGAGCCATTGCTGGAGGCTGGAGCCAAAGGCCGGAGCCAAAGACCGGAGCCATCACTGGAGGTCAGAGCCAGAGGCCGGAGCCAAAGGCCGGAGCCGTTACTGGAGGCCGGAGCCAAAGACCGGAGCCGTTACTGGAGGCCGGAGCCAAAGGCCAGAGCCAAAGACCGGAGCCGTCACTGGAGGTCGGAGCCAAAGGTCAGAGCCAAAGGCTGGAGCCGTTACTGAAGGCCGAAGCCAAAGGCTGGAGGCCGTCACTAGAGGCCGGACCCAAGATTCCATCTCTGGGATTAGCTGTCACATCATTATTTTCAAAAATCGCGAAAAGGTTTTAACACCACCAGAGGATATGGTCAGCCGTATCAGATGCCCCCCGCCCCTGAGATGAGTGAGCGCACAATTACCAGTGAAAGGGGTGTTAATATCCACTGAGTGGCTGACTTTCGTGCCATCATTTCGTCCGTTCAGGCTATTGGGATTGGGGAAGATTTTCCTCGAGTAATGAGTCATAAAAAGGCGAGCATCATCATTGCGGTAAGGCCACCGCCATCTTTCTATTGGTGAAGCTCTTAGTGTTTTTCGCGCCGGTAGGCCGCCGAAGCGGCTTCCATTTGAAGGTAGACACATGGCCAGACCGGATGGCCGCGGGATGATTTGAAATGGGGCTATAAAAAGAAAAATTCTTATCTTCCCATTCCCTCTTCTTTTACGTTACATCTTCCTCCCCATAGTTTGCCAGCGTCCGTTCGCCTCCCGTGTCTGTTCTCTCCCCTGAGTTTGCCAGCGTTCGTTCGCCTCTCGTGTCTGTTCTCTCCCCATGCTCCTTCAAGCTTTCCAGGTTAGTTTCCATGGCTTCCTCGCCCTCTTGTTCTATTTCCGATTCCGGGGGTCGTTCCCCCACTCCTTCTCAACCTTTCGCTTCCTTACCAAGCCAATGGTCCACCCCATCCTCCGACCACTCCTCGTCCGAGCGGCGGCCGATCAGATGCCCCACAGCCGGGAGTCATCTGACCATCAGACGGACCTCCACACGGAGCCGTCTAACAGCTGCCGGTCCCTCCGGCGCTGTCAAGGAGTCCCCCGAGGGGACTGCTTCCACTTGTCTGCTCAAGACATAGTAAACCTAAGGGCCAAGTATAGTTTTCCGCAAAACCTACGTCTATCCTACCCCGCTCCTGATGACAGGGTAACTTCTTCCCGTCCTGGAAGAGTTGCCTTGTACGGAGCCTTCTTTAAGGTAGGACTTCGATTGCCTATCCATCCTTTCATCCTTAACCTTCTGGATCGATACTCTTTAACACCTTCCCAACTAGTTCCTAACTCGATCCGAACCATCGTTGGCTTTCTGGTTCTCTATCACCTGCAAGGCATAGAGGCCAGTATCTCCTTATTCTGTAGTTTCTATACCCTTCGCAAATAGTCAGGTTGGTGGTCCTTTACTCCTAGACCTACTAGGATCCTTAAATTGTACCTTCCTACCTCCGTTAAAGGGTGGAAGGATAAGTTCTTTTTTGCTGATATCGAAGGGGTGAAGGGAAGCTGGGGGACACCCAACATCAACGCCAATAGGGATTCCTCTATCTTTTCAAGGGATCGAATGGCATTTGGGCAGCTTCTGACTGTCGATGTCCCTCAATGCAATAACCTTTTGGTCGATGAAAACCTTCGTCTCACCGGCCTAGTCCCTTCTGGTGGTGAGCACTTGATTACTCACATTTTTCCTTCTTTCTTCCCCTCCTTTTTTTCTCTCTTTTTTTTACTCATCTCCTGTTTTTATAGGGATGACGCCATCGCTGCGCGAGCTCAGGCAGGCGGTTACCAAGAAGAGGAAGGCAATGGGGAATGAGCCCCTCGCTGAAAGGAGGCCATCGCCAAAATTCCAAGGAGGGCTGACGCGGGGAGGGCCAATGCTGGAGGGGCCATAGTTGTGAAGCCCCTGCGCGCTAAGGTTTTGAAGAAGGCCGATGCTGGAAGGGCCGACGCTGGGGGGGCCGATGCTGGAAAGGGCAAAGTTGCGGATCCCCCGCGCGTGCGCGAGGCGGCCAGAGCCCAATCCGACGAGCCCACCAGGAAAGACACGGTAAGGGCCGAGGCCAGCGAGGAAGCCGGGCGGAGCCAAGGAGGAAAAGGATCACCTTCAGTTCCGGCTCCGCCCTGTCATTCTGCTCGATCCTTCTCTGGAGTAGGTCGCAAAAGCACCGTCACCCCCGCCCGAAGCCGTGGAGAAGGATCTGGTCCTCGCAACAATAAGGCTGACTCCAACAGTTACCATGCCCCCCAAAGGGGCAAAAACCGAAGCGCCTCTACCAGTCAAGGGGCCGGAGGCAGTAGAGTCGGAGGCGGAATCCTCCCCCGCGGCACCCGTGTCAGTGGAAAGGAAGGGCGTCGACCCTTCCTTCCAATCACTTTTGGCAAACCACAGCCGCTGGGCCGAGCGGGCGTTGGACGAAGCATATGTGGTAGAGGTGCAGGAGTTTCTCCGGCATCAGGGGAGGGCCACCTTCTTCTGCGAGGCGTCCGTGGCACACCTTTGGGTGAGTTTTGCCCTATTAACCTTTTCGCCTTTGTTTTTTTTTTTTAACATTGACGCTCCGTCCAGGCACTGAACTATCTAATTGCCATGAGGGACCTTTGGACCCTGAGTGATGCTGCCCTTGACCAGTTGCGGGAGGAGATGCTATCGCTCCAGGCTAGGGCAGAAAAGGCAGAGATGGCCTTGGAGGATACCCGGGCCACTTTAAAGGGAGAAGTCGAAGCCATCCGGCTAAGAGCTGAGAAGGCCGAGTACGCGCTGGAAGTTGCCCAGCATCGGGCGGCCAACGAGCTAGATAACGCCCAGGCGGCCAAAGAGAAGCAAAGAATGGCCGAGGAGAGACTGAAGGCAACAGAATCAGAAATGTGCATTTTGAATAAACGATTGCATTTCGCCTCCATTGAAATAGACGCAGCCAAAGAGGTCACCCACCAGTCCGACGCCAAGATTGCCGACTTGGAGGCGGCGGTGACCGAAGCCAAGAGGGAGGCCGCCGAGGCCGATAAAAAGGTCACGGAGGCCAAGCGGAAAACCTTCGAGGCAGAGAAAAGAGCTGCAGAGGCCGTAGAGGATTTCAGGAAGTCTAAAGCCTTTAGTAAGGAGTTAGCCGAATCGACGACCTTTGCTTACGAGGCCGACTTCTAGGACTGCAAGGAAAAAATCTAGGAACTCTACGACCTCGAGGGGATTGAAGGGTTGGAGCCAGATGAAGTCCCTGAAGATGACGATCCAGCCCCAAATGACCCTTAATTCATTTTTTTTTCTTTATATTGTATTGCTTCAAGTCCGACTCAGATCAGCAATTTTGTAAACTTCTAGCCGTCAATGAATATTTCGATTCTCAACACTTGTCTTTGGTCATGATTAGTTTTGCTTGTGTGAGTTGTCGCGAATCAACAACCAACGTCCGAAGAGCACGATTTCTATCTCGTTAAGTATATCGCGTAGAATGGGACTGTGTGCGCCAACATGCTATCCCTAAATGCCGACGCGGGGCCAGGCCTAATTGCCAACACGGAGCCGATCTTTATTGCCGATGGAAAGCCGGTCTTTGGTGCCAACTCAGAGCCGATCTTAATTGCCGACGCGGGGAGCCAGTCTTAATTGCCGACGTGGAGCCGGTCTTTGGTGCCGACGCAGAGCCGGTCTTAATTGCCGAAGCGGGGAGCCGGTCATAATTGTCGATGCGGAGCCGATCTTTGGTGCCGACGCGGAGCCGGTCTTAATTGCCAATGCGGGGAGCCGGTCTTTGGTGCCGACGTGGAGCCGGTCTTAATTGCTGACGCGGAGCCGGTCTTAATTGCCGATGCGGGGAGCCGGTCTTAAGGAGCCGGTCTTTGGTGCCGACGCAGAGCCGGTCTTAATTGCCGACGCAGAGCCCATCTTAATTACCGACGCATAGCTGGTCTTAATTACCGACGTGGAGCCGGTCTTTGGTGCCGACGTGGAGCCGGCCTTAATTGCCGATGCGGAGCTGGTTTGTGGTGCCGACGCGGAGCCGATCTTAATTGCCGACGCGGAGCAAGTATGTGGTGCTGACGCAGAGCCGGTCTTAATTACCGATACGGAGCCGGTC
Organism: Calamus simplicifolius; assembly: GCA_900491605.1. Lineage (NCBI taxonomy): Eukaryota > Viridiplantae > Streptophyta > Magnoliopsida > Arecales > Arecaceae > Calamus > Calamus simplicifolius. The sequence continues at coordinate 1,609,600 of UESW01003848.1, forward strand.
TTTGGTACAAAGCATGATCACTTAAAAACAATACAAACATTTTGAACAGCAATCTGTCAAGTAGATTCAAATTAATGAAGTTAGCACATTACTGATAATATCGGCGTAAATTGTTGGCATTCCAAGTGCAAGAAAGCGGTTTCCCATCTAGCTCTTCAACTTTGTATGCCCCGTGATGAAGTACCTCCTTGACACGGTATGGTCCTTCCCATTTCGGTGCCAGCTTGCCCCCCTCCATCGGCTTTGATACTTCAGCTCGTCACAGAACGAGATCTCCAGGGCGGAACGTCTTGGACCGTACTCGAGCATTGTAGTATTTGGCCGCTCGCTAACGAAAAGCCGCCATGCGAAGTTGCGCCTGGTCTCGTAATTCTTCTACTAAATCTAGATCGGCCCGCAGCTGATTTAGGTTGCTCTCTTCATGGTATAACTCTGTCCGATGACTGGGGACTCCTATCTCCATCGGAATGACTGCCTCGGTCCCAAAGACCAGGCTGAAAGGAGTTTCCCCGGTGGGGCTCGTGGCGTCGTGTGGTATGCCCACAATACACTGGGGAGTTTCTCCACCCAACGTCCTTTGCAGCCATCTAGTCGGGCCCTGAGCCCTTGGAGGATGATGCGGTTGGTCACCTCGGCTGTGCCGTTGGTCTGGGGGTGCCCCACAGAGGTGAATCGTTGATGGATGCCCAGACTGATGCAGAATTCTCGGAAGGCCGTGTTGTCAAACTGTCGGCCATTATCAGAAACGAGGGTGTGCGGCAGCCCAAACCGGTACATGATAGACTTCCAGAAGAAAGATCTTACTTTGCCCTCGGTGATCTTAGCGAGAGCTTCCGCCTCGATCCACTTGGTGAAATGGTCAACTACTACCACCAAGAACTTGCGTTGTCCGGAGGCTGGAGGGAATGGTCCCAGGATGTCCATGTCCCACTGGGCGAAGGGCCAGAGTGCGGCTAGGGGGGTCAGCTGGGATGTCGGTTGATGTTGAATGTTAGCATGGCACTGGAAGCTGTCACACCTCTTAACAAGTTCGAACGCATCCTCCTTCATTGTTAGCCAGTAATATCCCTGCCGTAGGTCTTTGTATGGGAGAGCTCTGCCCCCCAGATGGCTTCCACATATACCTTTATATCTCTCGCAGGATATAATCTGCTTCTGTGGGGCTAACACATCTGAGAACTGGGTATGAGAACGACCTTCGATAGAGTTTTCCCTCCATTATGAAAGACTTCAGGGTCCGTCTTTTGAGTTTCTTGGCTTCGGCAGGGTCTTCTGGGAGGGTACCATTGGTAAGGTACCGGACATAAGCGTCCATCCAGGAAGGCTCCTGTTCAACTGGCAGAGTTTCTCTTGTTACATCAATACTCGGGGCTTCCAGGTGCTCTACATAAGCTCTTCCCAGCATCCCATCAGTTGAGGTGGCAAGATGGGATAAAGCATCGGCTCTAGCATTCTCCCCTCGAGGGATGTAGCTAACATTAAAGTAAGCTAAGAGAGAAGCTTGCGACTGCACCATACTTAAATAGCAGGACATGATGGGATCTCTTGCTTCATATTCTCCTGCGATTTGGCCAGCGACCAGTTGGGAGTCAGTGAACGCCCTAAGGCGTTTTACTCCGAGCTCTCTGGCTAGTCTTATCCCAGATAGCAGAGCTTCATATTCCGTCTGATTATTGGTGGCTAGAAAGAGGAAGCGGAGTGCGCACTCAGTTACAACTCCATCCGAGTTGGCCAGGATGAGGCCTGCTCCACTCCCTTGAGAATTTGATGCCCCGTCTACATGAAGGACCCATTCATCATCACTGGTTCAGAGGGGCGAGGGGTTTGTAGAGGGCTCTTCGGGTTGCTCCTCTCTCCAGGTGCACTCGATCAAAAAATATGCCAGGACTTGAGATTTCATGGCCGACCGAGGGCGAAAGATAGATCGAATTCTTCCAACTTGAGCGCCCACCTTGCCAATCGGCCCGAAGTATCCGGGCGAGCGAGAATTGTCTTTAGAGGTTGGTCTGTGATCACCGCGATCGGGTGAGCTTGGAAGTATGGCCGCAAGCGCTGGGCAGACACGATTAACGTGAAGATAATCTTCTCAATCTTCGAGTACCTGGTCTTCGCATCGTGGAGCACCTTGCTAGTATAATACACTGGCTTTTGCATGCCATTGGTGTCCACGCGGACCAGCACAGAACTGATGGCCTCGGGAGAAGCCGTGAGGTACAGAAGGAGTTCTTCTCCACCTGTTGGCTTGGATAGCAGCGGCGGGGTAGATAAGAATTCCTTTAGCCCCTCAAACGCCTTCTGACATTCCTTCGTCCATTCGAATCCATTGGCCTTGCGGAGTGCCTTGAAGAAAGGTAGGCACCTCTCAGCGGATTTGGACAGAAAATGACTCAAGGCGGCCACCCTTCCCGTTAGGCGCTGTATTTCCTTCTTATTGGTGGGAGACCTCATGTCCATGATAGCTTGAACTTTGTCTGGGTTTGCCTCGATCCCCCGCCGGGTCACCATGAAACCCAAGAACTTTTCGGCTGTCACCCCAAATGCACACTTGCGTGGGTTCAGCCTCATCTGGTATCGACGAAGGTTGTCAAAAGTCTCTGTTAGGTCGGCGGTATGGTCGGTGGTGTGGACACTTTTTGTCAGCATATCATCCACGTACACCTCCATGTTGCATCCTATCTAGTCTTCGAAGACTTTATTCATTAACCTTTGGTAGGTGGCTCCCGCGTTTTTTAGCCCAAATGGCATTACCTTGTAGCAGTACAACCCCTTCTCTGTTATGAAGGAGGTAGCTTCCTCATCTGCCGGGTTCATCCTGATCTGGTTGTACCCAGAGAAAGCATCCATGAAGCTAAGGACCTCATGGCCGGAGGTAGCGTCCACCAGTTGATCGATCCGGGGCAGGGGAAAGCTATCCTTGGGGCATGCTTTGTTGAGATCGGTGAAGTCCACACACATCCTCCAGCTTCCATTATTCTTACGGACCATCACCATGTTGGCCAACCATTCGAGGTAATAAACTTCCCGAATATGGCTGACAGCCATCAACTTGCGAACTTTCTCGTCGATAGCTTTCTGTCTGTCCGGAGCAAAGCTCCTTTTCTTCTGTCGGACTGGCCGACACTCTGGCTTGAGGTTGAGCCGATGTGTGATCACCTCCTTAGGGACGCCCGGCATGTTTGAGGACGACCATGCAAAGACGTCGGTGTTTGCACACAGGAAAGTAAGAAGTCGATCGCGTGCCTCCTCCGGAAGTAACGCCTCAACCTGGACGGTCCTTGATGGTTCATCCCCCAATGGGAGGGTCAGGAGGTGCTCGGCTGGTTCTCCCCTCCTTCCCAGCTCTCGGGGGTTAAGCGGCTCAGAGGTTATTGCCGACGCCACCTCCAGTGGACTGGGAGACAAGTGATAGCAAAGTGGTGGCGGGCTTTGCTCTCCTTTCATTTCTTCGACTCCTTCGTCGGTGGGGAATCTTACCAATAATCTCTTAGTGAAGATTACGACATCTAGCAAATTCAATCTCGGTCTCCCCAAGATAGCGTTATAAGCCAGCGGGATCCTGACCACCAGAAAAATTATGACCACCGTGCTTTGACACGGAGGGGTTCCAGCCATGACAGGGAGGGCAATCTCCCCTTCAATGCTCACAGAGTCCCCAGTAAAGCCCATTAGAGGCGTGGCGACGGGTCGGAGGGAAGACTTTGACAGGTTCATCCGAACAAAAGCTTCGTAGCTCAAAACATCCACCAAACTCCCACTATCAACTAAAATTCTTTTTACATGGTGTTTGGCTATGGTCATGGACACAATGACGCTGTCGTCATGCTTATTAACTACCCCATCTAAATCCTTTCCAAAGAAAGGAGTTATAGAGTCTATTCCCTCTCGCTGTCTTTTTGAACCACCACCTGCCCCCCAGGAAATCATAGCTATGGTCTTCTCCATATGTGCATTGTCCACACCGGTCTGAAGTGTTGGAGGCACCGATGAACCTGGAGTAGGAAGGTTTTCCCTTCGGACAAACTTGCCCAAGTGACCCTGCTGGACAAGCTCTTCAATGGCCTTCTTCAGATGGCAGCAGTCCTCGGTGTCATGACCATAATCTCGGTGGTACCGGCAGTAAAGTTCCTTGTTGCGGGGGGTCCCCGACTTCAAGGGGGTCGGACACTTGAAGTAAGGTTCCTCCTCGATTTCTAGTAGGATGTGAGATATCGGAGCCATGAAGGGAGTGAATTGCTCCTTAGGAATAAGCGTTTGTGGCCGGCGATCTGGCGGTGAGGAGGCTCAGCTTCCGGGGTCGTGCTTCGGTATGCTCAGTAGGCGTTGGTTTCTTGCTGGGATTCTTGTCAGCTTCCCTCATGGAAGAATCCGCCTCATCGGCACAGATGTATTTCTGCGCTCGACTCAGAAACTCGGCATAAGAACTTGAAGGTTTCTTGTCTAGTGAATAGGCAAACCTAGAGGGACGAAGTCCTCGCTTTAATGCCAAAGCGGCTACAGAATCATCTAGGTTGTATACCTCCAATGCAGCCTCTTTGAACCGAGCGACAAAGTCCTTCAGGGTCTCGCCACTCCTTTGCTGGACAGCGAATAAGCTATCAGCCACTCGTGGGATCTTTCGGCACGCATCAAAGTGGGCCAGGAAAGATCGCTCGAGCTGTCGGAATGAATTGATGCTGCGCGGCGGCAGCCGAGAATACCATGCACGTGCCGCCTTGCGAAGGGTGGCCGAAAAGGCGACGCATAGAAGGGAGTCCATCGCTCCCTGGACTTGCATGAGGACCTTGTAGCTCTCCAGGTGGTCCAGTGGGTCCGTCGTGCCATCGTACGGATCCAGCTGGGGGAGACAAAAATGGGGCGGGACCGGTTCCTCCATGATACGCCGAGAAAGCGGGGGGCGGTGCTCATAGTCCATCCTGTGAGAGTCAGCGATCAAGCGGCTAAGCTCCTCCAACCGCTGATGATACTCATCAAGCCATTGCTCGAACCGACGGGTAGTCTTCCTGAGGGCGCCATCTTTAGATGAGTCAGAAGAGGAAGCCGAAGAAGACCGCCGGCGTAAGGAGCGCACCCGCCTGGATTCTCTCTCGTTCGACCGTTGGTGCGAATGACCAGAATGATGGGAGGGGGACCGCTGTCGCTTTGAGGCCTCTCGGCGATGAGGCTCAGGAGGTGAGTGATGGGAGACCTCAGGTGGGGTCCCGCCTTGATGAGATTGAATTGTCCCCCGCACCCCTTCACCAGGCGGAAGGGGTTGAGGTGTAGCGGCAAAGCAGTGTTCCTGTAGTCCCCGTACCATTATCATCAGGTCCTGGACCTGGTGAGCCAGAACCTCAAGCTGGTCAGACTGGCTCATCTGTGCATGGGGCAGAAAATGGAGGTTGGCCTCCGATTGCTCAGCCCGCGGAATGCGCTCCATGGCCTGGCTGGTGGAAGCCTCCTGTGCTCGTGTTGTCACCATCGTCTTCCTTGCAAAATCGGTGGGGTCACAGGGAGAACTTTCGCCTTCCCCGCATGCGATTTCCCTTCCTGGCGCGCTAATCTGATGCAGACAAATTACCGGTAATGAGCGTCGGGCATGCTGAGATCTATTGTGGGCTTCCAAATGGGGTGGAGTGGTCGTTTTCCTCCTTCGGAATCCTGCAAGAAGTCCCCGGGCTGGTATTTCCGGCGAGGACCCTCCGACGTTCAAGCTAGTAAACTTGCTGCTCAGTAATGTAGTAGAGAGAGAGAGAGAGAGATCCCCTTTTCTGTTAAGCTCGGGGTCCTTTTATACCTGTCTGGGAGGTTCCTTTCTTTTCGTCCTCCTTCGAGCCGTCGAATCTTTCTCGTTAGGATAAGCTCCTTCGAACGGCAAGTGGTTAAGCCATTGCTGGATGGGGGCCGCTTGTGGCGGTAACTGCCGGGCGTGCTAGTACTTGCCCGTGATTTTGGTGAGCGAGGTATACGGTAACAGATCTCGAATCTCGGGATCTGTTACTTGAGGTGGGTCACAGTGCATGCAGGAAAGGTACCAATTTAGTGTATGCAGGAAAGGCACCAAGTTAGTGTATGCAGGAAAGGCACCAAGTTAAGGCCGAAGCCAAAGGCCGGAGCCATTACTGGAGGCCGGAGCCAAAGGCCGGAGCCGTCGCTGGAGGCCGGAGCAGGAGCCATTGCTGGAGGCCGGAGCCAAAGACCGGAGCCGTCATTGGATGTCGGAGCCAGAGGCCGGAGCCAAAGGTCGGAGCCGTTACTGGAGGCCGGAGCCAAAGACCGGAGCCGTCACTGGAGGTCGGAGCCAAAGGCCGGAGCCAAAGACCGGAGCCGTTACTGGAGGCCGGAGCCAAAGGCCGGAGCCAAGACCGGAGCCATTACTGGAGGCCGGAGCCAAAGGCTGGAGCCATTACTGGAGGCCGGAGCCAAAGTCCGGAAGCCGTCGCTGGAGGCCGGACCAAAGATTCCATCTCTGGAATTAGCTGTCACATCATTATTTCCGAAAATCGCGCAAAAAGTTATAACACCACCAAGAGGATATGGTCAACCGTATCACCCTCAATGATCAAACTCCATCCACAATGCGTCAAAAATCCCCAAATGGATGCATGGCCCAAGACCTTGAGCTGATGAATCCAACCCATGGTGGTGACTCCACAACCCTGTGTGCGGTCTTCGGATCCATCAGGCAAGATCCTCTCCTCATCGGCTATGCTAACTGGCTTCCTTAGAGCCCACAGGAAGGGCACCTTGGATAGCTCAAGACCGAGGGCTAGCTCATGTACTTGCTCGATGCTTGGCACGGTTTCACTCCCTAAAGCAATATATAACACAGACCCTAGGGTTTGCTTGTCTAACCACTGAAAAACTTCACTGGTAGCGGTTTTGTGGAACTCCTGGTCCGGTTCACTAAGGTCTGGTGGCAGGAGGCCAATTGGAACCACTGGCTTCTTGTAAAGCTCTCCAAGGAGTTGGAGCCAATTGGACTCGTGCTCTCTGCTACTTCGAGGAGCCACAAGTTTGCATCCTTTGATCACCGCTTCGGGGCGATGGGCATCAGAAATCCCAGAGTCGTTCTGTTGGCTGGGCCCCACCATCCGTTTAGACTGATAAAGGCGAAAAGCCAGCATCGTAGGGAAGGGGATCCACGGTGGTGGCTTCGTGAGTTCCTCGGCGGTCATTCGTGAGGCTCTGCCCTTTATTTCTGGCAATGGTCCGAAAAAGGCAAGACTTGAAGCGGGCATTGTGCCGAAGAAGATGCATGGTACCTCAAACTTGGAGGCAATCTGCGGCCCCCAATAATGAGCAAAGTCGAAGATTATCCAATCGGGCTTCTTCTTCGTGGAAATCTGTTCGAGGAATTCGTAGAAATAGCGCTCGAGGCCGTCGAAAGCCTTCATGAGGAGTTGGACTTGGTCAGGCAGCACGTCGGCAGTGGATTCGGCGTTGGCGGGGAAGCCTTCAACCTGTGGTAGTGGCAAGGAAATCAAGTCTATCAGTGGGGATATATGGGAAGGGATCTTGGGCAGCCTTGCGATATTTCTTGGGGTGGAGAGGAAGGAGATGCGGTGGCCCCTCTTGGCTAAGGATTTGGAGAGCTCCAAGAATGGTAGCAAGTGGCCAAAGGCAAGCCAAGGGAACAAAACAACGTGAAGAGAGCCCTTATCCATGGCGAAGAATGGCTAGAGCGTTGGTATTGGAGGATAAGCTCTTAAAGCAGGGGGGATGGAGGCCACGGCAGAACCACTAGATTTGCACGCAGACAAAGAGTTGTGGTGATCAGGTGCGGTAGGCAGTGGACATCATGTGACGTGACCTTTGTCCGGTGAAGTTATGAGCAGCGAAGGATGCTTCCTTTCAAGATCAAGGGGTGTAAGCTGGCATAGGATGGGCCGAGCCACTGATCACACGTCTAAAGGTACACAAGAGCAGCCTTATCGCTAGGAACCATCCACTTTCAGAACACATCACAATCCCTTCCGGGAAGCATTCGTGTATAGAATGAATCCTCCAGATCCTGACTGAAGGGTAAGGACGGGGGCTGACACTAGGCATTGTTTCAGCTCCTGAAAACTTCTCCCACACTCCTCAGTCCAGTCAAACTTCGCTTGCTTTTGGGTCAAGCGAGTCAGGGGTAGAGCAATGCAAGAAAAGCCCTCCACGAATCTGCGATAATATCCAGCCAGTCCCACGAAGCTTCCGACTTCAGATACATTGGAAGGTCGACTCCAATTTACAACTGCCTCAATCTTCTTTGGGTCCACAGTTATGCCATTTTTGGATATTACGTGACCCAAGAATGATACTTGGCTCAACCAGAAGTCACATTTCTGCAACTTGGCATAAAGCTTTTTCTCCCGAATGGTTCGCAGAACAATCCTCAGGTGGTCCCTATGCTCCTCCTGGCTTTTAGAATACATCAGGATGTCATCAATGAACACCACCACAAATTGGTCCAAGTATGGCTTAAAGATTCTATTCATCAAGTCCATGAATGCTGCCAGGGCATTAGTTAACCTAAACAGCATCACCAAGAACTCGTAGTGGCTATACCTAGTCCTGAATGCTGTCTTAGGCACATCTCCAGCCTGGACCTTGAGTTGATGGTATCCTGACTGAAGATCAATCTTCGAGAATACTCGAGCTCCTTGGAGTTGATCAAACAGATCATCGATCCTTGGCAAGGGATACTTGTTCCGTACTGTTACCTTATTGATTTCTCGATAATCAATGCAGAATTGAAGACTCTCATCCTTCTTTTTGACAAATAATACTGGAGCACCCCAAGGAGAGACACTCGGTCTGATAAATCCCCGGTCTAGAAGCTCCTACAATTGGTTCTTCAACTCTTTTAGTTCAGCTGGGGCCATACGATAAGGGGCCTTGGATATAGGCCCAGTGCCAGGGACCAAATCAATGGTGAAATCCACTTCCCGATCTGGAGGTAATTCGGTCAAATTATCCGAGAAGACGTCAGGAAACTCCATAGCCACTGGAGTATCCTCCAACTTCACCTCTTCATGCTGAAGGTCCTTGACCACAGCAAGAAACCCTTGGCCACCTTTCATCAAGTATTTGGCAGCCCGTAGTGCTGATACAAACACTGAGGCCAGGTGTTCCTGGCATCCAGTAAAACTGAATTCAGGCTGATTAGGGATTTTGAAGATCACCGTTTTCCTAAAATAGTCTACCGAAGCATGATAGGAGGCCAACCAGTCCATCCCAAGGATAACATCAAAGGACTTTAGTGGAAGGACGATTAGATCAGCCTCCAACCTCTTGTCGCCCATGTTGATCTGGCAGGATCTGCATACAGACTCCACCTTCATAATATCTCCATTTGGGAATGCAATGAGCAACTCTTGTTCTAGGGGAATGGGTGTCAACGATGCATTATTGGTAAGATAAGCATCAGATATAAACGAATACGTGGCACCCGGATCCACTAAGGTTTGAGCATAAGTGTTGCCTACTTTAATTGTCCCTGATCACAAAGTTTAGTTGTCTTAGATGTCATATAGCGGATCCTATTTGTCCTTCATGATCAATGCATTATATCGCATACGAACGAAATAATCTTAAAGGAGTGTTTAAGTAACAGGTATACCTGCCACAACGGAGTTTGAAGTGGCAGCATCCTGTTGGGTGAGGGTGAAGACCCTTCCCTGGGTCCTCGGCTGCTGTGGCTGGTTCATCCCAAGATTTGGAGAAGGCAGCTGATCCCTCCGAAGGGAACAAGTAGCCATCTTGTGATCCACTTTACCACATATGAAGCAGGCACCTCTCAGCCCACGACACTGCCTGCCCGGGTGGAAGTTCCCGCAGTGAGGGCAACAGGTCTCCTTACCCTTCGGTCCTGTGGGGGGCTGATATGTATCTTTCTTCTTAGCCTGCCCCGAAGACTGGCCCGAAGGAGACCCCTTCCTCTTCCTCTTTAACTCCCACTCCTTCTGGTTCCTATTCATGTCTCTTTCAATCACCAGGGCTTTACTCACCATAGCACTATATGTGGAGAGTTCAAATGCATTAACTGCTTGCCTCAGTTTGGGTCGCAGTCCTTCAGTGAACCTGGTGATCTTGGCTCTCTCAGTGGTCACTATTTCTAGAGCAAACCGGGCTAGCCTAGTAAACTCGGCTTCGTACTGGGCCACAAAGAGATTCTTTTGTTCCAGCTCCAGAAACTCAGACTGCATCTGTCTTTGCACACTACTGAGAAAGTATTTGTTGAAAAATGTATCCTTGAACTCCCTCCAGGAAATAGCCTGTCCACCCAATCGCTGCTCCATATGCAACCACCAATCATATGCCTTCCCTTGAAGGAGGTAGGTGGCAAATCTAATCCGCTCCTCCTCCTGGCTACCATGGGCCACGAAAGCCTTCTCCATCTCCCTCATCCATCCCTCAGCATCAGCAGGGTTGGTGGATCCAGAGAAGGGAGCAGGGGCTAAGCTCTTAAACTCAGCAAAGCTCCGACCCCTCCTTGCCAGGGTTGCGGCGGAGCGGGCTGGACTGGTGGTTCAGGTTCGACTCGTGGGTTTTGCTGAGTAGGAGGGCCGGGCTGAGCAGGCACCACTTGTTGGATCTGCTGCTGCATAGCATGCACTATTTCCACCAGGGCCTGAAGTATCTCAGTCTGGCGCTGTTGCTGGCCATTACCAGCCACATTGATGGAACCAAAACCTCTAGAAGTTTGCTGGCCTCCTGCTGGCTAGAGTCACCAGCTTGGGAACCTCCAACTTGTCGCATACTTTTGGTGTGACGAGGCATGACTATTCCCTACCAAGTTTGGTTCCAATCAATATCTTTACAACCCTTAAGTTTTTAAAACATATTTATTAGAAAAAAATTATATCTTCTTAGAGTTATTACCCTCCCAGTGTCATCCTACTGTTTTGCCTAGTGTCATCTTATGTTTGTCTCTAAGGTCAAACCTAGGCTCTGATACCACATTAGCTGTCACGCCCCAGACCCTATATTGGATCTAAGGGTGGCAACCTGCCGCATGCCTGGCATGCAAGGCGTCCTGAAATATAACATTTAATACAAGAAGGGGTAATAACTATATATCGTCCAATTTAAATGATTCTTAATACAAACCATAATCATAGGTTTAGGCTACATGCCCATCATACATAAGTCACTTGGGTTACAACAAAATGTTGGATCTTAGTTTCCTCTGAATGAAGCTCCAACTACCCCAGATCCCATTCTTCAGTCCTGTGGCTCTGAAAAACATTGTAAGATTTATATGAGTTTACACTCAATAAGTAAGCCTACTATTATATAATTATTTCATCAAGATATTATCAAACACATTTTGATGTATTAAACTTTCAATTTCAATTACATTCATCATGTTATCAAAACATGTATATCATCAGCTCAAATAATTTTGGAAGCTTAATTATACAGTAAATGCTGAAATCTACAATGTAAACAAACCCACTGTATTCATATAATTATTATTTTCTTATGTGTCCCACGGCCCTACAACACCTATCTGGTGTATCACTCTTTAATGTCCCCTAAGAGGAAGGGTCCTGGTACCAGCGTTATGCCATATATCATAATCAATCACAACATATCCTCTAGATGTGTGTTTGTTATACAATATATCAATCACATCACATCCTCTAGATGTGTGTCCTCCACATATCTCCCCCTATGGAGATGGGTCCTGTTGACGCCAAATCACCGGCCTCGAGCGTCGGTCACCTCCTCCAAGCTCCTCACGCCTGGGAGCCTGCAAAAAGTCCCGGGGGCCAAAGATTCCGGCGGGGACCCTCCGACGCTCAAGTCAGTGCTCTGGGCAACAGGCGTGAGCTTGAGGAAGCTCAAAAGAGAAAGAGAGAGAGAGGCTCAGAGAAGAGCTCTCTGTGAGCAAGAATGAGCATTTTTTAGATTATTATTGTGGTTATCAATTCTTAGTCCCGTTCAGTTCAGTTCAGTTACCTAGTCGGGGGTCCCTCTTACCCATTTTTATAGGTGCTTAGAGTTTGTTTGGCTTGACTAGTTGAGGCCTTGTAATGATGACCTTGATGGGTGAAGTGTCAGAGCTGATGTTTGTGAGGCATGGGGTTCTACCACTTGTTAGAGCATTTAAGGTGATGGCAGCAATGGCAGAGCTTGCTTCCTTCTTTGATATGTCAGGACTGCAGGTTAAGTCCCATCAACGATGTGGCCAGTGGGTAAGTGGACCTGGCCAGGAAGTACCGAGGCGGGGCCGGCCAGGGATGGCTGGGGCCGGCCTGGCCAGCTCGAAGATGTCGGGGCCGAGAGGGCTGGCCAGGATGGATGGGGCCGGCCCGGCTGGCTCGGAGATGCCGGGACCGAGAGGGCCAGCCAGGGATGGCCGGGGCCGACTCGGCGGGCACGGAGATGCCAGGGCCGGCTGGGAAGTGCCAGGGCCGTCTAGCTTGGACACGCCAGGGCCGGCTAGGAAAGTGTCGGGCCGGCCAGCTTGGACACGCCGAGGGTCGCCTAGCTTGGACATGCCAGGGGGGCCGGCTAGGAAAGTGCCGGGGCCGCCTAGCCTGGACACGCCGGGGGCCAGCTAGGAAAGTGTCGGACCGCCTAGCTTGGACACGCCGGGGGCCGGCTAGGAAAGTGTCGGGCCGCTTGGGAGGTGCCAGGGCCGGCTGGGAAGCGTCGGCCATGGAGCCGTCGGCTTTGGAGCCGTCGGCTTTGGAGCCATCGGCCTTGGAGCCATCGGCCTTGGAGCCGTCGGCCATGGAGCTATCGGCCATGAGCCGTCGACCTTGGAGCTATCGGCCATGGAGCCATCGGCCTTGGAGCTGTCGGCCTTGGAGCTGTCGGCCATGGAGCTATCGACCTTGGAGCAATTGGGTGCGCATGGCTTTATGAGGCCATAAACGCTATCGTGGCCGAAGGGCCCTTTGGAGGCCAAAGGGGGGCTCCGTCGGTTTCCCTCCTTCATGGTTCTCTAACGGCGTTGGATCAGCCACATCAGATGCCCCCTCGCCCCTGAGACGAAGAGGGCCTACCCCATCAAGGCAAAAGGGGCGTTACCTCCCAAGTGGCTGATCCTCGCCTAACTTTGTGGTCTTTAACTCTTGACATGAAGTTTGGATGTGGGTCCCCGTCCACATGCTGTTGAGGCAAAGTTGAGGACATTGAGAGCCTTTTGAACCCCGGAGGGTGACCTGAGAGTTGAGAGTCGTCAGGTGCCTTTTGTAACGAGCTGGCCTCGAACTTAGAGTGCCGGCGCTTGGGGTCGACCGAGGTCTTCCCAGCTGGACCCGGGCTTAAGGTGTCGGTGCTTGGGGTCGACTGAGGTCTTCCCTGTTGGACCCGGGCTTTTTGTGCTGACCGGGGTCAGGCTTTAGCCGCCGATGGGTGTCGGGCTTCATGCCTGGCCGGTGCAGGGCTTTAGGTGCCGACCGGTGTCGGGCTTCATGCCTGGCTGATGCAGGGCTTTATCCGCCAATGGGTGTCGGGCTTCCTGCCTGGCTGGTGCAGGGCTTTAGATGCCGACGGGTATCGGGCTTCATGCCTGGCTGGTGCAGGGCTTTATCCGCCGATGGGTGTTGGGCTTCATGCCTGGCTGGGCAGGGCTTTATTCACCGATGGGTGTCGGGCTTCATGCCTGGCTGGTGCAGGGCTTTAGGTGCCAACGGGTGTCGGGCTTCATGCCTGGCTGGTGCAGGGCTTTATCTGCCGACGGGTGTCGATATTCATGCCTGGCTGGTGCAGGGCTTTATCCGCCGACGGGTGTCGGGCTTCATGCCTGGCTGGCCCAGGGCTTTATCCGCAGACAGGTGTCGGGCTTCATGCATGGCTGGTACAGGGCTTTAGGTGCCGATGGGTGTCGGGCTTCATGCCTGGCTGGTGCAGGGCTTTATCCATCGATGGGTGTTGGGCTTCATGCTTGGCTAGTGTAGGGCTTTAGGTGCCGACGGGTGTCGGGCTTCATGCCTGGTTGGTGTAGGGCTTTAGGTGCCAACGGGTGTCGGGCTTCATGCCTGGCTGGTGCAGGGCTTTATCCGCCGATGGGTGTAGGGCTTCATGCCTGGCTGGTGTAGGGCTTTATCCACTGATGGGTATCGGTCTTCATGCCTGGCTGGTGCAGGGCTTTATCCGCCGATGGGTGTCGGGCTTCATGCCTGGCTGGCCCAGGGCTTTATCCGCCGACGGGTGTCGGAATTCATGCCTGGCTGGTGCAGGGCTTTATCCGCCGATGGGTGTCGGGCTTCATGCCTGGCTGGTGCAGGGCTTTAGGTGCCGACGGGTGTCGGGCTTCATGCCTGGCTATTGCAGGGCTTTATCTGTCGATGGGTGTCGGGCTTCATGCCTGGCTGGTGCAGGGCTTTATTCGCCGATGGGTGTCGGGCTTCATGCCTGGCTAGGGCAGGGCTTTATCCGCCGATGGGTGTCGGGCTTCATGCCTGGCTGGTGCAGGGCTTTAGGTGCCGACGGGTGTCGGGCTTCATGCCTGGCTGGTGCAGGGCTTTATCCACTGGTGGGTGTCGGGCTTCATGCCTGGCTGGTGCAGGGCTTTATCCGCCGACGGGTGTCGGGCTTCATGCCTGGCTGGCCAGGGCTTTATCCGCCGATGGGTGTCGGGCTTCATGCCTGGCTGGTGCAGGGCTTTAGTTGCCGGCGGGTGTCGGGCTTCATGCCTGGCTGGTGCAGGGCTTTATCCGCTGACGGGTGTCGGGCTTCATGCCTGGCTGGTGTAGGGCTTTAGGTGCCGATAGGTGTTGGGCTTCATGCCTGGCTGGTGCAGGGCTTTATCCGCCGATGGGTGTCGGGCTTCATGCCTGGCTGGTGCAGGGCTTTTTTCGCCGATGGGTGTCGGGCTTCATGCCTGGCTGGTGCCGGGCTTTATCTGCCGATGGGTGTCGGGCTTCATGCCTGGCTGGCCCAGGGCTTTATCTGCCGACGGGTGTCGGGCTTCATGCCTGGCTGGTGCAGGGCTTTATCTGCCGATGGGTGTCGGGCTTCATGCCTGGCTGGTGTAGGGCTTTAGGTGCCGACGGGTGTCGGGCTTCATGCCTGGATGGTGCAGGGCTTTATCCGCCGACGGGTGTCGAGCTTCATGCCTGGCTGTTGCAGGGCTTTATCCGCCGACGGGTGTCGGGCTTCATGCCTGGCTGGCCCAGGGCTTTATCCGCCGACGGGTGTCGGGCTTCATGCCTGGCTGGCCCAGGGCTTTATCCGCCGACGGGTGTCAGGCTTCATGCCTGGCTGGTGTAGGGCTTTATCCGCCGACGGGTGTCGGGCTTCATGCCTGGTTGGTGCAGGGCTTTAGGTGCCGACGGGTGTCGGGCTTCATGCCTGGCGGACCCAGGGCTTTTTGTGCCGACCGGGGTCGGGCTTTAGTTGTTGAGAGCCGATGGTACATTGCTCTGCCAGTGGTACACTGGGCTTCATGCCTGGCTGGCCCAGGGCTTTTTGTGCCGACCGGGGTCGGGCTTTTGTTGTTGAGAGCCGATGGTACATCGCTCTACCAGTGGTACACTGAGCTTCGTCCCTGGCTGGCCCAGGGCTTTTTGTGCCGACCGGGGTTGGGCTTTATGCCTGGCTGGTGCAGGGATTTAGGTGCTGACGGGTGTCGGGCTTCATGCCTGGCTGGTGCAGGGCTTTAGGTGCCGACGGGTGTCGGGCTTCAGTTGTTGAGAGCCGATGGTACATCGCTCTGCCACTGGTACACTGGGCTTCATGCCTGGCTGGCCCAGGGCTTTTTATGCTGACCGGGGTTGGGCTTTAGTTGTTGAGAGCCGATGGTACATCGCTCTGACAGTGGTACACTGGGCTTCATGCCTGGCTGGCCCAGGGCTTTTTGTGCCGATCGGGGTCGGGCTTAGAGTGCCGGCGCTTGGGGTCGACCGAGGTCTTCCTTGCTGGACCTGGGCTTATTGGACGCCAAAGTGAGGTTGGCCTTGGATGTTGATGCAAGGTAGATCTTCCCTGCATGACATTTTTAAGTCTTAATGAAAGAAAACTATATTAGGTGCAATATACTTAGCTCTTGTAGCACCCATGTTTTTCCTTTTGGGGTTTGAGCACTTCTGCCCGTTGGTGGTCTGCCCCCAGGGAGTCATGTTAGTCAGATTGGAAGTGTCGTTGCCCTTACTTGGGCCTTCCCTCGCATTGGAGGCCCGGACGAGATGCCTGTGGCTGGGAAGAAGCTAGAAACCGGGACAAAGCTGGAGTCCGTTGAGAGCCTCGACAGTTGGCGGCCATTGAAGATGAATGGCTGGGAGAGTCCATCGAGGGCATTGCTGAGAGTAAAAAGGTTAGAGGAGTTGCTGGGAGGGCTCTTTGGCTAGCATTTTCTTTGAAGAGATTGATTGCCCTCGGTGCTGAAGCTTAAGAGCAGCAGTCAAAGCCTTTTGTCTTCATCTTCTTCCTTGCATTAATTGCAACAACACCTCTCGGCTTGCTCTGGCCGATTGTTGAGCCTTTGAGTGAGCTCTTCCAGCCGCCGGTGTTGTTCATCCAGATGCTTCCTCATCTTATGATTAAAGTCCTCCCCATATGACTTGAAAGACTAACAGAAGGCAGGAGATCGGTGGTGCTCAGGTGAAGCTTGATGGTGATAAGCTTCTCTGTGAGGAGATTTTCCGCAAGCGGATCACTAGCCAACTGGTGCAGCTATCATGGGCGACGTGAGAGGCTTGGGGTACTGCTGAGTGGCCCCCGAGCGTTGCTTCTGTAGTTCATGAACTGCTGCTTTCAAAGCTTGATCTTGCTGATTGAGGATGGCCAGCTGGTTAATCAGAGCAGCTGAAGTTGGTGGTGAAGAGGGGGCAGAGAGAGAGTGAGACTGGTCTTTTGTCGCTCAGTACGATGTGGATGCCCCCCAGCATGATTGGTAAGAACCTTTGGCATGTGCATCACCACCATAGCTATCTTAGAGGGGACGGAAACTTATAGCTCAAGGAGACAGAGCTTTCTTTCCTTCAGCGCATCCCCCCTACCTGGCGCGCCAATCTTTGATGCCAAATCACCGGCCTCGAGCGTCCGTTCACCTCCTCCAGCGAGCTCCTCGTGTCTGGGAGCCTGCAAAAAGTCCCAGGGGCCGGAGATTCCGGTGGGGACCCTCCGACGCTCAAGTCAATGCTCTGGGCAACAGCCGTAAGCTTGAGGAAGCTCAAAAGAGAAAGAGAGAGAGAGGCTCAGAGAAGAGCTCTCTGTGAGCAAGAATGAGCATTTTTTAGAGTATTGTTGTGGTTATCAGTTCTTAGTCCCGTTCAGTTCAGTTCATTTACCTGGTCGGGGGTCCCTCTTACCCATTTTATAGGTGCTTAGAGTTTGTCTGGCTTGACTAGTTGAGGCCTTGTAATGATGACCTTGGTGGGTGAAGTGTCAGAGCTGATTTCTATGAGGCATGGGGTTCTACCACTTGTCAGAGCATTTAAGGTGATGGCAGCAATGGCAGAGCTTGCTTCCTTCTTTGATATGTCAGGACTGCAGGTCAAGTCCCATCAACGATGTGGCCAGTGGGTAAGTGGACCTGGCCAGGAAGTGCCAAGGCGGGGCCGGCCAGGGATGGCTGGGGCCGGCCCGGCCAGCTCGGAGATGCCGGGGCCGAGAGGGCCGGCCAGGGATGGCTGGGGCCAGCCCGGCCGGCTCGGAGATGCCGGGACCGAGAGGGCCGGCCAGGGATGGCCGGGGCCGACTCGGCTGGCATGGAGATGCCGGGGCCGGCTTGGAAGTGCCGGGGCCGGCTAGCTTGGACACGCCGAGGCCGGCTAGGAAAGTGCCGGGGCGGCCAGCTTGGACACGTCGAGGGCCGCCTAGCTTGGACATGCCGGGGGGGCCAGCTAGGAAAGTATCGGGGCCGCCAAGCTTGGACACGCCGGGGGCCGGCTAGGAAAGTGCTGGGGCCGCCTAGCTTGGACACGCCGGGGGCCGGCTAGGAAAGTGCCGGGCCGCTTGGGAGGTGCCGGGGCCGGCTGGGAAGCGTCGGCCATGGAGCCGTCGGCCTTGGAGTTGTCGGCCTTGGAGCCGTTGGCCATGGAGCCGTCGTCCTTGGAGCCATCGGCCTTGGAGCCGTCGGCCATAGAGCTGTCGGCCTTGGAGCCGTTGGCCATGGAGCTATCGGCCTTGGAGCCGTCGGCCTTGGAGCCATCGGCCTTGGAGCCGTCGGCCATGGAGCCATCGGCCTTGGAGCCGTCGGCCATAGAGCCGTCGGCCATGGAGCCGTCGGCCTTGGAGCTGTCGGCCATGGAGCTGTCGGCCATGGAGCTGTCGGCCTTGGAGCAATTGGGTGCGTGTGGCTTTATGAGGCCATAAACGCTATCGTGGCCGAAGGGCCCTTTGGAGGCCAAAGGGGGGCTCCGTTGGTTTCCTTCCTTCATGGTTCTCTAATAGCGTTGGATCAGCCACATCAGGTCCCGTATCACTTGGCATTTCACCTCATTTCACATCATATGAGAATCACGGCGACACATATCATCATCATATTTGCATGTAGCACATCATGCATCATCATGAGCATAAGCTCCTCATATCACATATACAGTGGTTTGTACATTCACAGCATAAAAATACATCAATAATACCAGTATATTTTGCAAAGCCAAAATAATCACATCATTCAAATTTTTGCACATTTATAATCCATTACTTTGCAAAATATTAGTAATCACATATGATTATAACAGATACCCAATTGTATAACAAAATTCCATTTTGTCTTATTTTTCCAAATAATGCAATATATCCATAATTTTTATATTATAATAAATTATAAAAATTATAATAAATGGCTTACTTACCTCAGTACGCTAATTTCAAACTGTAAATCAGCTATGTGGACATCTGGTTACCTACAGCATTAATTTCCATAATTAAATCTCAAAAATTGGAACAATGCAGCATCCCCTAAGGTCTACCCAGTCTAATCCTGGGCCCAACTTTGGGATCAAATATCTCTTAATATATAAGCCCGAATGGGAAATAAAAATATCCCGAGAAACTAGAAT
Organism: Calamus simplicifolius; assembly: GCA_900491605.1. Taxonomy (NCBI): domain Eukaryota; kingdom Viridiplantae; phylum Streptophyta; class Magnoliopsida; order Arecales; family Arecaceae; genus Calamus; species Calamus simplicifolius. Next base: position 1,628,526 of record UESW01003848.1, read on the forward strand.
CAACGCCGAATCGGGCCATATTTTTATTTCTCCATTTTCGGTCCTATACGGGGCCCAAAGATGGCTCAAAATCGGCCCAATAGGGCCCAACGTGGGAGGGCCCAGCCGGCCCACTCTCTTCATCTCCCCCGTCTCCTCCCCTGTTTCACCCAAAATAGGGGGAGGCCGTGCTGGCGGCTAGGGCCACCGCCGGCCAAATTTCAGGCGGCCCGGTCGTCGGCGACCAGGCCAGAGCCGACCGCGGCGGCGGCCGGCTCCCTCTCCCTCTCTTTCTCCCTCAATTTCTCTCTTTCTCTTTCGGACGATCCACGGCACATGACTCATGCCGGTGGCACGGCCGGCCACCACGGTCGGCCGGATCCTCACCGGACGGTCACCTGCCGCCGGTGAGGTCCTCTGGCCGCCGCTCAGGCCCGGCGAGGCATTGGGCACTCCGCCGAGCCCGAACCAAACCATGAACCAGCTTGGTTCCCTCTCCTTTCTCTCTGCGATTCTCTCTCTCTCCCTCTTACCTGCGGCCGGCACCGGGGGGGAAAGCTCTTGGAGAAGGAGGGGTGCTCCCCCCTCCTTATATAGTGCCAAGGGGAGGGTTAGTCCCTCCCCTGCTCGTGTGAAGGGGGCGCGTCGGCGATCCCTATCCTTGACTGGCTGCGGCACCCCCTTGCCGCAGCCGTCAATAATGGCGGAAGAAGGGGGCGGCGCTCTCCTTCCTTCATCAACAATGGCGGATCCTCACATGGTGAGGATCCGTCGCAAGAATAGGGGCTCAAGGCGAAAAGCCAGCGTAGAAGGGAAGGGGACCCACGATGGCGGTTTCGTGAGTTCCTCGACGGTTGTTCGTGAGGCTCTGCCGAAGAAGGCAATAGATGAAGCAAGATATATGCTGAAGAAGACGCATGGTACCTCGAACTTGGAGGCAATCTGCGGCCCCCAATAATGAGCAAAGTCAAAGATTATCCAATCGGGCTTCTTCTTCGAGGAATTCTGTTCGAGGAATTCGTAGAAATAGCGCTCGAGGCCGTCGAAAGCCTTCTTGAGGAGTTGGACTTGGTCAGGCAGCACGTCGGCAGTGGATTCGGCGTTGGCGGGCAAGCCTTCAACCTGTGGCAGTGGCAAGGAAATCAAGTCTATCAGTGGGGATATATGGGAAGGGATCTTGGGCAGCCTTGCGATATTTCTTGGGGTGGAGAGGAAGGAGATGCGGTGGCCCTCTGGGCTAAGGATTTGGAGAGCTCTCTTAAAAGATAATGGTTGTTAGTTTGTTAGTATTTTATTTTATATAGTCTGAGTTAGTTTTTTAAATAATGAGCCTATCTTTTTATGATTTGATAGGATAGCCTTAGATTGGATAAGATCATAAGAGGATTATGCTTATCCGTATAAATAAGAAACAATATTTATATGGTGATGTGCTTAATGAAACGTAATAGATCAATTTTATTCTTTAGAGAAAACCCTTCTTCTTCCTTGATTTCTCTTCTCAAAATAATCTGAGTTGGAAACAATCCCAATAAAAATTGGTATCAGAGCCTGATTCCCTGATCACACCAGATCCAAAAGCAAAGTTGTGAAAAATTCAAATAAAGGATTCACGATTTTCTCTGGCCTTCTTCCTCTTCTGTCCCATCTTGATCGTGTTGAGCGAGAAGCCGTGAGAAGGGAGATCGGTGGGAGCATCAGCCATATCCATTGATCATCTACGAAAAAAAAATCGGTGACGTTGAGGAAGCCGCCGAGATTCCACAAGAGCACAAGAAGCCAGCCGTTTTTCTTCCATTTTCGAATTCCACCTAGTGTCAGTTTTCCTTTCTTTGGCGTTAGTGGGTAAGCCTCTATTTGAAAAACAGCATCCAAGGTACACAACACAAGTCCTTTCTTTTACAACGGAAGTTATCTTTTGAAAAAAAATAAAAAAAAGACAACGCTGCCTCTATTCTGGAAAGTTTCCTCCCCATCTCAAGAAATGTGCACCACCACTAAGAAGTCGCTACCAAGATTCCTGGGTGCCGTCCGCGTGCTTTCTTTTCCCGGGTGAGCACTCTTATATGTGGATCAGGTATTATATTTGGGCATCCAAGAAGTAAGATAGTGACATTATTTTTTTTGAAGCAGAATATGTTTCAACAACTTTGGCAGCTCAACAAATAATTTGATTGAGAAGAATACTTAAAGATATGGATGAAAAGCAAGAAGAAGCTACTACTCTGCTATATGACAACAAATCTACTATTTCTATGACAAAGAATCCTATATATCACAGCCGCACCAAGCATATCAAAATCAAGTACCATTTCATTAGAGATGTGGTAGAAGAAAAAGAAATTGAAGTCAAGTATGTGAAGAATGAAGACCAAATTGCAGATATCTTCACTAAGGCACTACCCAAGGAGAAATTCATTCACTTTAGAGATCTCATGGGTATCCAAGAACAACCATTAAAGGGGAGTGTTAAAAGATAATGGTTGTTAGTTTGTTAGTATTTTATTTTATTTAGTTTGAGTTAGTTTTTTAAATAATGAGCCTATCTTTTATGATTTGATAGGATAACCTTAGATGGATAAGATCATAAGAGGATTATGCTTATCCGTATAAATAAGAAACAATATTTATATGGTGATGTGCTTAATGAAACGTAATAGATCAATTTTATTCTTGAAAAAAAACCCTTTTTTTTCTTTAATTTCTCTTCCTAAAATAATATGAGTTAGAAACAATCCCAACAAACTTTAAAAATGGAAGCAAGTGGCCAAAGGCAAGCCAAGGGAACAAAACAACGTGAAGAGAGCCCTTATCCATGGCGAAGAATGGCTAGAGCGTTGGTATTGGAGGATAAGCTCTTAAAGCAGGGGGATGGAGGCCATGGCAGAACCACTAGATTTGCACACAGACAAAGAGTTGTGGTGATCAGGTGCAGTAGGCAGTGGACATCATGTGACGTGACCTTTGTCCGGTGAAGTTATGAGCAGCGAAGGATGCCTCCTTTCAAGATCAAGGGGGTGTAAGCTGGCATAGGTTGGGCTGAGCCACTGATCACACATCTAAAGGTACACAAAAGCAGCCTTATCGCTGGGGACCATCCACTTTCAGACAGCGTCACTGGCTCATCACATGGCTCAATAATAGATATTTTACACTTTGTCTGTCAATCATTTTTATTCGGAAGACAATCCGTAGCTACTCTCCGTTGTTAACATTGAGTTTGAGAAAGGAGATAAAAAAATGTTTTCTAGATAGTTTTTTTATTTTTAAAAATATTAAGAATAATTTTAAATAGAAAAAATAGCCCATGATATTTTTTGAATAATTTTTTATTCTTAAAAGTCATAACTACATCAATTATTAAAATTAATTTTAAATAGAGAAGATAACTCATACCAGGATTATCTTCTTAGTTTATTCATAAAAGTAGTGTTTGATAAAAAAAAAATCGAATAAAATTTTTGTATGAGAGATATCTCCGACTATTTCATTGATCATATCAAATATAAAAAAAAGTAAATACGGATAACTTTGTTGGGCCTGATGTGGTGCTATCAAGGCACAAATTGGACTAACTTGTATTAGACTAAATATGGATCCAAGGATTAAGATTAAATCAAATCATAAATATACACGACTTAAAAATTAATTTAATTTTATTGAATTAATTTATAAAAGTTTTTGTTGAGTGATCCACTTGATTAATATATTTAAATTTTAATCTCTAAAATTTAAATGAAATAAGAAATAAATCTTTTCATCAAAAAATTTCTCATCTTCTTTTCTTCATCCTCTTATCTCCTTCCTTTCTATTTTTGCATGAGGAAGTATTCGACGCCTCTCAGAACGGTCCCGTAGAAAAACGCACGGCCTGAAGCGGACACGGGTGATTGCGTAGACCACAGGTGGCGTAGACCACAGGTGCTTCGTGTGAAGATTCTCCCAGACCCGTTTTCACGAGAGAGCGCTGAGATTGGATCCAGCGGACGTGAAGGGAAGCTCGTACGGGAAGAAGACGTGAATCCTCACGTACGGGGAGAAGAGGATTAAGACGCTGGGTGCCTCACGTACGGGAACCTGGAAGAAGGTCTTGCGTGAGGAAGGAGATGCTGTGGCCTCTCTTGGCTAAGGATTTGGAGAGCTCCAAGAATGGAAGTAAGTGGCCAAAGGCAAGCCAAGGGAACAAAACAACGTGAAGAGAGCTTTTATCCATGGCGAAGAATGGCTAGAGCGTTGGTATTGGAGGAAGCTCTTAAGCAGGGGGATGGAGGCCACGGCAGAACCACCAGATTTACACGCAGACAAAGAGGTACGTGTGGTGATGAGGTGCGGTAGAGCAGTATATCATAATGGAATATAATAAAGGCTATGGACATCATGTGATGTGATCTTTGTCGGGTGAAGTTATGAGCAGCGAAGGATGCCTGCTTTCAAGGTCAAGGGTTGCAACTTGCCAGCTGGCATAGGTTGGGCCGAGCTATTGACCACACATCCAAAGGTACACAAGCGCAGCCTTGCCGTTGGGACCATCTACTTTCAGACAGCGGCACTGGCTCAACACCAATGTTTTAAAAATTGAATCGAATTATTAACAAGCTTAACATTTAGATTACGGGTTAATCGGTTTGACTCAATGAATCGGTTTGATCGAACCGAATAATATTATAATTAAATTTTTATTTAATAATATAAAATAATAATATAAATATAATTTAAATAAAAAATTAAAAAACTCTAAAAATCGGATTGGACTGATTGAAACAGGATCGGTTCAACGGATTTTTTTAATTTTTACTGGATCATATAAAAGTCTAACTTTAATAATAAAATCGGATCGGACTAATGATCGATTCTCGATTGGACCGGTTGGATCGACCGATTCGATTCGATTTTCAAAACATTGCTCAACACATGGCTCGATAATATATATTTTATACTTTATCAGTTAATCATTTTTATTTAGAAAACAATTCGTACCTACTCTTTCTGGTTAAATGTATTTTTAGAGGCTTGTCATCGTTCTGGGAGGATCGAGGTACACCGACGGAGTGAGAGAACCCGAGTGACCGATCCGCATTCCGAAAGGCCGGATGTCATTTTCATTAGCGCAAAATTTTTCTATCCGGTAATTTTTATGGTTCTTTTTTTTTTTTTGGGTACAAAATTTTTATGGTTCTTTAATGGACTCGTGTTTCTCATAGATCACCGATATGCAACCAACGCAAGGGAGAGCGTCTTCTAACCGGCCCACTAAAATATGATATTTAAAAATAAAAAGATAAACACTTGTGGCATAAAATTAACTGATGGGAAAACTTTATTATCAAATTATTTTTTATTCAATAAATTTTATTTTATTCATATAAAAGTAAGAAATTACATAATTTGATTAAAGTAAGAGCCCAGATAATATTAAGTATAGAGAACCCTAAGTAGATGGTAGCCTAAAGATTTCTTTTTAGTTCAGTTTTCATGAAGATTGATAGCCTTTGGTTTACAATTTGGTCTTCTTATTTCCTACCCACCACAGAACCATATGGCAAATAAAATAGTAAAAAGATCTTTAAAAAAATAAAAATGAGCCCACTGCAAAGAAAGAGAAAGAAAGCATTGTGTGGCTCTTACCATATTCCATGATGAATTTATTTATTTTTTTATTTACAAGCCATCCATAGTGAAATAGATAATAAGGTTATGACTGGCTGAAGTTTTAGACAACCTAGAAGTATTTTTAGGTTTGATCATTTGAAAACGAAGAGCTTACACTACGTAGGCTGGCATTGTTAGATTTGATGGCCTATTTTCACATATATATGTTGCTGACAAAGCTAGTTGGACATGACTGACCTGCCAAACATAAAACTTAGGTTACGTTTGGTGCATTGTGAGCAATCCTAAATGGTAACGTAGATTACCTATAAGATAGATTACTACTGGATGGATGCTAGTAATATTGATTACTGTATTTGGTATGCACAGGTAATATTACAGTAATATTAATTACTGTGTTTGGTATGACAAACGGATACCAGTCATATAACATCAAATTTCCAAAATACCCCTAAATTAAATTCATATATTAAATCAAATCTATTAAAAAATTTAAAATACCTTAAAATATCCCTAAATCAAGTATTTATATATAAGTATAATATACTAGATTTAATTATTTAAGATTAAAATATATTTTTAATCTTTAACATATATTCAAATTTTTTTGATTCCTAAACTTTCAATTATCATAATTTATTTATTATTTTAAAAATAATTTATTTTTTATAATTTATTATATAAAATTAATTAAGATTAATAGACGCATTGAAATAGATTTTTTAATTTATTTTAATATTAAATTAAAAAAAAAAAATTTTAAAAATTAAATTAATTGACAAAAAAAAATTAATTTAATTTAATTTTTGAAAAACAAAATTAAAAAATTACTTTTTTAAAAAAGTAAAAAATAAAAAATAAAAAATATTTAAAACTAAAATTTAATAATGAATAAAAAATAAAAATTTAAAAATTAATTTAAAAATTTAAAAATTAATAAAAAAAAAAAACTAATTTAAAAAAAAATTTTTAAAAATTTAAAAAAATATTTTTAAAAATTAAAAATTACTTTAAAAATTAAAAATTAAATTACTTAAAAAATAAAAAAAATTAATTTTTAATTAATTTAATTAATTTAATTTAATATTTTAAAAAAATTAATTTACAAAAAAAAAAATAAATTTATTTAAAAATAAATTTAATTTAAAAATTAAAATTAATTTAAAAAAATTAAAAATTAATTTTAAAAATTTAAATTAATTTTTAAAATTAAAAAATTAATTTTAAAATTAATTAAAAAAATTAAAAAATTAATTTTTAAAATATATTTAAAAAATTAAAAAAATTAAATTAATTGAAAAATAAAAATTTAATTTTTTTAATTAATTTAATTCAATATTTTAAAAAATAAAAATAAAAATTAATTTTAAAAATTAATTTAAAAAATTAAAAATTATTTTTTAAAATTAAATTTTAATTAAATTAATTAATTAATTTAATATTTGAAAATAAAATTTAAAAATTAATTTAATTAATTTAAAAAATTTTAAAAATTATTTTTAAAAATTAAATTAAAAATTAAAAAATTAATTTTTAAATTAAATTAAAATAAAAAAATTAAATTTTAAAATTAATTTAATTTTTTAATTAAATTAATTGTTTGGAGGGAGGATAATTTTATTTTTACAAAAGAGACAGGGGTAATTTTGTCAAAAGAAAAACTTATTAGATTACAATATAGCCGGTAATGTGTAATCCAGATTACCACTGTAAGATAGATTACCATTCAAAATACGTACCAAACATGGTTATGCGGTGGGGCCCTTTTAAATTACTGGTAATATGGATAGATTACCTCCTATCAAATGCCCCCTTAAAGCCATGCACGGCATCGTACTTCACAAAGGAACAAAAAAAAAAAAAACCCATGCTATGCTACTGTTGTACCATCGCATGCTTATAATTTAAGTGATTGAGTCTTCATCTATATTTCAACTAGAAAAGAAAATCTTGACAATCTTTAATAAACATGGTAGTTGTTGTTGGACAAGGACGATACTAATTTTGAATGTGTGATGTGATTTTTATAGATGAGATGGCTTCACATTTTTAGATGAAAATATATTTTTTCTTAAAAATTATGGATCACTAATTTTTATAAAATGAAATTATTAAAAAAATCAAGATGAGACTGCTAACATGTTAACCGAAATGCTTGGATATTTCGATTCACTACTCACTAGCATTAGCATGGTCATTTGCCACCTCTAATCCAACCGTTTTCTCTCCCATAGTTCAGCAGAAGCGCTAGATCTACGCGCAGACAAAGAGGTGTGGTGATGAGGTGCGGTAGAGCAGTATGGCATAATGAAATATAATAAAGGCTATGGACATCATGTGACGTGACCTTTGCCAGGTGAAGTTATGAGCAGCAAAGGATGCCTGCTTTCAAGGTTAAGGGTTGCAACTTGCAAGGTTGGGCCGAGCACATCTAAAGGTACATAAGAGTAGCCTTGTCGCTAAGGACCATCCACTTTCAGACAGTGGCACTGGCTCATCACATGGCTCGATAAAATATATTTTACAATTTATCTATCAATCATTTTTATTTAGAAAACAACCCGTAGCTACTCTCCCTTATTAAATGTATTTTTATTTACAATTGTTATTCTAATGGGAATAAGATAACCAGTATTGTTATTCCTTTTTTGGAATATAACCATCTAACCAATTAACCATTTCCGCATGCGTCATATTGGAAGATATTAACAGATACATTCGCCTTTGTTTAGATGACACAAACATAGTCTTACAGTAGTAGCTGGCCAATGAGAAAATGAAGTGGAAAAAGAAGAGAATACTGTTCAACCATAGAGAGGCTTTTGAAACGAGAAGTTTTAAAATTAAGATTAAAATAATTATTTTTATATTCAAGCTCTTGCAACAATATCTTTATCATCAATTTTCAACCTCAACCTTAACAGTTAATCCACATTCCTCTTCTTCCTCCACCTCAGGTCGTGCATAGTAGGGATGGCAATTTTTTTTGTTTCCCTATTTATCCGTTCGGTATCATTTTTAACGGATCGAAAATCCCATGTTTAAATGGCTTAATAGATAACAAAAATTTTTTGTTAATAGCTAAATGGGTAAATAACCCAGAAACAACATTCTTCGCTCCATCCCCGTTTACCCATCCCCATCTCCATTAGCTTTATATATATTTAAATTTTAAATATATATATATAATAAATTTAAAATTAAAAATAAATAAAATATATGGTTTGAAATGCAATTAGAATTTGATAGATCATTTTTTATTTGATTTTTCCTATATGGTTTGTTACTATGTTAAAGCTAATATATTAGATATATCTGTCAAGGTTATTTTGCGACCAATATTTGTGTCGCTAAGTTACGTCGCTATTTCATAAATTTTTTGTATTACACATCCTACTTCATGAAGCAAAAAAAAAAAAAAATCCCGTGCTATGCTACTAACATACCATCGCATGCTTATAATTTATGTGATTGAGTCTTTATCTATATTTCAACTAAAAAAAGAAAATCTTGACGATCTTTAATCTACAGAGTTGTTGTTATGTTGGACAAGGTCGATATTAATTTTGAACGTGTGATGTGATTTCCCACATGGCTTCGCATTTTTAAAGGAAAAAATTATTTTTCTTCAAAATTACAAACAACTAATATTTATAAAATAAAATTATTTGCATCTAATATTCGACACTTGCACTACTAAAGCCAATGCAAAGGTGAACCAGCAATGATAATTAACCATTTTTCTTGTCATTTATGCTCCCTCAGTTGCCGGATGAAATCGTCGATGCACTTTTCTTGGGATTCCTTGTCGGCGAAGATCTCTTTTAGTTCTCTCGCTTTGCATCGAAATAGTTTCCCCTCTTCTCCTATCATAACCAATCTTATGGTCTTGGCCACCTCTTCTCTATGGAAAGATCCATCTTCTTCATTCCTTGCCACCTCTAATCCAACCATTTTCTCTCCCATAGCTCGGGCAATAAGGCCCTGGTCGACAAAATATGGCAACATGACAAGAGGGTGCCCAAATTGCATGCTCTCAATGATCGAACTCCATCCACAGTGCGTCAAAAATCCCCCAATGGATGCATGGCCCAAGACCTTGAGCTGATGAATCCAACCCATGGTGGTGACTCCATAACCCTGTGTGCGGTCTTCGAATCCATCAGGCAAGATCCTCTCCTCATCGGCTATGCTAACTGGCTTCCTTAGAGCCCACAGGAAGGGCACCTTGGATAACTCAAGACCGAGGGCTAGCTCATGTACTTGCTCGATGCTTGGCACGGTTTCACTCCCTAAAGCAATATATAACACAGACCCTGGGGTTTGCTTGTCTAACCACTTAAAAACTTCGCTGGTAGCGGTTTTGTGGAACTCCTGGTCTGCTTCGCTAAGGGCTGGTGGCAGGAAGCCAATTGGAACAACTGGCTTCTTGCAAACCTCTCCAAGGAGTTGGAGCCAATTGGACTCGTACTCGCTGCAGCTTCGAGAAGCCACAAGTTTGCATCCTTCGATCACCGCTGCGACGCGATCGGCAATAGAAATCCCAGAGGCGTTCTTTTGCCACCTCCCCAGTACCCATTTAGCCTGATAAAGGCGAAAAGCCAGCGTCGAAGGGAAGGGAACCCACGATGGTGGCTTCGTGAGTTCCTCGACGGTCGTTGGGAAGGCTCTGCCCTTTAATTCTGACAATGGTCCGAAGAAGGCAAGACTTGCAGCGAGAATTATGCTGAAGAAGGCGCATGGTACCTCAAACTTGGAGGCAATCTGCGGCCCCCAATAATGAACAAAGTCGAAGATTATCCAATCGGGCTTCTTCTTCGTGGAAATCTGTTCGAGGAATTCGTAGAAATAGCGCTCGAGGCCGTCTAAAGCCTTCATGAGGAGTTGGACTTGGTCAGGCAGCACGTCGGCAGTGGATTCGGCGTTGGCGGGCAAGCCTTCAACCTGTGGCAGTGGCAAGGAAATCAAGTCTATCAGTGGGGATATATGGGAAGGGATCTTGGGCAGCCTTGCGATATTTCTTGGGGTGGAGAGGAAGGAGATGCGGTGGCCCCTCTTGGCTAAGGATTTGGAGAGCTCCAAGTATGGAAGCAAGTGGCCAAAGGCAAGCCAAGGGAACAAAACAACGTGAAGAGAGGCCTTATCCATGGCGAAGAATGGCCAGAGCGTTGGTATTGGAGGATAAGCTCTTAAAGCAGGGGGATGGAGGCCACGGCAGAACCACTAGATTTGCACGCAGACAAAGAGGTGTGGTGATCAGGTGCGGTCGGCAGTGGACATCATGTGACGTGACCTTTGTCCGGTGAAGTTATGAGCAGCGAAGGATGCCTCCTTTCAAGATCAAGGGGTGTAAGCTAGCATAGGTTGGGCCGAGCCGTTGATCACACATCTAAAGGTACAGAAGAGCAGCCTTGTCGCTGGGACCATCCACTTCCAGACAGCGTCACTGGCTCATCACATGGCTCAATAATAAATATTTTACACTTTGTCTATCAATCATATTTATTCAGAAAACAATCCGTAGCTACCCTCCCTTGTTAACATTGTGTTTGAGAAAAGAGATAAAAAAATATTTTTTAAATAATCCCCTTATTTTCAAAAGTATTAAAAATAATTTTAAATAGAGAAAATAACCCATGATATTTTTTGAATAGTTTCTTTATTCTCAAAAGTAATAACTACATCAATTATTAAAAATAAATTTAAATAGAGAAGATAACCCATACCATAAATTATCCCCTTAATTTCTTCTTTAAGGTAGTATTTGATAGAAAAAAAAATTATCACTGGATAAGTGTATATGATAGAGTTTTTTCATGGGATATCCCTAAGGATATCCAATGACTATCCCATTGATTATATAAAATATAAAAAAGTAAATTCATAGGATAACTCTGTTGGGCCTAGTGTGGTGTTACAAGGCGCAGGTTAGACTAACTTGTATTGGGCTGAATATGGATCCAAGGGTTGAGATTAAATAAAGTCATAGATGTATACCGGCTTGAAAATTAGTTTAATCTTGTTGGGTTAGTTCATGAAAGTTTTTGCTGAGTCTAAGTCTGATCCACTCGATTATGTATTTAAATCCTAATCCTAAAATTTAGATGAAATAAGAAATAATTTTTTTCTCTCAAAAAATTTTTAATCTTCTCCTCTTCATCCTCTTTTCTCTTTCATCTCTATTCTTGCGTAAGGAAGCGTTCGACGCTTCCCAGGAACCGTCCTGTAGAAGAACACACACTACAAGAAATTAAAATATTGCGACGCCAAAATGCGTCGCAATTGCGTCGCTAAACATGGTTAGCGACGCAATAGCGACGCAATGATGGCGTCGCTCAACTCCCCGTCGCAATACTCTTTTGTCGCAATTGCGTCGCAATATTGCGACGCTCTGCGACGCTCTGCGACGCATAAAATGCGTCGCTAAATTTAAAATTAAATTTTTTTAAAAAATTATTAATAAATATTGCGACGCAATTTATTGCGTCGCAATATTTAAAATTAATTTTTAAAAATTAAAAATTTATTAATAAATATTGCGACGCATAAAATGAGTCGCATATTTAAAATTAAATTTTAAAAAAAAGTATTAATAAATATTGCGACGCAATAAATTGCGTCGCAATATTTAAAATTAAATTTTTTTTTTAAATATTACGACGCAAAGTGCGTCGCAATAATTTAATTTTTAATTATTAAAATATTGCGACGCAATATAATTGCGTCGCAATATTTAATAATAATTTTTTTGTTATAATAGCGACGCAATTTGAGTCGCTAATGCGTCGCAAATAAAAATTATTTTAAATATTGCGACGCATAGTTTGCGTCGCAATATTTATTAAAAATTTTTAAGATAAAATAGCGACTCAATTTTAGTCGCTAAAATTAAATTTATTTTTAAATTATTGCGATTCGTCGCTAATGCATCGAAATTTTTTTTTAAAAATATTTAAATGATTAAAAATTAAAACGGTTAATAAAATTTCGCTAAATCTAAATATTGATACAAACATTTTTCACTCAATCCAAACAATAATAAATTTCAAAAAATAATTTATATATTAAAATTTAAAAGTTTTTACAACATAAAAAAAAAAAAAATACATCAAGAATCTGAATGATCACGTGAAGGCTGTGGAGGCTGTGGAGGCTGAAGACTCTGCGACAAGCGTCTAACCATATCCCGCAAATACTGCATCTCATCTCGCATGTCAGCAACCTCCTGATCCCGGCCTCGCATACGATCCTCAAAATCCTGCTCGTAATCCTGGCGAAGCTCCTCTGCAATAGATCTGCGAAGCTCCTCTAAACGCTCGGGAGGAAGATCAGCAGGAACTCGCGAGCTGGAGGCCTGATGGGGAAAAAATGTAGAAGCTCTAGTGCCCATACCATAGACCCTGCGGTCTCGTGGCTGGGCACCAACAGCCTCCAAAAACACACGTCGACTCTCATCTGCTGAGAGTTCGACGGGCGTCTCCCCATCAGTAGAGTCGACCTGTGATGCCTGGGATCGAAGCTCGTCGACTCGTGCCTTGAAATTATGAAATCAATAATAAATGAGTTAATAAATTTCTAGAAATAAAATTTTAAAAATTAAACAGATACTACATAAATCTAATTTCTTACCGCAACCTCCCGTGATCGCGTATCGACCCAGGAGCCGTCCCTCCTGGTGTGTGTCGCCCTGAATAGACGAAACTCACCAGGATCTCCGCCCTCCTGCTCAGTCTATAACAATAAAAAAATGATATTAATAAAAATATTTGTAAAGAACTAAAATAGTAATTAAAATATTTATGTTTTCTTACCATACGCCGTCTGTGCTCCTGAATCGAAATGGAGCCCGATGTATGACAGGAGAGACCCGTGCCACGACCGCCCTTCTCAGATCGGCGGTTCGTGCTGGCTGATGCGGACCTCCTGCGCCAGCCATCGGACTCCCAGGCCTGCTGCCACTCGTGCCAAATACCCTCTGGCACGTGCGCAGGACGCTGACCCGACGACCTCCAACGATGAAGCATGTCGGAGTATCGGCGTCGCGTCAGAGCCTCCCATGCTGCCCTAATGGCATCATGGGTGGCAGGATCCCACGTAAATTTTTTCTGCATTAAAATAAACAGTTAGTTTCTGAATTTATTAACTTTAAAGAATTATATATCACTGCTAAATTGTATTTAATAAGTTTACCTGAAACTCAGAAAAATAAAACTCCCTCGTGGCCGGCGATACGTGGCGCCAATCGTAGCCACTGGGATCTGCACGCCTCTGAAAAACGGCGCTGATGTGGCTGGAGACATGATGCTGCTCAATGAATCTGTTAAAAAAATGCAAGTTTATAAGTTAATGACTTAAAAACATTAACAAATATTTGTAATTAATATATACTTACATCCCCTGAGCATCAAGTCGAAGTAAAGTGCGGCCGAAGGTGGAAGAACTCTCGGAGGTCTGTGCCGATCGGGTAGATGGTAATACTGCTGCAGAGGTCGAAGGCTGCGCCTCTGCTGGAGATCCAAACTCTCCATCTCCGACGCTCATGTGATCTGATGTCGAAGGATCCAAACTACGTCTCTGCTCACCCAATCTATCGTCGGTAGATCTACCTCTGCCCCTCATACTGAAAATACTAAGGATTCACACAATTAAATTACGATTAATGATTGACTATGTAAGAATTTAACACTTATAAAAAAAAGTTAAATTTTAAAAAACCTTTATGTTTAATCGTTGTCATTTGTTTCGTGAAATGTTGGTTCAACATCCGATGCCGTATCGGATTGCGAATCAGTTTCATTATCGGAAGGAAACCGAACATTTGCATCCGCAATTTCTTGGACATCACCACTTGGATCTCTAAGTGATGTTTCAGGAGCTCTTGTGTCGTCCTCAATTGCATGCAGTTCCATCTCATCCTCTTGAAATGCAGGGCACTCGGCTGATTGACTTGATGAACTCTCCTCTAATACGATTGTTGAACGTGGGACGATTTTAGAAACGGCCCACCAATCTCGCTTGTCGTTGCGCAAACTTGGATATCCGCAGTAAAAGACTTGCTGAGCTTGGGATGCAAGGATGAATGGGTCATATTTCTGTAATCTTCGTCGATGGTTCACTTCAACCAAATTATAGTCGTTATGAACCCTTTTGCCCACAGGAATTATCGGATCGAACCAATCACAACGAAACAATACGGTTCGTTTTAAAGGCCAACCGGGATATTCAACTTCAACCACCTCTACTAACTTTCCATAATAATCCTGCATATTTGCTCCAACACTTTCTCCTTTTACACACACGCCCCAGTTCTGAGTGCCTCTTGAAGCTGCTAATCGTTCAATCTGAAATTTGTACCCATTTACAAAATAGCCAGTAGAGGTTGTTACGGTCTTCAATGGCCATTGCGATAGACATTTAATGAAAATATTGTCGGTTGTCGACCATGGACCGTTGACCTATAAATTAATAAGCTATTGACATCCAATTCAAAAAATAATTGCCATTATCGAAATTGATTGAGTGATACTACTCACAAATTCATAAAACCAGTAAGCAAACTCCGTTTCTAATTTCTGCCCAATTGCAACTTGACTGATGTCGGGATTCATCTGTCGTTGTCTATCACAAAACATCCTTATGGGATGAAAAGGATGAAAACTACTGTTAGAAATTAAATATTATGGTATATTATTATATAAATTTAAATTTTCAATTTAGCATTGAAGTATACACTTACTCAATATATGGATCGACTTCTCGACAGTTCATTAGGATGTAATAATGTGCTGCATTATACTCCATATCGCTAAGATTTCTTGACTTCTGCCCACCAAATGAACGGCCGATAGCTTTAAAAATTGATATTCTACCGTCATTAGCTTCTGCTTCGTCCACACATACGTCATCGTTACGACCATGATTTCGGCTCCTCGTGTGGACGTGACCCTCAAAGTAATGCAGGCCTGAAACATGATTGCATATAGAACCTTCAACCCTTGCCTTATTACGCACATTATTTTTTAACTTCTTAAGATACCTATATGTAAAGTTGCAACAAATGCCATCGGTACAAAGACCTAATCTCACATTCCTTATATCTTCAGCGAAAACAGGATGATTTTCATTGAACTGCTTCCAAGCCTTTGAATCTGATGGATGCCGCATTTCATCCTCTTTAGATTCATGTTCGCATGCCATCTCATATCAGCAGCTGTTGCCTCAGATCTCTCTGCAGGCGTGGGGTAAGAGGAAAGTAAGCATCCTCTTGTTAAGGCACACTTTTGCCTCCTACTTGTACCGGCTCCTCCTTCGGTGTTTTTGAACCTCGATTGCCCACAAATCTTACACCATCTCAGCTCTGAGTCTTCACCCCAAAATATCATACAATTGTTCAAGCAACAATCGATCTTATTAACTGGAAGCCCAAGCCCACGCAACAACTTCTTTGTTGCGTAAAAACTGTCTGCGGCAACATTATCATTTGGCAGAATTTCTTTGATTAACTCAGCTACAGAATTGAACGCCTTTTCTGATAATCGATGTTCTGCCTTAATATTCAACATTCGAGCAGCTGTAGAGAACTGGGAATGACCCTCACACCCAGGATACAATTCTTGATTGGCAGCACTCAACATATCGTAAAATTGTTGTGCTTCTGGGTTTGGTTCTTCCATAAATGTATTCTGATTGAAGTCATTACCCGATGCATTCATAACCATTTGTTCATATGTGTTTAAATTCACAAATGGTTCTTCTACGGGAATTGACTCTTGTTCGCCTATAACAACTGCTGGAATATCCTCTGGTTCACCATGACAGTACCAAACATAGTAATCAGGCACAAAACCCTTCTTACACAAATGCACCTTAACAGTTTCCACATCTCTGTAGGCTTTATTCTGACACCTGTGGAAGTTGCATGGGCACCTAATCCTAGGCCCATCCATCCATTCAGGTT
This sequence comes from Calamus simplicifolius, assembly GCA_900491605.1. NCBI lineage: Eukaryota > Viridiplantae > Streptophyta > Magnoliopsida > Arecales > Arecaceae > Calamus > Calamus simplicifolius. Next base: position 1,645,072 of record UESW01003848.1, read on the forward strand.
GGCTACATGCAAATGCGATAAACTCTTCCAATCCATTCAGAAAATCTGGATTCAGCAAGCCATCTTTTATCCTTGCATACATCCATGAGCGAGTCCCGCTCATTTTTGTCCGACTTATACAAAGTCTGGTAAAGCATTAATTAAAACCAAAAAATAAAACTATATTAGTATTAATACATATATATCTAAATTATTTCTTGGGCACAACTAATTAAGGTTAATTACAACCAATTAAATCATTTATAAGTACGCAAATAATTTAGATATATTTATGTACTAATATAATTACAACCAATTGCTAGGAAGGACCGATGCATAGGTTAATGGCTAAAGAGAGGGCTTGAGTTTGTGTCGGGCCATAAGGCGATGCGTTTAGTCATTAGACTTCACAAGAATTCAAGTGTCTTAAATAATTCTACCTTCACTCCATGTCTACAAGGTAAGGCCCTATCCCATTCAAGAATATTTTTTGTGATATGTTATTATGCTATTAATTATCATCGATCGGCAATATTGAAATTTCGGCAGCATTTCCCCATATGTTCTCCTACATGTGTGGTATATAAGCCACACTAGGAGAACGTATGAGCAAATGCAAACCGAAATCTCACCCCACGACAATTACTAGCAGACTAACATGTCACAAGAAATATTCCCAAACTGTCCACCAGGACAATTTGAGAATTTGCAAGACTAAGGCTTACAAATTCTCAAACGGGTCTAAAGGTTAATTAAAGTGCTGTGATTATGAAAGTCCGAAGACAATCGAACTTATGCTTGTTATTCTTAACATCTTGTGAATTATACATGTAATCACTAACTTTTTTAAGATTATTGTGTCAAATACAAAGGTTTGCGAATACTAAAATGTAAATCATTGAAACTAGTAATTTGTTGCTGGAAATTAAATAATATAACAACAAAACATTTTATTTAGCATTTCAAAATGTAATGCATCATTAAGTTTGCAGCAAATATAAATAATCAAAACATAACAAATGTAATGAGTATAAATGCACAAATACTATTGTCATAAACATTCTGCTTAAATTAATTATTGCATAAATAATATGTAAATTAAATAAACATTCTGCTTAAATTAAGAAAAAAATTTATTTTTTTTTTCACAGTGGGGGTGGGGGGTTTTTCCCCCCCTCCCCCCTGCTATCCCCAAAATTTTTTTTTTTTTTTTTCACAGTGGCCTGGCCACAGAAAAGAAAGGGGGGGGGGGGGGGGGTTTCCCCCCTCCCCCCTGGTGGCCTGGCCACCAAGGCCAGGCCACTGCGGCCACGGCAACGGCCGGCCGGACAAGAAAAGAAAGGGGGGGCGGGGGGTTTCCCCCCCTCCCCCCCTGCTATACCCCAATTTTTTTTTTTTTTTTCACAGTGGCCTGGCCACCGTGGCCAGGCCACTGCCGGCCACGGCAACGGCCGTGGCCGGACAAGAAAAGAAAGGGGGGGCGGGGGGTTTCCCCCCTCCCCCCTGTAAAAAATTTTTTTTTTTTTTTTCACAGTGGCCTGGCCACCGTGGCCAGGCCACTGCCGGCCACGGCAGCGGCCGTGGCCGGACAAGAAAAGAAAGGGGGGGCGGGGGGGTTTCCTCCCCTCCCCCCTGTTTAAAAAAAAAAATTTTTTTTTTTACAGTGGCCTGGCCACCGTGGCCAGGCCACTGCCGGCCACGGCAGCGGCCGTGGCCGGAGAAGACGGCCACGGCCCTGGCCGCCGTTCAAAAAAAAAAAAATTTTTTTTTTTATTACAGTGGCCTGGCCACCGTGGCCAGGCCACTGCCGGCCACGGCAGCGGCCGTGGCCGGAGAAGACGGCCACGGCAGCGGCCGTGGCCGCCTTGTCCGGCCGCGGCGGCCGTGGCCGGACAAGAAAACAAAGGGGGGGCGGGGGGGGGTTTCCTCCCCTCCCCCCTGTTAAAAAAAAATTTTTTTTTTTTATTACAGTGGCCTGGCCACCGTGGCCAGGCCACTGCCGGCCACGGCAGCGGCCGTGGCCGGAGAAGACGGCCACGGCCCCGTGGCCGTGGCCGGAAGAAAAAAAAAAAAAATTTTTTTTTTTTTACAGTGGCCTGGCCACCGTGGCCAGGCCACTGCCGGCCACGGCAGCGGCCGTGGCCGGAGAAGACGGCCACGGCCCTGCCGTGGCCGGAGAAGATCTAAAAAAAAAAAAAATTTTTTTTTTATTATCGGAGCTAACCTTGGTTGCCGGAGTCGGATGCGATCCTCGGGTAGCCGGAGGCCGAGGAATCGCCGGGAATCTCAGACGGAATAGCAGGAGGACGGCGGCGGCGTTAGGTCAAGACGGAAGGAGGAAGGAGAAGGGAAGCGGCTTAAATATCGGAAATTAGCGACGCCATAGTGCGTCGCTATTTTCGTCGCAATATTTTTTTTTTTCTAAAAAAATAGCGACGCCACTAAATGCGTCGCTGAGGCGTCGCTAAATTGGCGCCATCTCCTGGCGGGAAGAATATTTTATTTTCTAATAATTGCGTCGCTAAGGCGTCGCAATTTTTTTTTAATAATTTAAATAGATTAAAAAAAACTTATTACAAATATTGCGATGCAAAAATTGCATCGCAATTATTTTTTCAATATTTTTAAAGAAAAATATTTAAATTTATTATAATAATTGCGACGACATATGGCATTGCAATTTATTTTATAATATTAAGAAATGATTATATTTTTTTAATGTTAAATTTATTATAATAACGACCAGGATCGATCTCGGACCGTGGCGATCCGTCCGAGATCGGCGACAATCCGACGGTTGCGATCGATCCAAGCCCTGATCCCGATCGGCCACGACCGATCTCGGACCGTGGCGATCCGTCCGAGATCGGCGACGATCCGACGGTTGCGATCGATCCAAGCATTGATCCCGATCGGCCACGACCTATCTCGGACAGTTGCGATCCGTCCGAGATCGGCGACGATCCGACGGTTGCGATCGATCCAAGCCCTGATCCCGATCGGCCACGACCGATCTCGGACCGTGGCGATCCGTCCGAGATCGGCGACGATCCGACGGTTGCGATCCAAGCCCTGATCCCGATCGGCCACGACCGATCTCGGACCGTGGCGATCCGTCCGAGATCGGCGACGATCCGACGGTTGCGATCGATCCAAGCCCTGATCCCGATCGGCCATGACGTATCTCGGACAGTTGCAATCCATCCGAGATCGGCGACGATCCGATGGTTGCGATCGATCCAAGCTCTGATCCCGATCGGCCACGACCGATCTCGGACCGTTGCAATCCGTCCGAGATCGGCGACGATCCGACGGTTGCGATCGATCCAAGCCCTGATCCCGATCGGCCACGACCGATCTCGGACCGTGGCGATCCGTCCGAGATCGGCGACGATCCGACGGTTGCGATCGATCCAAGCCCTGATCCCGATCGGCCACGACCGATCTCGGACCGTGGCGATCCGTCCGAGATCGGCGACGATCCGACGGTTGCGATCGATCCAAGCCCTGATCCCGATCGGCCACGACCTATCTCGGACAGTTCCGATCCGTCCGAGATCGGCGACGATCCGATGGTTGCGATCGATCCATGCCCTGATCCCGATCGGCCACGACCTATCTCGGACAGTTGCGATCCGTCCGAGATCGGCGACGATCCGACGGTTGCGATCGATCCAAGCCCTGATCCCGATCGGCCACGACCGATCTCGGACCGTGGCGATCCGTCCGAGATCGGCGACGATCCGACGGTTGCGATCGATCCAAGCCCTGATCCCGATCGGCCACGACCTATCTCGGACAGTTGCGATCCGTCCGAGATCGGCGACGATCCGACGGTTGCGATCGATCCATGCCCTGATCCCGATCGGCCACGACCTATCTCGGACAGTTGCGATCCGTCCGAGATCGGCGACGATCCGACGGTTGCGATCGATCCAAGCCCTGATCCCGATCGGCCACGACCGATCTCGGACCGTGGCGATCCGTCCGAGATCGGCGACGATCCGACGGTTGCGATCGATCCAAGCCCTGATCCCGATCGGCCACGACCGATCTCGGACCGTGGCGATCCGTCCGAGATCGGCGACGATCCGACGGTTGCGATCGATCCAAGCCCTGATCCCGATCGGCCACGACCGATCTCGGACCGTGGCGATCCGTCCGAGATCGGCGACGATCCGACGGTTGCGATCGATCCAAGCCCTGATCCCGATCGGCCACGACCGATCTCGGACCGTGGTGATCCGTCCGAGATCGGCGACGATCCAACGGTTGCGATCGATCCAAGCACTGATCCCGATCGGCCACGACCTATCTCGGACAGTTGCGATCTGTCCGAGATCGGCGACGATCCGACGGTTGCGATCGATCCAAGCCCTGATCCCGATCGGCCACGACCGATCTCGGACCGTGGCGATCCGTCCGAGATCGGCGACGATCCGACGGTTGCGATCGATCCAAGCCTTGATCCCGATCGGCCACGACGTATCTCGGACAGTTGCAATCCATCCGAGATCGGCGATGATCTGACGGTTGCGATCGATCCAAGCCCTGATCCCGATCGGCCACGACCGATCTCGGACCGTGGCGATCCGTTCGAGATCGGTGACGATCCGACGGTTGCGATCGATCCAAGCCCTGATCCCGATCGGCCACGACCGATCTCGGACCGTGGCGATCTGTCCGAGATCGGCGATGATCCGACGGTTGCGATCGATCCAAGCCCTAATCCCGATCGGCCACGACCGATCTCGGACCGTGGCGATCCGTCCGAGATTGGCGACGATCCGACGGTTGCGATCGATCCAAGCCCTGATCCCGATCGGCCACGACCGATCTCGGACCGTGGCGATCCGTCCGAGATCGGCGACGATCCGACGGTTGTGATCGATCCAAGCCCTGATCCCGATCGGCCACGACCGATCTTGGACCGTGGCGATCCGTCCGAGATCGGCGACGATCCGACGGTTGCGATCGATCCAAGCCCTGATCCCGATCGGCCACGACCTATTTTTTTTTGATTTTCTGGTTAATTGAGTCGCTAATGCGTCGCAATATTTTTTCCCAAAAATTAAATTTTATAAAATTTAATTTCATTTAAATTATTTGCGACGCACTCGTTGCGTCGCTAAATTTAAAATAATTTCTCTAAATTTTTTTTAAAAACATTGCGACGCAATGTGTTGCATCGCAATATTTTTTCCCGATATTTAAATTTTATTAAAATATTAATTTTTTGATTTTCTGGTTAATTGAGTCGCTAATGCGTCGTAATATTTTTTTTTTGATATTTAAATTTTATTTCTCTAATTTTTTTTAAAAACATTGCGACGCACTGTGTTGTGTCGCAATATTTTTTTCTGATATTTAAATTTTATTAAAATTTAATTTAAAAATATTGCGACGCAATATTGGCATCGCAATATTAAAATATTAATATTTTTAATTTTCTGGTTAATTGAGTCGCTAATGCGTCGCAAATTTTTTTTCCCGATATTTAATTTTATAAAATTTAATTCTTTAAAAACATTGCGACGCACTGTGTTGCGTCGCAATATTTTTTTCCGATATTTAAATTTAATTAAAATTTAAATTAAAAATATTGTGATGCATTACTGGCGTTGCAATATTAAAATATTAATTTTTTTGATTTTCTGGTTAATTGAGTCGCTAATGCGTCGCAATATTAAAATTTTATTTTTTTATTTTCTAGTTAATTGAGTCGCTAATGCGTCGCAATATTTTTTCTGATATTTAAATTTTATAAAATTTAATTCTTTTAAAAACATTGCGACGCACTGTGTTGCGTCGCAATATTTTTTCTGATATTTAAATTTTTTTAAAATTTAATTTAAAAATATTGCGACGCATTATTGGCGTCGCAAGTTTAAAATATTATTTTTTTTTGATTTTCTGGTTAATTGAGTCGCTAATGCGTCGCAATATTAAAATATTAAGTTTTTTTAATTTTTTGGTTAATTGAGTCGCTAATGCGTCGCAATATTAAAATATTAATTTTTTTTGATTTTCTGGTTAATTGAGTCGCTAATGCATCGTAATATTTTTTCTGATATTTAAATTTTATAAAATTTAATTCTTTTAAAAATATTGCGATGCACTGTTTTGCGTCGCAATATTTTTTCTGATATTTAAATTTTATTAAAATTTAATTTCATTTAAATTATTTACGACGCAATTGGTACGTCACTACATTAAAAATAATTTTTCTAATTATCTATTTAATTGCGTCGCTAATGCGTCACTATTTAAAATATTTATTTCTGTTAAAAATATTGCGACGCATATATTGCGTCGCAATATTTTTATTGATATTTATATTTTATAAAAAAATTAATTTAAAAATATTGCGACGCAAATATTGCGTCGCAATATTAAAATTTAATTTTTTTTTTTTTTTTGTTAATTGAGTCGCTAATGAGTCGCTAATGCATCGCAATATTTTGTTGTCACAGAAGCGTCGGAAAGTGGTCGCAATTTAGCGACGCAATAATGGGTCGCTAAAATTGCGTCGTTATTTCAGTATTTTCTTGTAGTGACACGGCTTGAAGTGGACGTGGATGATTGCATAGACCACAGGTGGCGTAAACCACAGGTGCTTCATGTGAAGATTCTCCCAGACCCATCTTCACGAGAGAGCGCTGAGATTGGATCTAGCGGACGTGAAGGGAAGCTCGTACGGGGAAACGTGAATCCTCACGTATGGGGAGAAGAGGATTAAGACGCTGGGTGCCTCACGTACGGGAATCAGGAAGGTCTTCCGTGAGGGGAGGGGTCCACGGGAGATTCCTCCCAAGGTTGCATGACTCATGTTTAGGGATCTGTTGCTGCTGGAATCTATCCTCCGACTCGGGTGCGATCGGTCTTTTGATCAGGCTTCCTCCTGGGAAGACATGCAAAGAAGTCCTCACGCGAGAGGCGTTGGGGGTGGCCCTCCGTGGAAGACCCTCCGATGCTCAAGTCAGTGGGGATTAGCGATCAACAGAAATGAGGAGAAGGATCTCTCTAGGGAGTCCCTCCAGGGACGACCAATCGGGAGCTCATGCAGAGCGCCAATGGCGGAAAAGAGAAGGGGAGCAGTGAAAGAGAGAGTGATGCTGAGACTGAGCCAGGAGTCGTGTACGAGAGCTTGCGCGTACCTGAGAGAATCTGGGAGTGTCTTATTTATAAGTGATCATCTGAATCTTGACCGCCTTCTGGAAGGTTCGAAGGTTGTTGGGATACAGAGATGATTCGAATCAAGCTATTGTGAGGCTGGTAAGATCCGCATCTTGTCCATTGAAGGATCGACGGCTGGGAGAGCTCTCTGATGGCCCGAGATCTGATGACTACGTAGGTCCTTGGCCGTTATTGTAGATCCTTGGCCACGCCTCGGTATGATTCATTGTTTGGAATTCTGTTACACTAGACTTGGCCTCTCCCGCGCCAGGTTCCGCGGGGGCACGTAAAGGCTTGGTTCAGACGGTCGAGGGACGACCTGGCCTCGACGGCCGAAATGCACAGATAGTTCGCGCTGCTAGGTCGTAAGCATGGCTCGAGCAGCAGAGGCATGAGGGCGGTTGAGATATGACAAAAGAAATAAGCCGGTCGTGAAAACAATTTCATTCCGCGGAGGTGCATATCGAGCTATGGATTGCTCGGGGGAGCCGAGCTATGGGTTGCTCGGGGGAGCCGAGCTATGGATCGCTCAGAAAAGCCGAGCTACGGATCGCTCAGGGGAGCTGAGCTATGGATCGCTCGGGGAAGCCGAGCTATGGATTGCTCGAGGAAACCAAGCTGTGGATCGCTCGGGGAAGCCGAGCTATGGATCGCTCGGGGAAGCCGAGCCATGGACCGCTCGGGGGAGCCGAGCCATGGGTCGAGCCATGGATCGCTCGGGGAAGCCGAGCCAAGGATCGCTCGGGGAAACCGAGCTATGGATCGCTCGGGGAAGCCGAGCCATGGATCGCTCGGGGGAGCCGAGCCATGGGTTGAGCTATGGGTCGCTCGGCGAAGCCGAGCTATGGATCGCTCGGGGAAGCGAGCCATGGATTGCTTGGGGGAGCCGAGCCATGGATCGCACGGGGAAGCCGAGCTATGGGTTGCTCGGGGGAGCCGAGCTATGGATCGCTCGGGAAAACTGAGCTATGGATTGCTCAGGAAAACCGAGCTATGGATTGCTCGGGGAAGCCGAGCTATGGATCGCTCGGGGAGCCAAGCCATGGGTTGCTTGGGGGAGCCGAGCCATGGATCGCTCGGGGAAACCGAGGGAAACCGAGCTATGGATTGCTCGGGGGAGCCGAGCCATGGATCGCTCGGGGGAGCCAAGCCATGGATCGTTCGGCGGAGCCAAGCTATGGGTTGCTTGGGGGAGCCGAGCTATCGCTCGGGGGAACCGAGCTACAGGTTGCTCGATCCACCGGATCATACTAGTTAGCTCGTTCTTTGTGGGCGTAGTGTAGCAGGTGGGGGCCAGGGCTGACCTTAGCCCCTTCGAACGGTTATCAACGCAATGGCGATTTTACCCCTCAACACATGCCCCCCACTCTCTAGTTCGAAGCATAGGTTCGGGCATAGGGAGTATAGACCTAGGTGGCGCGATCCGAACGGAGGGATGTGGATTTGACAGCTTACGCAATGATGCCCTAATTAATGCTGCATGACCATTTTGCCTTCTCGAGGTGGATCCATCGTTTCATAGGAGCGAAGGCGACGGTTGGGGAAGCGCCACGCAGGAAATCTCGATCATCATGGTGCCTGCAACGGCGGTTCCGGACATCTTGGTTGAGACGCCTTATCTTCTCCCTGAGGCAGTTTCTTTTGGAGAAAACGGAGTTGAAGCTGCGCCCTCCCCATTCACAGAGCTCTTTCATTTTTTCCCTCGAAAGATTTCATTCTTCTATTTCCTTTGCGATCCCGTTCAGCGCCTCTTTTGATCGAAAGCATGGTGAGTCCCAGTGATCAGGCTTCGGAGGTGACTCTGGCAGATTTGGAACAGGTACGCCGCCTATACAAGATCCCTCAGGATGTTACCCTGTTGCTCCCGATGGCTGACGATAGGGTGACATTCGAATTAGGGGATGGAGCATTCTGTTATGAGGAAAGTTTGAGGGCAGGCCTCAGGTTTCCTCTTCATTTGCTGGTGCGGGAGGTAATGAGGTTCTACAACATATGCTTCACCATGGTGGCTCCCAATAGCTGGTGTAACCTCATTGGATTCATCTCGCTATGCAGCCGCATTGGGGTAACCGCGACTCTCCCCATGTTCAGGGTGTGTTATAATTTGGTTTCTAGGAGGGCTTCCAAGTGGCCCTACATTGGTCGTCGAAGGTCCTTCAAGATGATTTCAGACAATCCGTCATCGATAAAAGAGTGTAAATCGTGATTCTTTATAGTCGAAGGAAATATTGGCTCGGATTTCCTCCGGGTGTGGGGGCGATATGTAAAGGATCCAGAGGTGCATTCGGAGTTATCCACGCAGAAGAAGAGGGATTTGATCGTATTATGCAACAGTCGAGTGCTTCCAGCCAGTGCCCTTCTATCAGAGGACGCTCTATTCGCGGCTGGATTGAGTCCCGTGGATCCTCGCGGTAAGAATTATTTTGTAGCCAGTAGGTTAATGTGATTTTAGCTTCGATTTTTGTGTGAGCTAACGGGCGAGTCGCATTTCTCCTGCAGCCGAAAGGTCGGTGTTCGTAGATTATGTGAGAGAGGAATTGGGCAAGCATCGCAGGAGGTCTGGCTCCAGTAGTAAGCATAGGGATGAGAAAAGGCCTTGCCCTTCCGGTCCCCGCCCTGGGGGACCGGGAGAGATGGTGATGACTGCCGTTCCTCGTCGCCGCGGGATGGAAGTATCGTGGTTCCGACGGTGCACGATCCTTTGGTGGAGGAGGAAGGTCTATCAGCGGGGAGAGATCAGGACACCGTGGGGGTTTCGGAGGAGGCTGCCGAAATTTTCTCCCCACCTGTTGGCGTTTTGTCAGATGATGGTGAGGGAGCGACGTCAGTTCGCTCGGAGACCCCCGTGGTTGGGGTTGCCCGGTCCCCCTCATTGGAGGCCAATGGTCCAGAGAAGTTGCAGGCGGAGGCGGGAATGGTCTCCGCTCCAATCGAGGTGGGAGAAGCAGTCGTAGTCGCCGAAGTTCGGCCCAGGTTGCCCACGGGAGAATCGGTGGAGGATGAAGGGGCAACCAAACTAGTCGAACCAGCGACCGAACCTCGCGGGGCATCTCCCGGTGAAAGGCCTTCTGCTGAGGTGTCGGAGGCCCCGAGAGAAATTGAGGTCCAAGAGGAGTCTGCCGGGGGTAGAGAAACGTCCGAAGAAGCAAAAGAAGAAGAAGAAGGAGAAGGAGAAGGAGAAGGAGAAGGAGGGGAGCCGCTGAGCGAAGCGGACGCCCGGGTTGGGGCTCCCCTTGCAGGAGCTGAGATGCTCGAAGCCTCTCAAATGAGGGCTTTGGTGGAGGAGGTTGGTCGGACGAGGGCCTCAGGGGCCGTGGGTTCCCAAGTTGGCTCCCTAAGTGTAGATTTTCATTCACGCGATTCGGAGGTGAGTGCCATATTTTCCGCTTTGATGCGGTCTGTGTTCCAAGAGGGAGAGAGTTCTTCGGCGAAGGGAACGATCCGGAGGATCTTGTCGAGGTGGCCTTCAGGCATACTGGAGCGCCGAACGAAGCTTTCCTTCTTGCCAAGATTGATGACCTTGCCCTCATGAGGATTGCCTCGGATTATGCATCCCGGGTAAGTCATCAAACCAAAGCATGGTTTTCAGTCAGTTAGTTTGACTGTGTTCTCATATGCGTGATCCTTTTTGCAGAATGCCTTGATCATGAGGGCGTTGAAATGGCGTTTGCATCTGGCTGTCGGAGCTTGGGCTCGGGCCCGTAAAGAAGTCGATCACCTCAAAGAGAGGGCGGATTCAACAGCTGGTCTTTCTCGAGCCTTGGTGGTCTCCCAAAGGGAGCTCGAGGAGACTCGTAAGGTCCTTACATCTGAGAGAGAAAGAGCTTCTCAACTTGCAACGCAGGTCAATGTGCTTCAAGGCTATCATGAGCAATCCAACAAGGCTAGTTTGGAATTATCCCAGACTAGAGCGGAGCACAAGGACAAGGTCAAGGCCATGCAGCGGTTTTTCGATAAGAGATGGGATAAGCTGAAAGCCAGCCACGCCGAAGTTAAAAGCAACTGGGACAAGAGGCTCGAGGAGGAGGAGCTCAAGTGCCGGCGGCAGCAGGACCAGCTCACCCATTTGGACAAAGAACTTGTTGAAATGAAGGATCGGCTAAAGTGGTCGGACGAGCAAGCTGCTCGGCTCTCCGACAAGCTCGACTACGCTCACCAGGAGATTGGGGACAGACAGTCCCGGGTTGATGAACTCAAAGAGAGCCTTCGTCAAAATCAATCGGCTAAATCGAAGGCTCTCAATAGGGTTCAGGTGCTGGGCAATGAACTAGCTCGGCGGGACGAGCAGGTAGGGTGTTTCCTATCTCGTCTGATTTGGCCTTTCAACCTTCGTCTTACTCGACTTTTGTCTGCAGGTAAACAAGATGAGTCTGGAGTTCCAGGAGCGGTTGACGGCCTTCGGAGAGGAGGCGGCTTCGAGGCACCAAAGGATTTCCGATTTGGAGAAACAACTGGCCGAGGCAAACACATGGGCCTCTTCAGCGGTGGAGGAGTATAAGAGCTCCACCCAGTTTGCCGAGGAACGTAGGGCGGCCTGTGCCGATGCATTCTGGTTCGGCGAAGAGGAGGCGCGAGCTAAGATCACCCAAGCTTATCCTGACCTGGACTTGTCCTGTTTGGAAGCCAAATGTTATGAGACCCGCACCCCGGGGGCCGAGGAGGATGAGTATGAGGAGATCTCAGATGTCGATCTCGAAGCTATTCTAGGTGTCGACGCTGCCACCGAGGTATCTCAGTGGGACACCATCGAAAAGGGAGGGCCAAGCGACGCCCCTATTGATGCCGCTGCAAGAGGCACACGGTCTGATCCCAAGCCTTGATCCCTTGAGGGCCTCCACATGTATTTTCTGTTTCTTTTCTTTTGTAGTTTGATCGAAAATTAGTAAATGGATCAGTTGTTTTCGTTTGTTTGCCTTTCTCGGATGATTTCTCGTCTTAAGTTTTATCCCAACCGTGAGCAACCTATGGTTTATTTGCGCTGCTTGGTTGGTTTTTTGGCTCGAATTTGAGGGAACATCTTGGTCAAGGCCAAGGCATTAGGATAGCCCCGACGAAGGAGCTGAGAGACAACACAGCTCGGTATAAAAGGAGGTTGAGAGATGATTCAGTTCGGCTTAAGCCGAATGATGCAATGGTTCGGCTAAGGCCGAAGAATGAAATAGCTCGGCTGGTGCCGAGGGACGAAATAGCTTGGTTGGGGCCGAGGGATGGAATAGCTCGGCTAGGGCCAAGAAATGAAATAGCTAGGCTGGGGCCGAGGGATGAAATAGCTCGGCTAGGGCCGAGAAATGAAATAGCTTGGCTAGGGCTGAGAAATGTGGTAGGTCGACGGGACAGGACTAGGAATCACAGAAGCATCCTGGCTAGGACCGGGGTAGTCCGTCTTATCAGTGGCGAAATCATGGACGTGCCTTCGACGAAAAGGAGGGGAGTCCGGCCCCGAGCAGGGGGGTTTGTTGAATCCTCGTTGTCATCCCTTTATCCTTTTCGGTAAAGAGAGGATGACTCCTCGCTTCCTGCGATCGGTCACTGAGGTGATGACGCATAGCAAGATTTTATGTCAGTGGCGCTGGGGCCGATGGTTAGGGTGATTAGGGCTCTCGCCTGGAGCCGTTTAAATACCGATAGGTGACAGGCCATCGTTAACCATTTCCTTCGCCGATCTTCGTTGGTCTATCTGAGCTTGTGATAGTAGGATGGCTTCCAAAGATGGAGGGGGATCGGCCGGAGCATAGGGTATCGAAATGTCTATATCGAGGAATATTTGGTCCTCGCGTCTCTTTATTACCACCGTCAGTGTTTTATATTTTCCAAGGCAGGTCGATCTTCATTTTGCCAAAGTAAATAGTACGACTCTGCAACCGGCAAAAGGTTGCCCCGACACTTTCCGAGGGACCTTTGCTGTATCGATCTTTTCCAATGCAGGTCGCTTTGGCGTATGATGTAAGCGCTTATTTGCCATTGGAGGACGTTATTTTTGTGGGACGATCTCCCAGGTCTGCCAGCACCTATAAGATTGGCGGACGACTTTCTGCATTTAAAGCTCGTGATCCGGGATCAGAGAAAATCTTTTGGCATGCGTCATGGTTCGGGCGACGTGCTTGGCGCGCAACGAGGGGCACTGTTTTCATCTCGGGAGGCCACGTGGTGGTGTGGGTTAGGCGTTTTGAATCTTGAGGCTTTCTGTTCTAATAGCTGCTTCCGGTTCATCTTCGCCTATAAAAAGCGGAAAGAGGGCTGTGTTGGGCCATCCCAGAGTTTTCTTCTCTGTGAATTGTGAAGGTTTACATGATGCATGTCTCTCTAGAGCTTAGAGTGGGAGGACCAAGCTTTCCTTCTGCAAGTCGTCGTCCTCCAGACAGCTGGGGTGATGAAGGATCCATCGGAGAGTGGCTCGTCCTTAAGAAAGGAGTTTTGGAGATCGTATGGAGAGCGCACAGGAGGTTCGCAGAGATCGCATGGAGAGAGCACATATACGCTTCTTGTGTGTCCTTTGCGATTCACCTTGGGGGATGCAAGGGAGGAAGTGTACGCGTGCTCCCCATGACTTACATGAACTTTGCCTCCTCCCCTAATCCGGATTCCTGGGCTCGTCCGCCCGGGGAATCTTTTACCACGTGAGGAGGGAGGCGATGGTGTGTTGTCTGCTAGTACGTTGCCTTTTGACTTGGGCAGTGGCTAATAGCACACACTAGATTTGGGGGAGTACCCAATCATCAGGATTCGCGATCTTTCTTCCTACTCGTCGGAGGGCTCTGCGGATGGGTGGCTTGGGACAAAGCTCGTCCACCCTTTCTGATTTCTCTGATATCTCGGGCCGGATGCTGAGATATTATTATTAATCAAAGCTGGTCGTAATAGTCGGGCCGAGTCATTTGCTTGTTATCAGGGTGAGCTGGCTGGTTCATGGTTTGTCTGATTTGTTGGATCAGATGCCGAAGTATCACTGTTAACCGAAGCTATCTTGGAGCAGTTCGGCCCAGCTATGTACTCGTCTTCATTTCCTGTGCTTCAATGCACTTGTAATGCCTCTTAGGTGGTTGTAATTCGTTACGCTAGTAATGAAATAAAGAAAGTGTTGCCCTTTCTCCTGGCTCCTGTTTTCTTTTTGTGCCAAGAGTTGTTGCCCCCGTGTCATAGCATGCTTTGGTAGCACTCTTGCCGCTTTGTTTTTTGCTGAAATCACAGCTTGGTCCTTAGTAGGGGAGACCGTTTGTTCCCGTTCGAGTTGAAGGGAAACGTGGGCGGTCCTGCAGATTCATGCGGTAAACATGGTTTTGTTTGTAGAACGAAACAGGCGTTTCTTTGAAAAGAGAGCCCGTATGTCTCTTTTGCGTAGAGGGAGGTCCTTCACCTCTACCGAAGTACCGCGAGGTGCTAACATCATCTTTGGATGTTTAAGAAGTTGCTCGGCTCGTCCGAGTTTTTAGATAGTATCTTACTTGGCGTGGGCAAAGGCGCGGAGATATCGCTCGGTCTTGGCCGAGGATTTGCACTACCTGACCCGGTCGGGGCTTATAAGCTGCTGAATTCGGATGGAACTTTGGAGATTGCTTGGTTTGGTCGGGATTTGTGATGACAAGACATGCGTTTCGGCTTTAAGCTGGGGCTTTGATAGTGGGAAAAGCTCCTCGGCTTTGGCCGGGATTCTTAATAGTAGAACATATTCCTTGACTTTGGCCAAGGTTTATGCACTCCGGTTTTGGCCGGGGCTTCAAAGATCATCGCTCGGCGCAGCCGAGGTTTGGAGATTTGTTGTTCGGCTCAGCCGAGGTTCGGAGATTTTTGCTTGACCCAGCCGAGGTTCGGAGATTTGTTGTTCGGCTCAGCCGAGGTTCGAAGATTTTTGCTCGACCCAGTCGAGGTTCGGAGATTTATACTCGGCCTAGCCGAGGTTCGGAGATTTGTTGTTCGGAGGGACAACTCGGTCGTGGCCGAGACTTCTGATGTTTGGTCCCTGTGAGATTCGGTGCGGACCACCCAAGAGAAATGGGCGGTGCATGGGGGTGCCCGATATTTATGATTTGGTGATTTCTGAGGAAAGTGAGCCAACGTCAGCTGCTGACGCACCTTTTTAGTTCTTCGCGCCTTTCCAAGGGTGGCCGATTCGAGGAAATCCAGAGGAGTTTCGAGAATATTTACTTCATGAGGGCCCGGCAGATCGGAAGGAACCTAGTCTCTAAAGAAGGAGGGGGGTTCTCGAGCAGTTCATCGATGCTTACCGATTTTACTCGAGAGGGGGTGCGACTCTTCGCTTCTCGCAGGCGCCGGCTGAAGCGACGACTTGTGGCAAATTCCCTGGGTCAGGATTAATGACTCGACTGCTCGAAATACTTGCCAGGACGGTATAAATATGGAAGAGAGGGATGCCAGTGTTTGTCATCCTCCCGGCTAGTCTTTCGACAGCTCTTGAGAGCGGGTATGGCTTCTCATGGTGAAGGGCAATCGACTGAAGAGTCGGGCGTCAGCAGCAATGGCCGCAGGAACTTCCGGGGGAGTCGCTCTTCTGTGACTGTTGATGGCATGGCCTTGGCGTCAGCTCTAGCGGGCCATGAGCAGCTCAAGAAGACGGTCGAGGAGCTTCTTGCCGTCTCTACGAGGGAGGCCGAGGCTCTTTGCCGGGTCATTGACCGGCAGAAGGGGGTGATAGCGTCCCTCCGTCAGCAAGTCACCGAGCTGACTCGGCGTAGGGAGGACCCGACAGCTCCTAAGGGAGATAGTAGGCCTCTGTGAAGGCTATTTTTACTTTTACTTTTTCTTCTTGTATTTTTCTTTATAATGAATAAAGAGGGAAGTTCTTTTTTGGCAATCTTTTGTTTTCTGCTGAGATCATCGTTTGGTCCATAAAAAAGGGGAAGCCGTTTGTCCCTGTTTGAGCCAAAGGAAGACCTAGGCGGTCCTGTGGGCTCATGCGATAAAACATGGTCTCGTTTGCGGAATGAGATAGGTGCTTCTTTGGAAAGAGATGGCTCGTATGTCTTTTTCATTGGGTAGAGAGAGGTCTTTCACCTCCGCTGAAATACCGGGAGGTGTTCCCATTATCTTGGAAGTTGCTTGGTTTGATCGAGGCTTTAGGTCATGGTTAAAGCATGGAGACTTTGCCCGTTTGGCCGAGGATTTGAACATTAGGTGCAACTAAGGTGCATGGATACTGCTCGGTTAGCTTGAGGATTTAGTAGTAGGAGACATTCCCTGACTTTGTCCGGGGTTCTTAGGCGGCCGTGTAGGGCCTGTCGAGGCCTTTAGAGATTATAAAAAGGCACGGAATATGTACCCACTGACGATATTGTGCGACGTATATTCTTCGAACCGGCCGAAGCTCTGGGGATTGTTCGGAAATCCTTCAGTTTCGGTCGGGGTTTGCACACTTCAATTTTTGCCGGGGCTTATGCACTCCGATTTTAGCCGAGGCTTTAGAATTCATTGCTCGGCCCAGCCGAGGTTCGGAGATTTGTTGCTCGACCCCGCCGAGGTTCGAAGATTTGTTGCTCAGCCCAGCCAAGGTTCGGAGATTTGTTGCTTGGCCCAGCCGAGGTTCGGAAATTTTTTGCTTGGCCAGCCGAGGTTCGGAGATTTGTTGCTCGGCCCAGCCGAGGTTCGGAGATTTTTTGCTCGGCCCAGCCGAGGTTCGGAGATTATTTGCTCGGCCCAGCCGAGGTTCAGAGATTTGTTTCTCGGCCCAGCCGAGGTTCGAAGATTATTTGCTCCACCCGCCGAGGTTCGGAGATTTGTTGCTCAGCCCAGCCGAGGTTCGGAGTTTTTTTGCTCGGCCCAGCCAAGTTCGAAGATTTTTGCTCGGCCCAGCCGAGGTTCGGAGATTTGTTGCTCGGCCCAGCCGAGGTTCGGAGATTATTTTCTCGGCCCAGCCGAGGTTCAGAGATTTGTTTCTCGGCCCAGCCGAGGTTCGGAGATTATTTGCTTGGCCCAGCCGAGGTTCGGAGATTATTTGCTCGGCCCAGTCGAGGTTCGGAGATTTATTGCTCGGCCCAGCCGAGGTTCGGAGATTATTTGCTTGGCCCAGCCGAGGTTCGGAGGTTATTTGCTCAGCCCAGCTGAGGTTCGGAGATTTCCTGCTTAAACAGATAACTCGATCGTGCCGAGGATTGGTAAGCAGCATCCATTTTCTTCATGATTTTTGGTGATATAATTTATGGTGATTATGCCATGAATTATGAAACAACATGCCAGTAAAAATTTAAGAAAGCGAGCCTATAAAGGGCGTACCCTACTGATGATACTTATGGAGGTTGTCCGAATTCCACGTCCGAGGGATGAATCTTCCGCTTAGATCTTGCAGCTTGTAGGTACCGGGTCCAACGACCTCTGCTACTTGGTAGGGGCCTTCCCAGTTTGGAGCTAGCTTTCCTTGCTCCAGCAGTTTGGAGATAGATGTTTTCCGGAGAACGAGGTCGCCAGGCAAGAAAGCTTTCCCTTTGACCCTGGAGGCATGGTAACAGGCTACTCTTTGCTGGTAGGCAGCTATTCTGATCCGCACTTTTTTTTTGATCTCCTCTATCAGGTCGAGGTTGGCGCGGAGCTACTCATCACTGGCTTCCTCCGAGTAGCTTTCCACCCGCAGGGAAGGGAGTCCTATCTCCATGGGGATGACGGCCTCTGTGCCGAAGGCCATTCGAAATGGGGTTTCGCCCATGGGCACTCTCGGGGTGGTGCGGTAGGCCCATAGGACATGGTGCAACTCGTCCACCCATCTGCCTCGGGCTCTGGAGAGCCGAGCTTTGATCCCTTGAAGTAAGGTTCGGTTAGTTACCTCGGCTGCCCCGTTAGCTTGTGGATGTCCGATTGAGGTAAGGCGGTGATGGATCCCATGCTCCTCACAGAACTGACGAAACTTTGGATTGTCAAACTGTTTGCCGTTGTCAGTAATGATGGTGTGTAGGAGGCCGAAGTGGCAGATGATGGATCTCCACATGAAGTCCTTGGCTCGAGCCTCAGTTATTTGAGCAACTGCTTCCGCCTCGACCCATTTGGTGAAGTAATTGATGGCGACGAATAAAAACTTCCGCTGCCATGTGGCGAGTGAAAATGGGCCGAGAATGTCCATTCCCCACTTGGCAAAGGGCCAAGCGGAGGAAATGGAGACCAGACTGGCAGAGGGGAGCCTCTGAATACTGGAGTGTCTTTGGCATGGGTCACAAGCTCGGACGAGGTCGTCAGCATCTTTTGCATGGTTGGCCAATAGTAACCTTGACGCAGCACCTTGTGGCAAAAACACCGGCTTCCCAAATGGTTGCCGCAGATTCCTTCGTGTACCTCTCGAATGGCATAATCAACTTCAGATGGGTGAAGGCATCGAGCAACGACATAGAGAAGGACCGCTTGTAGAGCTGGTCATCGATTAACACATAGTGGGTGGCTTGCAGCTTTAGCCTTCTAGCTTCTCTTCGATCGGCCGGGAGTGACCCTTCTTTAAGATACTTCAGGATGGGGTCGAACCATGATGGTTCGGCCTCAACTTGCATTACTCGGTCAGCTTCCGCGATACTGGGTCTCTCCAAAATCTCCAGATGAAATTTTTGCTCGGCGTCCATTGATTCCGCAGTCGCCAGCCGAGATAATAGGTCGGCATGGGCATTTTCGGATCTAGGAACCTGAATGATCTCAAATTCAGGGAAATGAGAGAGTAGGCTTCGGACCTCTTGGAGATATCAGACCATGTTCGACTCCCGGGCCTCAAACTCCCCTCGCACGTGACCAGCCACCAGCTGAGAGTCGGTGAAGGCATTCAGTTTCTCCACCTTAAGGTCACGAGCGATTCGAAGCTCGGCGAGCAAAGCTTCATACTCGGCCTCATTATTGAAGGTCGGGAAGGAGACGCGGACGCCATATTAGAAAGTTGCCCCCTCCGGGCTGGTAAGGACTAAGCCCGCACCGGAGCAATGGGCGTTGGACGACCCGTCAACATGGAGGAGCCATCGGGCGTTAGATTTTGGGTGCTCGGGGAAGTTGGGAGTGGAGCCGTCCTCCATGATGGTACATTCGAGTAGGAAGTCAGCTAGCACCTGAGCTTTGATGGCCGGACAAGGCTGGAATCGAATGTCGTGCTCGCTCAGCTCGACGACCCATTTAGTCATCCTCCCCGATGTCTCCGGCGATGGACCACCGCCTTGATGGGTTGGTCAGTTAGGATCATCATAGAATGTGCTTGGAAGTATGGCCGTAACTTTTGGACTGAGATTATCAAGGCTAACACCATCTTCTCAATCCAGGTATACCTCGTTTCCGCATCTCGGAGCAGTTTGCTAACATAATAAATTGGCTTCTGGGCCTTATTTTCTTCTCTGACCAACACCAAGACAACGACACCTTCTGAGACAGCTAGATACAGGAAGAAAGTCTCCCCAGGATTTGGACTGCTGAGGAGAGGGGGAGAGCTGATGTACTTCTTGAGATCTTTGAATGATTTCTGACACTCGGAAGACCATTGGAAATTCTTGGCCGACCGGAGAGTTTTGAAGAAGGGAGGCATCTTTCGGTAGACCGAGCCATGAAGCGGTTAAGGGATGCTTTTCTCCCAGTTAGGCGCTGGACTTCTTTAATAGACATCGGGGGCGCCATCTGCTGAAGAGCCTGGATCTTCTGGGGGTTAGCTTCGATACCCCATTGGGAAACCATGAAGCCGAGGAACTTCTCAGAGTTAACGCCGAAGGCACACTTAGTTGGATTGAGCTTCATCCGATATTTGCGGAGTGTCGCGAAGCTCTCTGAGAGATCCTCGACATGCTGTGATGCTTCTTTGCTTTTGACCAGCATGTCGTCGACATATACCTCCATGTTCCAGCCGATTTGCTCTTTGAAAATATTGTTGACCAGCCTTTGGTGGTGGCACCTGCATTTTTAAGACCGAAGGGCATAACACGGTAACAGTAAGTACCTCGGTCGGTTATGAAGGCGGTCTTCTCTTCATCTTCGGGGGCCATCCGGATTTGGTTGTAGCCCGAGTAGGCATCCATGAATGTCAACATTTGGTGACCCGAGGTGGCATCTACAAGTTGATCAATTCGGGGGAGAGGGAAGCTATCCTTTGGGCACGCTTTGTTGAGGTCGGTGAAGTCGATGCAGATCCGCCACTTGCTGTTCGACTTCTTTACCATGACAATATTTGACAGCCAACTTGGGTAATTCACCTCCCGAATGAAGTTTTCCTTGATAAGCTTATCAACCTCCTCTTTAATAGCTTTCTGCCGCTCTGGGGCGAAACTCCTTTTCTTCTATTTGACGGGTCGATACATCTCGTCCACGTTGAGGTGATGGATGAGAACATCAGGGCTGATTCCTGGCATGTCGGAGGCAGACCAGGCGAAGACATCAGCGTTGCTTCGGAGAAAGTCGACCAGTTTTCACCGGGACTCACCTTTCAGTAGTGACCCGATCTTTATAGTTCGGTTGGGACGAGCTTCGTCTAGTGGCACATCTTCCAGTTCCTTGGCCGGTTCTCCTTGTTGCTCGGCGAAGTCCTCCCGAGCATCCAGCCCATCAACCTCAGGCATCCTGGACTGAAGGCTGGTGACAAAACTCTACCGAGCCATAGTTTGGCTTCCTTGGATAATGCCAACTCCCCGCTTGGTGGGGAATTTCATAGATAGGTGTGGGATGGAGATGACGGCTTTGAGGGACATCAGGCCGGGTCTCCCAAATATCGCATTGTAGGGCGACCGAAGCTTGGTCATCAGGAAGTCCGTATGAACAGTGGCCACAAGGGGCCAGGTTCCTGCCCAAACCATCAAAGTTACGACTCCTTCTGGGACGATAACATCGCAGATGAACCCCATTAGGGTGGAGTCCATAGCTCGGAGGTTTTCCATGAGCAATTTCATCTTGGCGAACACATCAAGGTATAGAACATTTACGAAGCTTCCACTATCAACAAGGATCCAACTTACATCGTAGTTATTTAAATTGAGAGATACAACTAATGCGTCGTCATGTGGGAATTGTATCTCTTGGAGATCGTCGTCGGAGAAGGAGAGCTCGCCCATTCGTGCTTTCTTTGGCACCGAGCCTTCACCATCATTCTTGGAGCTTGACGAACTACCGACCTCTTCAATCACGTTGATATGGCCGATCACAGGTGGATTTGGAGGAGGAGGAGGCTGCTGGAGCTCGGGCTGGTGATCATCCCCTTATCCTGGCTTGGGCGCCCTTCTGAACTGGTTCAGTCGGCCCCGTTGGATTAGCCTCTCAATTTCGTTCTTCAACTGCCAACACTCCTCGGTATCGTAGCCATGCTTCCGGTGATAGCGACAATACTTGGTGGGGTCCCTCCGGGTTGGGTTCCCTTGGAGAGGAGCTGGTCGGGGGAGCTGGCGCTCTATCTCCACGAGGATTTGCGCCCTAGGAACAGTGAGTGGGGTGTACCGGTCAAATCGCCTGGGCGGGCTCCGGGAGCGATTTCTTGGCGGTGGTGGGGGAGCTCTTTGGCGACGAGATGGGCTTGACTGACGGATAGGTCGATGCCTGTCCAGACCCTTAGGTTCTTTCTTCTTCACCAGCTCGGTGTGGGCAGCTCTCTGTGATTCTTTGACCCTGGCGTATTTGTCTGCCAGGGCCATCATATCGGAGAGGTTCGGGGGGTAACTGACCTCCATCGCTAGGTAAAAATCGCTCTCCTTCAAAACTCCTCCCGCTAGGACGGACATAGCCACCTCATGATTAAGGTGGTCCACCTCCAGCATGGCCTTGTTGAAACGGCCAAGGTAATTTCTCAAGGACTCTCCCTCTCTCTGCTTAACTTTAGAGAGAGAGAGTTGGATCTTCGTCGGTGACGGTGGCTACTGATGAACTGACCAATAAAAAGATGGCTCAGCTCGTCAAACGAATCAATGAAACCTGATTTCAAGGTGTTGAACCAGGTTCGGACAGATCCTCTGAGGGTGGAAGGGAAAGCGCAGCAGAGGATCACATCTGATGCTCCATGGAACATCATTATTGACCGAAAGCTACTGAGGTGATCATCCGGATCAGAGGAGCCATGGTAGGGCTCGATGGTGGGTAGCTTAACATGGGAGGGAATCACTTCCTTCATGATCCCCTTGGAGAAGGGGATGCCCTTCTCTGCCTTAGGCTAAGGCAGATGAGCCTGCTTGGCGGCGTCCAGCTCCTGATGCATCTCTCGGAGCTATCGGCGGATCTCCTCTTCAGATATAAGAGGAGGGACTGGGCGAGGAGAGCGCGGGGATGACGTCGAATCATGGTGGAAGGACTCCGGAGAGAGGGATCGGGCCCATCGAGATCTGGGAAGATCCCTATTGCAGCCCCCTCGTGGGACTGGTCTGGCCTCTTTGGGTCGGTGTGGGGGGTCCGCGGCTCCATACGGACCAGAAGAAGAGGTGGCCGGAGAGAAAGAGGATGCGGCCTCCTCAGGGAGGCATGGAACAGGGGCAGTTGTGAGGCGCTCCTGAACCAGATGGGTCAGGGCTTGGACCTGCTAGACCAGCGTGGCGAACTGGTCCTGGGTCACCGGGATAGCTGGCGGTGATGGGGTCTCAACTGGCGGCAGCTGCGGTGCCACGCTACTCATCGAATCAGGTCTCTGGGAGGCGACCTGGTCCTGGGCTTCAGAAGTTGCTCTTCTTCGATTAGCCATTGGAGAGGTTCTCTTCCAGATCAAGATCCTTATCTCCTTTCTTCAAGTTTTAATGGGACTTGAGGCCCTTCCTCTAGCGCCAATCTGTTGCCGCCGGAATCTGTCCTCTGACTTGGGCGCGATCGGTCTCCTGATTGGGCTGCCTCTTGGGCGGACTTGCAAAGAAGTCCTCATGCGAGAGGCATTGGGGGTGGCCCTCCGTGGAAGATCCTCTGACGCTCAAGTCAGTGGGGATCAGCGATCAACAGAAATGAGGAGAAGGATCTCTCTGGGGAGTCCCTCCAGGGGTGGCCAATCGGGAGCTCATGGAGAGCGCCAATGGCGGAAAAGAGAAGGGGGAGCAGTGAAAGAGAGAATGATGCTGAGACTGAGCCAGGAGTCATGTACGGGAGCTTGTGCATACCTGAGAGAATCTGGGAGTGTCTTATTTATAAGCGAACATCTGAATCTTGAGTGCCTTCTGAAAGGTTTGAAGGTTGTTGGGATACATAGATGATTCGAATCAAGCTGTTGTGAGGCCGGTAAGATCTGCATCTTGTTTGTTGAAGGATCGATGGTTGGGAGAGCTCTCTGATAGCCTGAGATCTGATGACTGCGTAGGTCCTAGGCCGTTATTGTAGATCCTAGGCCACGCCTCAGTATGATTCATTGTTTGGAATTCTGTTACACTAGACTTGGGCTCTCCCGTGCCAACTTCCGTGGGGGCACGGAAAGGCTTGGTTCAGACGGTCGAGGGACGACCTGGCCTCGATGGCCGAAATGCACAGATAGTTCGTGCTGCTAGGGCGTAAGCACGGCTCGAGCAGCAGAGGCACGAGGGTGGCTGAGATATAACAAAAGAAATAAGCTGGTCGTGAAAATAGTTTCATTCCGCGGAGGTGTATATCGAGCTATGGATTTCTCGGGGGAGCCGAGCTACGGATCGCTCGGGGAAGCCGAGCTACGGATCGCTCGGGGGAGCCGAGCTATGGGTTGCTCAGGGAAGCCGAGCTATGGATCGCTCGGGGAAGCTGAGCTACGGATCGCTCAGGGGAAGCTGAGCTATGGGTTGCTCGGGGAAGCCGAGTTATGGATAGCTTGGGGAAGCCGAGCTATGGATTGCTCGGGGGAACCGAGCCATCGATCGCTTGGGGAAGCCGAGCCATGGGTTGCTCGGGGGAAGCCGAGCCATGGATTGCTCGGGGGAGCCGAGCCATGGATCGCTCGGGAAAACCGAGCTATGGATCACTCGAGAAAACCAAGCTATGGATTGCTCGGGGAAATCGAGCTATGGATCGTTCGGGGGAGACGAGCCATGGATCGCTCGGGGGAGCCGAGCCATGGATCGCTTGGGGAAGCCGAGCTATGGATCGCTCAGGGAAATCGAGCTAGAGCTATGGATCGCTCGGAAAAGCCGAGCTATGGATTGCTCGGAAAAGCCGAGCTATGGATTGCTTGGGGGAGCCGAGCTATGGATCGCTCGAGAAAACCGAGCTATGGATTGCTCGGGGAAGCCGAGATATGGGTTGCTTGGGGGAGCCGAGCCATGGATCGCTCGGGGGAGCCGAGCTATGGTTTGCTCGGGGGAACCGAGCTATCACTTAGGGGAACCGAGCTACGGGTTGCTCGATCTGCTGGATCATACTAGTTAGCTCGTTCTTTGTGGGCATAGTGTAGTAGGTGGGGGCCAGGGCTGACCTTAGCCCCTTCGCACGGTTATCAACGCAATAACGATTTTACCCCTCAACAAGGGAAAAACGTGAAAAGCTGGCCAACGGGCTTGAAAATATCCAACAAAGAAAGGATTAGAAGAATCCAAAGAATAAAGGGGCAGCAATGATTCGATCTGGTGATCTAAAGGTCAAGAAACGAAGTAATTTATCACTACATCAATCTGATTGTTAGCAATAAAGGGTAAAAGCCCAGGGTACTTCTCTAGTGAGGTTGATCATATTATTGTTCATCAAAGGCTAGACCCCAACAATGGTATCAGAGCCAGACTCAGGAAGAAGTTATTTGGAGATCTTTAAAAGGCTAAAAAAAAAGCAATGCTTCATCAAGGTCTCTCAATTTTCTAAAATATTTTTTATGCTATTTTGCCATGAGAAGTAGCATAAAAATAGATTTTAAGAAGTTTAATGGAAAGAAAAGTTTTTCTATGTAGAAAATCCAGATAGAGGACCTTCTTGTGCAGCAGGGTTTAGATTTGGCTTTAGAGGAAAGGCCAGATGGGATGACAAATAAGTAGTGGATGTCATTGGAGAAGAGAGCATGTGCAGCGATTAAAGGATGTCTAGCAGATTTAGTCCTTTATTCAATGCTAGAGGAGAAGACCTCGAAGGGACTCTGGTTGAAGTTACAAGCCCTCTATATGGAGAAGAATATGTGCAACAAGTTGATATTGAAGAAACACCTCTACCTTTACAACCTTCAGATGTCAGAAGGTGGAGATATGCTAGGCCACATACAGGTGTTCAACCAGATGAGTAATAAATTGCTGAATGTCGGGGTCAAGATGGAGGAGGAAGATAATGCACTTTTACTACTGTGTTCGCTGCCCACATCATATGACTCATTGGTTATGATGCTGCTCTACGGGAAGGAGACATTGTTCTATGAAGATATTATCTCGGTACTTCGGACAAATGAGCAGAGGGAGAAGATGACCAAGAAAGCTGTTCCCCAGGAGGGTCTATCAGTTGGGGAAGGGTTAGGCAAAGGTAGGGACAGGAGCAGACCTTGGGGACGGTTAAAGTCCAAGAAGGCTAAGTGCTACAAGTGTGGTGAGATATGATATTTGAAGAGGGATTATCCTAAGTGAAAAAAGGAAAAAAATGAAGGATCTGAATCTGTGAGTACCATTACAGGCTAGGAGGTGGAGGATGATCTTTTGATGATATCAAATGGTCACAAGCACAACACAGATGTGTGGACCTTGGATTCAGCTTGTTCTTATCATTACACTCCCAACCGATCATGGTTCAACACTTACACAGAGGTTGATGAGGGGTGTATGACTCTTGAAGATGATCACCCTTACAGGATGGTAGGGATTGGCACATTAAGGATAAGAATATTTGATGACATGGTGCACACTCTTACCAGCGTGAAGCATGTCCCAGAACTCAAGAAAAATCTAGTGTCATTGGGGTACCTGGAGCAAACTAGATACAGCTTCAGCAGCCATGCCAGGAGTGGAGTTATGAACATCTTCAATGGAGCTATGGTGATGATGAAAGGAAAAAGACTGGAGAATAACCTATAGAGATTGGAGGGCTCTGTGGTGACCAAAAAAATATGAGGCAGCAATAGTGGAATAGGATCCTCGGAATGTGTACAGGATGTGGTATTACCACCTAGGCCATATGGGAGACAGGGGATGAAAGAACTAAGAAAGATAGGTCTACTTCCAGACCTAAGTGATGGAGTTATGAAGATTTGTGAGCCATGTCAGTTGGGGAACAGAGGAAAGTACAGTTCTTAGTCAGTATAGCTAGGAGTGCAGAACCCCTGGAGCTAGTACATATGGATGTCTGGGGACCAGCCCCAGTTTCTACAAAGGAATGAGGCCAGATACTTCATAACCCTGATAGATGATTTCTCAAGAAAGCTGTGGGTCTACCACATAAAGGAGAAATCAAAGGTCTTCACCAAGTTTAGAATTTGAAAGGCTGAGGTGAAGAAGGAGCAGGGTAGGAGTGTGAAGTGTCTGAGGTTAGACAATGGCAGAGAATACACCAGTAGGGAATTCCAGAGATTTTGTGAGGAGTGGGGCATCAAAAGGCACTTCTCGGTAATGAAAACTTCTCAACAGGAAAGGGTGGTTGAGAGTATGAACATAATACTACTAAAAAAAGCAAGATACTTAAGGCTATAGCAGGGCATCCAAAAATGTTCTGGATTGACGTAGTAGATGCAGCCAGCTACTTAATCAATCGGTCATCGAACACCAGGTTGGATGGAGGCATTCCAGAGGAGATGTGGTTTCAAGGAAAGACAAGCCTGAACCATTTGAGGGTATTTGGATGCACGGCATATGTGCATCTTAGTGCTGAGGAGAAGAGTAAGTTGGATGCCAAGTCAAAGAAGATGGTGTTTCTGGGCTACCTGAATGGAATCAAGGGGTATCGGCTGTGGGACCCTCTAGAGAAGAAGGTTATCATCAGCAGGGATGTAACCTTTAATGAGAGCTCGATCCTCTAGAGCAGAGATGATACAGATGCACAATAGGGACTGCAGGAGGTGGAACATGGTAACACTAGTCAGATGATTTCCTATAAAGTTATGCCATTTGCTAGTGGATCAAGAGGATTTGAGATTCAAGTGAAGAGGACTGACAGAGGGATCATAAGCGAGGAAGTTCAGTAGGATGCAGCTGGGCAGAGGACTCAGAATGATGCAACTGGGCAGGGGACTGATAATGGGATCACGCTGCATAGGCCCGAAGAAACATGCGACCACTAGTTCGATACTGGTTCGAGGATTTGATGTCATATGCCCTGATGACAGCGAATGAAGACCCTTACACCTATCAGGTGGCTATGGAGAGCTAGGATATCCAGGATAGAGATAGGTGGGTTCAGGCTATGATAGAGATGCAGGCTATAACAGAGGAGATGCAGTCTCTCTATAGGACTGGCTCATGGCAGTTGGTCTAGTTGCCACAAGGAAAGAAACCCATTGGTTGCAAATGGGTTTATCAGCGCAAGAAAAAGCCTTCAGAGCAAGGGGGTATCAGGTACAAGGTAGAACTAGTGGCCAGAGGATACTCTCGAAAGGAAGGCATCGACTACAGAGAGATGATGAAAGAAGGTAGAGTGGAGCTAGTGAAGGTACACACCAAGGAGAACTCAGCAGATGCACTGACTAAGGTTCTTTCATGAGACAGCTTTCGTAGGTATTGCAGCTGATGGACAAGGCGGATATGTTGAGGCCTTGAAGTACCAAGGTAGAGATTGTTGGGCCTGGTGTGGTGCTCTCAAGGCCTAGGTTGGACTAACTTGTATTGGGTTGGATGTGGGTCTAAGGGTTGAGATTAAATCAAGTCACGGGTGTACACGGGCTTGGGAATTAGTTTAATCTTATTGGGTTAGTCCATGGGAGTTTTTGTTGAGTCTGGGCCTGGCCCACTTGGTGGATGTATCTAAACCCTAGTCTCTAGGGTTTAGATAGAATAAAGAACAGATTCTTTTCTTCCAAGAAATTTTTCATCTTCTCCTCTCCATCCTCTTCTCTCCTTCCTCTCTATTCGTGCATAAGGAAGCATTCAACGCCTCCTAGGAACCGTCCCGTAGAAGAATGCATGGCCTGAAGTGGACACGGATGATCATGTAGACCACAGGTGCTTTATGTGAAGATTCTCCTAGGCCCAGCTTCATGAGAGAGCACTGAGATCGGATCTAGTGGACGTGAAGGGAAGCTCGTACGGGGAGAAGACGTGAATCCTCACATACGGGGAGAAGAGGCTTAAGACGCTGGGTGCCCCACGTACGGGAACCAGGAAGAAGGTCTTGCGTGAGGGGAGGGGTCCATGGGAGATTAATCCTAGGTTGCATGACTCACGTTCAAAGAAGAATGTGGACTAACATTTAGGGAAGAACATGAAAAGCTAGTCAATGGGCTTGGGAAAAATCCAGCAAGGAAAGGATTAGAAGAATCCAAGGAATAAAGGGGGCAGCGGTGATTCAATCCGGTGACCTGAAGGTCAAGGGATGAAGTAATTTATCATTATACCAATCTAATTGTTGGTACAAAAGGTGAAAGCTCAGGGTACTTCTCCAGTGAGGTTGATTCCATTGCTATTCATCAAGTACTAAACCCCAACAAACTCTTTGTTATCCCCTCTGGTAAATCAGCTATTCTCCCACTCCTTAGGATTAGCAAATTAGATGGGGAAATAGCTGATTTACCAGAGGGGATAACAAAAAGTTATCCTATGGATTTATTTTGTGCATTTGGTATGATCAATGTAATAGTTAGGGGATATCCCTAGGAAAAACTCTATCATGTACACTTATCTAGGGATATTTTTTTTCCTTTCAAACACTACCTAAATGTATTTTGAAAGGCTTGTCATAAGAGCATCTTTGAAGGTTCGAGGGTATGCTGAAGGAGTGAGGGAACTCGAGTGACCGATCCATGTTCTGAAAGGACAGATCTCATTTTCATTAACGCAAACTTTTTCATGTTTGCTAATTTTAATGGTTCTTTAATGATGAATTTATTTATTTATTTATTTGCAAGCCACCCGCATTGAAATAGATAATAAGGCTATGATTGACTAAAGTTTTAAAAAAATTCAAAAATATTCTTAAAAACTTAAAATTATTTTTGAATGATTTTATTATATTTAATAAAACTTTTAAAAGCACTCTAACTCTATCGAAAAGTTATTAAAAGTCCTACTTACAAAAGCTCTAGTTTGAAACATTTTTTAAAAATGATGCTTACTAAATATTGAAAAGTTATTTCCATTGGATTTAAAGGTCACAAATTCAAATTAGAAAAACAACAATATTTAATATTATGAAATATTAATAATAATATGACTATAATGATATAATATAATATTATAAATAGAATATACTTATTATAATTGTGTGAAATTACTATTATAATACACTATATGGTGTAAAATAAGATAATATAATATTCCTATATAATATAAAGTACTATAATATAGGATATAAATATCATATTATTATACTATATATGCTATAATTCTTAGTATTACTATAATAATATCACACTATTTTGATATTATATAATTATTAGATAACAAGGATCATAATTTAAATAATATATTATAATATATTATTAAATAATAATAAAATAATATATTATAATGATTTTATATCACAATCATTTTTATATTACAATATTATTATAATTTTATACTATATTATAATACTATAATATATATTTTAATATTATTATAACATAACATTATTATATTATAATATAATTAGAATAATTAGAATAATTATTTTAATAGATTAGATGGTTGAAAGTATTACATATTGTTTTTATCATTTTTATTATAACAACTTCCTTAGTTTGATTAGGAAAATGTTAAGCCTTATAATATTTTAAAAATTCAACTACCAAATAATAAATATTTTTTTAAAAAATCTTTACTTTCAAAAGTATTATTATAAAAACCTCTACTTTCAAAAACTCTATTATCAACAATTCC
This sequence comes from Calamus simplicifolius, assembly GCA_900491605.1. Lineage (NCBI taxonomy): Eukaryota > Viridiplantae > Streptophyta > Magnoliopsida > Arecales > Arecaceae > Calamus > Calamus simplicifolius. The sequence continues at coordinate 1,675,005 of UESW01003848.1, forward strand.
ACCAAACAAAGCCCAAATCTTACTATAAAAGTTATACTAGATAAAGAGTGCACATTGGTAAACGACATGCTCTTTTGTGAAGGAAACCATGCTTTGTATTTGCTACTTGAGTCAAAATAGGCATCCAATCAAAAAGCAGGATTGACATCATAGAAGTCTGAAAAAATGAGTTGCCACATGACTACCCCTTTACTAATCCTAATTGTCTATGTATTTTGATCAAAAGACTGAAATAAATGGTGAATAGACATTGAAATGCAAAGAAATGGGATTAAGAGTTAAGCCAAGGCAAATCTCATAAGAGGATATCAGCTAATTGATCAAAACGCTAGTCACGGAGACATAAGAGAGACTGCCATCACATGCTACTTTAAAAGATCATGAAAAAGTTGAGTTCTAAAGTTGAGCTTTTCTTCTTTTTTTCTTTTCTTTTTTTTTCTTTTCCTCTGAGATGATCTTCCTTAAGATAGGATTAAAGCTTTAAAAGAATCCTTGATGTAGAGGCTTTTGATGAACTAGGGCTCTTTACTTCTTTTAATTTAATGAAAATTCTTCAAGATTAGTTTCGAATACTTTAGATTTATCTACACTCAGTTTCGAATAAGGGGATTTTGGATTTGAGCTCTATCCTTTTTATTTCTCTCTTTTTGTTATGTTTTTCTATTTTGTTTTCTTCTTTCAAACCGATGGATGACTCTCTTTTATAATTTTTTTCTAAATCCACTTTTAAATGAAAAATAGCTATTAAAAATACTTGAGGATGTGTTTAGCATGAAAGAGGAAAGAGCCATTGAAATCCATTGGAGAAAAGTCAACCATTGGAGTCATTTCTGACACTTCTGAAATCCACCTCTGACAGGTTAGAGTCGGCTCTAACTCAATCTGGAGTCGGCTCTGACTCAGGATATTCAAAACGAAAACTTTGCTCATCTCGGAGTTGGCTCTGGCTTTTCATGGGGTCGACACCTTTACGTGCTAGAGTCAGCTTTAGCGAAAGCAGAAGTCGGCTTTAATGAAGCCCCAAAAAACCACTCTATATATAACCAATAGAGTCGGCTCTAATCCGTACCGAAAGTGCCAAACTATTCCGATACGCTCCAGAGTCGACTCTAATACTTCTAGAGTTGGCTCTAATTTCTGAAACTTGACACTTAACATTAGACAAGGATTCAAACTTAATTTTTCTTGGATTTTAATTACTTAAACATTTTATATTTCTAAAACACTTAATCAAAATCATTAGTAACATAAGAAATATACTCATGTAGTTTTTGTTATTCATCAAAATCAATAATTGGTCAACAATCTTCCCCTTTTTGATGATGATAAAAACACTGAGTATATGCATATATAATTAATGCATAAACTTTAATTTGGATAACTTTTCAAATAAAATGATAGTAAGCAGAATTTCAATTTCATTCCAAATATTTAGCTCAACTATTCATGAATTTAAAATTTTATCCAATGATTCATACTATCCAAATTAATCAATTTCAATTATCAAATCAAATCATTCAAATTAGATAAGCTCCCCCTAAATAATTTCTCCCCCTATGTATGTGCATACTATTTTCAATATGCATATACAACTCTCCCTTGTTTTTGTCATCAATAAAAAATAAGAAAGTATAGGGTAGTCCTTGCTCAGGATGAAATACAAATTAATTAAATTAGAATAAAACATCACAGAATGACATAATAATTACAGAGATATCCAAGAGCTTTCATAAAAACTTCATACTTTTTCATTGATTACATAAAAGCAAGTACATGTCAAGTAAAATACAAACTAAGTAAAGTCAAATATAAAACAAAAACATGACATAACTTCTATTAAAATCCTAAGTATAAGCTAGGAATACTATAAGATTCTAACTATAGATTTCTAAAAGTTGTTGGGTTGAATTGGATTGGATTGGATTTGATTGGCTTGGATTGGCTTAGCAAGAGAGGAAGAAATCTTTCACTTCAATCAAACTCTTAGAAGTCTTTTCAATTCAGCTAAAATTTCTCTCATTCCTCCCACTTGAGTCTTGCAATACTCCTTCATCAGCTCTTCAATCTGAGATGGGGCTTTCTGAATGTTAACTTAAAGTTCTGCAGAAGACTTTTCATAAACATCTGATTCTTCTGTAATGCCTTTGATTCTATCCAAGATGTATTGCAACTCAGTCTTCAGGCTCTCAGCAGAGGAATTGATTGAGTTTTCAATCTTTTCAACTTTTTTTTTTCAAGAGATAAATCAATTGCTTGAAGTTCAAAGACTGATCCGAAATACTCTCATTTATCTTTCTTCTTGCTTAGCCAAAGCAGACTTTATCACTTCTTTAATTTGCATCAATTGCCCTGCTATGAAGGTAGAGGATGATGCTGTAGATGCTCGTGCTAGTGAAGAACTTGGTTCAGGTGTAGGAAAGATGGTCCAGATGCAGAGGGTCCATGTGCAGGTTCTGAAGGTCCAGGGACCTCCTCAATGTCATCATCATCTTTGGCTCTGACTCTTCTTATTGGTTCAGGCACATCACTCTATCTCCTCCTTTGCCATTGACCATTTATTTTTCTAAATCCCATGCGGTGAAGAGTAAAAATATTAATAATCAGTGTGCCTTACTTTTTTTTGAGGCTTATTGTCTAGGATATCTACCTTTGGCTTCTAAAACTAGAGTTAATACCATTCCATAGGGTAGGATGGATCTTTTTCTTGTTTCAACCTTCGTCATCTATCCAATCATCATTCCAGCCAAGTTAATTGGATGTCCAGTCAACACACAATCCATAATAACAATATTCCTTTCAGAAACATACTCAAATCTTTCAGTTTTTGAAATAAAATTCTACTGCAGATATTATGTAACAGCCTTAGCTCTAGACTTAATTAATTAGAATAAATTTCTTCAAATTTATTAACCTCTCTCCCTAACATTCTTGACAAAGCTTCACATCTATCATTGGGGTGTGGCAGTCATTCCAGCAACAATATTTCTAAAATATTTCTTAAAATTTTGAGGTTATGTGAACTCAGGTACCTCTCACATAACTCACTAAATCACCATCTCCTCTACCAATATTATTGTAAAATTCTTAGACAAGGGCAGGATAGGTGGGAACATCTAATGAGCACACTTTCTTCCAACCCATGTTCCACAAAAGTCTTTCAATCTCAAAACCCTCAAAGTCAAGGAATTAAAATCTACCTTTCTCTCCATAGTGATTGCCTTTTCAGCCAAGAAATCGATGTGAGATGAGGATGAAGATGGAATAGCCTCTGATATGAAAGTGGAAGAGGATGATGGAGTGCTCGATGAGGGTGGCCTTGCCGGATGTCACGCGGACCATCTACCCATGGTGACGGTGACTCCAATGAAGGATGCACGGCGTTTGGGTGTCATTAGAGATCAAAGAAAGTTGAAATCAAGGAAATTTGAAAGTTTGAGTGGAATAGAAGAGAGTCTGAAATGATTTAGAGTTGATTTGGTTTGAAAAGTGTCGGCTCTGCTCTAGAAATAAAGACTGCAAACCACTTAGAGTCGGCTCTAAGCCGATACAATAGTCAGTGCTCGAAATAGAGTCGGATCCTGCAGAAGCTAGAGTTGGCTCTAATTGAGTAGATAGAGAGTTGTAAACTCTTGAGTTGACTCCAACTCCAGTAGAGTCGGCTCCACATAGTTTTAGTGAGAAAATAAGAGTTTCAAGGATCTAAACTTTTCAAGCCATGATCAAACTCTAGATAATTTTTCTTAAAAATATGGGAGATCAAGAAATCAAACATCTAAATGATTTTCCTTAATAATATAAGAAAGTTTTTAAGAAAATTAATTGAAATCTAGATAATCCTTCTTAGGGTTTCAAATCTATTCCAATGGATTACAAACACCTAATTCTCCTTTAAGATAATAAAATTTTTTTTCACTAAAGGGTTTTATAAATATATCAGCTAATTATTTTTTAGTACACACATAATCAAGACAAATATCATTATTAGCAATATGTTCTCTAATGAAGTGATATCTAACTTCTATATGTTTAGTTCTAGAATGTTGAATTAGATTTTTGGCAAGGTTTATTGCACTAGTATTGTCACACGTAATTAGAATTTTATCAAGTGTGATGCCATAATCTTCAAGTTGTCGCTTAATCCAAAGAATTTGAGCACATCAAATTTCAGCTGTAACATATTCAGCTTCAGTAGTTGATAATGCAACTGAATTTTGCTTTTTGCTAAACCAAGAGATTAAGTTACTGCCTAAGCATTGGCATGCACCACTCGTACTTTTCCTATCTAGTTTACAACCAGCAAAATCAGAATCAGAATATGCAATCAAATCAAATGGCCAGTCTCTAGAATACCATAATCCTATATTTTTTATTTTATTTAAGTATCTAATTTTTTTTATAGCAATTAAGTAAGATTTTCTAGGATCATATTGATATCTAGCACATAAACATACATCAAACATAATATTAGGTCTACTAGCTGTTAAGTAAAGTAGAGAACCAATCATACTTCTATAAAGCTTTTGATCTACTTACCATCCTCATCTTTATCGAGTTTGCTTGAAGGACTCATTAGTATACCAAGAGGTTTGACAATTTCCATCTCAATTTTTTAAAGAATTTTCTTCATATATTTTGTTTGGTTAATGAAAATTTCTTCTCTTTCTTGTTTGATTTAGAGTCCAAGAAAGAAATTTAGTTCTCCCATCATGCTCATTTCAAATTTTTTCTGCATTAGCTTAGTAAAATCTTGACAAAGAAGATTGTTAGTAGCACCAAATACTATGTCATCAACATAAATATATACCACTAATAAATCCTTTTTATTTTTTAAAATAGGGTTTTTTCTATATTATCTCTAGAAAAATTATTTTTAATCAAAAATTTACTAAGTCTATCAAACCAAGCTCTAAATGCCTATTTTAAACCATAAAGTGCTTTGTATAGTTTTAAAACATGATTTAAAAATTCATGATCTTCAAAACCAGATGGTTGTTCAATATAAAGTTTCTCATTTATAAAATCATTTAAAAATATACTTTTTTCATCCATTTAAAATAAGTTGATATTCATGCAATATGCAAATGCATGTAATAACCTTATGGCTTCTAATCTAGCAACAGGTGCAAAGGTTTCATCAAAATCAATACCTTCTTTTTGATTATATCCCTTTGCAACTAGTCTAGTCTTATTTCTAACCATAGTGCCATCTTTATCTAACTTATTTCTAAATACCCATTTGGATCCTATAATTGAATAATCTTTGGATCTATCAACTAAGGTCCATACTTTATTCCTAGTGAACTAATTTAATTCTTCTTGCATAGCTAACATTCAATAACTATCCTTTTTAGCTTTCTCAATTATTTTGGGCTCTATATGAGACATAAATGCAAGATGATTATTGATATTTCCCATGGATGATCTAGTTCTTACACCTTGAGATGGATCACCTATGATTAGATCCTTTGGATTACCATAAGCATATCTCCAATGTTTAGGTAGATCTGTATCATTACGAGTAGTATCAACATCATCATCCTTAGATAAGTCATCATCCTTAGCTTTAGGTTCACGGTCTGAAGATACATCAACATTCAATTTTTTAAAATCTCTTCTAAGGATATTAGTATCTTTCTCATCATCTTTCTTTACAGAACTTGATGCTAAAGACTCATCAAACACTACATGAATTGACTCTTCTATAATCAAATACTTATTGTTAAATACTTTATATGCCTTGCTAGAAGTAAATTATCCTAAGAATATACCTTCATCTGACTTGCTATCAAACTTTTCTAGATTATCCTTTTCATTGTTATAAATGAAACATCTACAACCAAATGCATAAAAGTAACTAATATTGGGCTTCCTATCATGCTATAGTTTATAGGATATTTTTTTAAGAATTGGTCTAATCAGGGATCTATTTAGGATGTAACATTCTGTATTTATAGCTTTCGCCAAGAAATATTTTGGGAGTTGGCTTTCACATAGCATGGTACGGGCCATATCTTCTAGAGTCCTATTCTTTCTTTCTACCAATCTATTTTGTTGAGGTGTCCTAGGTGCTAAAAATTATGATGGATGTCATTTTCAATGCAAAAATTTTTAAATAAATAATTTTTAAATTCAGTCCCATGATCACTTCTAAGAGACACTATGGTAGTGTTTTTCTCTTTGTGACTTTCTTGAAGAATTTCAGAAATACCGAGAAAGTCTCATCTTATGAGCTAAAAATAGTATCCTAGTGAATTTAGAGTAATCATCTACTATCACAAGACCATATTTCTTCTATTCTAGATTAGTGGTTCTAGTAGATCCGAAAAGGTCCATGTATAGTAGCTCGAGTGGCCTAGAAGTTGAAACAATATTTTTGGATTTGAAAGAGTTCTTAGTTTATTTTTTAAATTGACGTGTATCACAAACTCTATTATTTTAAAAATCTAATTTTAAAATACCTTTAACCAAATCCATTCTATGTAATTTTAAAATTAAGTGTGTGTTGCATGACCTAATCTACGATGCCATAGCCATCCAATCTCATATATCTCAGCATTATCAGCAATTAAGCAATGGTTACTTATAGATAAATTATTCAAGTTAATTAAGTATACATTGCCAATTATATTTTAACAAAGATAATGTTATTATCAATGGAATTAGAAACTATGCAAATAGATGCTTCAAAGGAAACTTTCAAACCTTTATCGCATAGTTAGCTAATGCTAATCAAATTATGTTTCAAGCCATGAACATATAAAATATTTTTAATAAAAATAGATGGAGTGATCTGAATTTTACCAATACCCATGATGTGAGTTTAATTATTATCTCCAAAGGTCATTACTCTACATCTTTTGGCTTTAAGAGTGATAAATTGATCTTTGTTATCCGTTATGTATCTTGAGTAGCCGCTATCAAGATAATATTTTTTTTTGATCCTTTGGCTGCAAGATACTCCTGCAAAGCAATCACATCTTCTATTTAGGTACCTAAGCCTCCTTGGGTCCTTCATGATTAGTAGCAGCATATATAGTTTCTTTTGAACCCAAATCACTTTACCTTTATAGCCATCATTTATATGAGAAATCTTATGATTGCAAATATATGATTTATGACATTTCTTATCACAATAAAAATAATAAATATCATTATTAATTGATTTCTTAACAAAGAAATTGTTCACCAATTTTTGTTTCTTATATGGTTTACAACCCAAACCGGCTTTGTCAAAAATAGCTCTTTGATTATTCAAAAGTAAGTTAAGTCTTTTTGAGCTATAAGTAAATCTATCAATAATATTTTTATATTTTTTAACTTTATTTTTTAAAATATGGTTTACAACAGAAATCATATATTTCTATTTTTTCAAATCTTGCTTTTCAGATTTTAGTTTTCCAAATTCAATGCTAAATTCATCATTCTTTTTCAGAAGATTCAAATTTTTAGTTTTTAAAACCTTGTTCTTTATTCTGAAAACTTTAAAATCATTAAGCAATTCATTGAAGGCATCATAAAGTTCATCAAATGTAAAATCATAAAAAGAGCTTTCAAAACTTACCTCTTCTTCATTGACCATAAGACATATGTTGGCAACTTCTTATTGTTCATCTTTGGATGAAGATTCCTCATTCTCGCTCCAAGTTGCAATATACGCTTTTTTTTTCTTTTCTATATCCCTTTTTGAGCTGAGGACATTCGGATTTATAATGTCTAGGCTTCTTGCATTCATAACAAATCATGAAATCTTTCTCTTTCTTCTTATTCTTTTTCTTATCTCTTTCCAATTTGACATCAATTTTTCTTTTGTAAAATGACCTCCTTCTTTGCATAAATTTCTTAAACTTTCTTGCAAGGAGAGCGGTATCATCATTATTTTCACTTTTCTCACTGCTGCTCTTCTTCTTTTCAGCAACTTTTGATGTAATAGTTCTTTTCTTCTTCACATCTTCTTCTTGATGTTGCTTCATCGTTAATTCATGGGTCATGAGTGATCCAAGAAGCTCTTCCAAAGATAAACTGTTGAGATCTTTGGCTTCTTGGATTGCTGTCACTTTAGCTTTTCATGCTCTTAGAAGGGACCTAAGAATTTTTTGAACAAGTTTAGAGTTAGTATAGGTCTTTTCAAGACTTTTTAATCTATTCACTATATCAGTAAATCTAGTGTACATGCATGTGATGGACTCATTCTGATCCATGTTAAAGAGTTCATATTTATGCACAAGAATGTTAATCTTGGACTCTTTAATCTGGTTGGTACCCTCATGCGTAACTTTCAACCGATCCCATATCTCCTTGGCTGAGATGCAAGTAGATATTCTATTGAATTCATTTGTATCCAAGGAGTAGTATAGAATATTCATGGCCTTGGCATTGAGCTGGGCCATTTTTTGATCATTCTCATTTCAATTCCTTTCGGGCTTAGAAATAATGGATTCATCTACTAAGTATATGGGAGTACTAGAACAATTGATAATGACACTCCATAAATCATAGTCTAAAGCTTGAATGAATATCCTTATTTTAGCTTTCCAATATGAGTAATTTGTGTCATTAAACAATGGTGGATGATTTGTTGATTGTCCCTCAGAAAAAGAAGAACCAACTTTAGCTCTTAATTGTTAGATCAAGAAAGGATGAGCACTAGCTCTGATACCAATTGTAGGCCCAGATGGCAACCCAAAAAGGAAGGATGAATTGGATTATTAAAAATTTTAATACTTAAAAATAATTTCACAAAGTAATAGTGCTCAAGGATTTATGCTGTGGTGTGGTACTAAGAATGCAAAGCAAAGTATAAAGATAGAGTAGAAAGAAAGAGAGACAAGCATGACAAACATAAGAAATTTATAGTGGTTCAGTGTTATCTACACCTACCTCCACTCCCAAGGAACTCTTGGGCCATATTATAATCACCTTGATTACAATAGAGTTGTTTTACAATCTTACAACTCAAACATATTATTTTACAACGAAATCACAACGAACCCAGCTAATTTTCATAGGTTCACTAGCACAAAACCTATCCCAAGCTTTCTAACTTGAACCAGGCCAAACTGCCTCTCTTGATTCAATCCCTTGATTGAATCAATCAACAATAATAATAGAAAGATAGTTACAATAGAAATAAAGCTCCTTAAATGAGCAAATAAGATAATATTAAGATAGAAATACAAGAGCCTGATTTAGAACATTTCTGAAGTTGGATTTTTTTTTTTCTTCTTTTTCTCTGAGATAATCTTCCTCAAGATGAGATTAAAGCTTTGGAAGAATCCTTGATGTAGAGGCTTTTGAAGAATTAGAACTCTTTACTTCTCCTTTTGATTTGATGACAATCCTTCAAGATTAGCTTTCGAATACTTTGGATTTCTCTACACTCAGTTTCAAACAAGGGGATTTTGGATTTGAGCTCTATCCTTTTTGATTTCTCTCTTTTTGTTCTTCTTTTTGTTCTTCTTTCAAAATGGACAGATGACTCTCTTTTATAATTTTTTCTAAATATACTTTTAGATGAAAACTAGCCGTTAAAAATACTTAAGAATATGTTTAGTATGGAAGAGGAAAGAGCCATTGAAATCCATTGAAGAAAAGTCAACCGTTGGAGTCATTTCTGATACTTCTGAAATATGCCTCTGACAGGTTAGAGTTGGCTCTAACTTGACCTAGAGTCGGCTATAACTCAAGATATTCAAAATAAAAACTATTGCTCATCCCGAAGTCAGCTCTAGCTTTTCATTGGATTGACACCTTTACGTGCTAGTGTTGGTTCTAGAGAAAGCGGGAGTCGGCTCTAATGAAGCCCCAAAAAATCACTCTCTATATAACCATTAGAGTCGGCTCTAATTCTCTACAGGAGTCGGCTCTAATTTAATGTAGAAATGAGAGTCTCTATCTTTCGATTAGAGTCAGCTCTATTCTTTGAAGGAGTTGGCTCTAATCCATACCAAAAGTGTCAAACTATTTCGATACGATCCGGAGTCGGCTCTAATGCTTCTAGAGTCGGCTCTAATTTCTGAAACTTGACACTTAACATTAGACAAGGATTTAAACTCAATTTTTCTTGGATTTTGATTACTTAAACATTTTAAATTTCTAAAACACTTAATCAAAATCATTAGTAACATAAGAAATATACTCATGTGGTTTTTGTTATTCATCAAAATCAATAATTGGATCAACATCAAGGATTCAACTCATTAAAGCCATCCACCAATGAATGGAAAAATTTAAAGAGATGTTGTTGACCCTAAATTGATTTTGATGATTACAAAATAAGTAAGTAAAGACTAATTCTATTCATTGTGGAAACTAAGTTTAATGTAGGGATGTACATGTGCCTTATAAATGAGCCTTATCAAGCAAAAATTTTATGGGAGTATATCCCAGCCGTTTTTCTACTTATTATTTGTTACATGGCAGCTAGTTTCTCTTATCATGAAGCTAGCTAGTTGATCCATTCTTCCCTGGCCGATTGCATGCTAGCTAGTTAGCTAGCTTATCCTTTCTTTTAGCTAGCTGATGCATCTGTTAGCTAACTAACATTGTCTTTCGTAGCTAGCTGGAATTCTATCTTAGTTAATTACTTCTCCCTGATCTCTATGCTAGCCGAACAATGCTCATTTCTAGCTAGCTGGTTAGCTAGCTTGGCTTCCTTCTCAGCTAGCTGAGTTGCTTCCTTAGTTAACTACTTTTTGCTTGTTACTATGCTGGCCGAATGCATGTTGGATTCAGTTAGCTGACTAGCTAACTTGTCCTCCTTCTTAGCTAGCTGGTTTTATTCTTTAGTTAACTATTTTTTCCTGTTACTGTGTTGGCCATATCATGCTTGGGTTTAGCTAACTGGGGAGCTAGCTAGTTGCCTCTCTTAGCTAGCTAGAATGCCTTGTTAGTTATCTACTTTACCTTAGGAGCTAACTATCTTTTTTGTAGGACTTCTCCAAGCCATCTGTATGCATGTTCCACTACAACAAAAATTATGGATAGCAACTCTTTTTCCCAACGCTTAGGGGTAGCGTTGGGAATTCACGTAGACTGCCGACGCTTAAAAAAAGCATCGGCAGGGAAAAGGCAACCTCTGCCTTGATCAAGCCTCCTCACTGCCACAAACGACCCGTTGCTGTCGTTCATACCCCTCTTCCCGACCATCACCAACCCAAACCGATCCAGGAATCTCGATCATCACCACCCCTAACCGACCCCGAAATCCCTCACCTCGAGCGGAATCCCAAAAAATCTCCCATATCAACCTCCAGAACTAGAGAACCATCGGTCACACAAAATTCCAAACTAAGAACCAATCCACAGACCCAGAATTCGCTGCCAAAATCCTAAAATTTGGGGAGAAAAGATACAACTCGGAGGTTTCAACCGAGTAGGGGAAAGAAAGTCCAAGCCAAACCTCATTGGAAACGAATGGCTCGTCAAAGAGACCGCAAGGGGAGAAACTTCAGGTTTTCGAGCTCTCGATTCTTCGGAAGGAACAGAGCCGGAGGCGACGAAGATGCATCGCTTCATCGTCGCCAGCATTGCTAGCTCCGCCTTAGTGCTTCTTTAGTGTGGTCCAAATAGCAACCCAAGAAGGGGGGTGAATTAGATTTTTCAAAAATTAAACTCTTTTTAAAAACAATCCCCCAGTGGAAGTGAAAACTTAGATGTACATGAATTAAATAGAGTATGCACAGATAGAGAGTTAGAGATAAGGAAACAATCACTGCAAACACAAGAATTTTTCGGATGCACAACGAACCCAACTAGTTTTCAAGGCTCACCAGCACACAACCTTACAATACAAGCAACTGCTTGCACAAGGCTAACAACCTCAACTGAATCAATCCCCTGATTGACCCAGCAAACAATAACATTTTACAAATCAAGAGCTCCTCCAATGAGCAAATATACAATGATAGAACAAAGATAAAGAGATAGGAATCAAAGCCTAATTTGCAGATCTTGGTGGCTTGCTTCTTCTCTTCTCTTGAGTGGATCTTTCTTTAGTATGCTCTTGAAGCTCAGAAGATCAGATTCTATTGAGATTTCTTCAAAATGGAACTAAGAAAGCTAGGAATCTCTCTCTTTTCTGTTGGAAAATCAGTATAATATTTCCTTTCGAATCTTTCCTCTTTTCTCTTTTGATTTTCTGATGAATTTCACTCTTGTTTTTCTTATTTCTCTGTTTTCCTCTCTTCTTGTCTTCTCTTTTTTTTTTGGATACAACAAAAACCCCCTCTTATAGACCTTTCTTAATCCATAAATAGCTGAAAACTATCCGTTAGAAACAAGTGTAAGAAGGATTAGACCAAATAGATTAATAGCCGTTGGGATTAAAAAGGATAAAAATAAATTTAGAGACGTTCTGACAATTTTGGAGTCGTTTCTGACAATCTGGAGTCGACTCTAACTTTTCTGGAGTCGGCTCTAAATTGAAAATCCTCAATCCGCTCGATCTGGAGTCGTCTCTGACTTTTCTGGGTCGACACAAAAATCCTCTGGAGTCGACTCTAACAGTCCAGGTGTCGACTTAAGTCGTGATCAGAAAAATCATCGTTCTGTCTTTCTATTGGAGTCGGTTCTAACAGTCCAGGTATCGACTCTAAAGTTTGTACCGATTTTCGGAGTCGACTCTGCAATTCATGTGTCGACTCTAATGTCTGCAATCTTACTTGACATTAGATTCGAACTAGAACTTGATTTGTCTTATGATTTTGATTAATAAATCAAATCATAAACTGAAAAACTTAACCAAAATCATTAGTAACTTCAAATTTTATACTCAAATAGTTTTGTTAATCATCAAAATCAATAATTGGGTCAACAATCTCCCCTTTTTGATGATGACAAAAACTTTGAGTATATGCATTAAAAATTCATTTGAAATAAGCGTTATAGACATTATTAAAGCTTTAAAACTTCCTAACAGAGAATTTGATGCCAAGTTTCAAAATGAACTTTAGAAACATACTTGAGTTCTATTATAAACAACAATCAAGATGATTTAACTTTACACAGAAAATCATTAAGCTCCCCCTGCATTAAATAACTCCCCTATGCAAGGTACATGTAAATAAACTAAAATCGATTTGATACCAATTGATTAGAATTTATAAATTTCTCTCCATCTCAAAATTTCTCTCCCCCTTTTGAGATATGCCAATTGATTAAAACATATTGAAATCTTATATTTCTTTCATTCTTTCTCCCTATTTTCTTTCTCTCTCTCCTTTATGCATATACAAATTTCTCTCCCCCTTTTTTGTTATCAGCAATAAGGTGAGTTTAAAAACAATAATGTAGGTTATCAGAGCGAGGTTGTTGGTTCATTCAATCATAGAGATAGTAAACTTCATTTATTGTAATTGCTAAGATAATTGTATTTCAAATCAAGATGCATTACATGTGTCTATTAAAATACATTCACAGTAAAGTACCATATCAATTAGAAATCCTAGATACAGGCTAACAAAGTATAGTAAACTAGAAATCCTAAGATACAAACTATAATATGAAAAGCTAATCTTAGGTTTCTAATAGGTTAGGGTAGGATAGGCTTAGATAGGGTATCACTATAGGAAATAGAAGGTCAATCAAACATGTTTGTAGATAATTTTCTTCAGATGACCTATCAGTTCCATAATCTCATCTTTCTGTGATTTCTTAAAGCCTTCAAGACAACCCTCAATTTGAGTAACAGAAAGGTCTATATCTTTCTTTAATTGTCCAGTAGCATCTAGATAAGCTCTAGATCCATCTACGATCCCTTCCAGCCTTTCAAAAATCTTATGAAACTCAGTACTAAGGGACTCTACAGAGCGGTTAATGGAAAATGAAATCAAGTCAAGTCTGGAATTGATCTCCTCCTTATACTGTCTGATGTCATCTCTCATCTGACTAATCTCATCTCTCCTCTGACTGTCATACTCAGCTAATAATGCTCTGAGCTGACCAATCTGCACATCTAAAAATCTCCTAGATACAAATGCTGTCTGAGGTGGAGGTGAAGAGTATGTGCTTGGTCCAGCCTCAGAAGGTCCAGCTGTAGATAGTCCCGCAACAGATGCGTCAGGGATGTCCTCTGCTCTGGCCTCCTGTCCTCTCTTTATCCAAATACCATTTACCTTTCTAAAGCCCATACGGTGAATGGTAGAGACACTGTAGTAGTCGGTATGCCTTAGTTTCCTTAGTGGCTCATTATCCATGATCAACACACCTTGGCTTCTAAATACCAAAGTCAGAATCATACCATATGGCAATGTGGATCTTTTCTTGGTAGCTGCCTCTGCCATATAGCCTATCATCATCCCAGCTAAATTTACTGGCTGCCCAGTGATGATGCAATCCATCAGCAAGATGTCTCACTCTGAGACATACTCAAATCGTCCTATCTTGGGAAATAAGATCCTCCCGCAGATGTTATGAAGTAGCCTGAGTTCCAAGTTCAGATATTTGCCATAATCTCCTTAAACTCAGATACCTCTCTCCCCAGCATCCTAGATAGGGTACCACCTCGATCATCATGCTGACACTCATTTAGCCCAACAGTGGGCATCTCTAACAAGTTTCCAAGGGTCTTAGCAGTGATTACAACTCTTGTTCCTCTAACATAACTTACTAAACCTCCCTCTCCTCTACTCAAATCATTGTAGAACTCTCTTACGAGGGCAGGGTAAGTAGGAATATCCAATAAACAAGCCTTTTCCCATCCCATTTCCTTTAATTGACGGCCAATAGCAAAATCCTTAGAAGCAAAGAAATCAAAATCAACTTTCCTTCCAGTTGTGATAGCCTTACCTAATTGGTCGACATGTGGAGAAGATGGAGAAGGTGGAGAAGCCTCTCGGGTGGCAGACGATGAAGACAAAGCTTGCCTTCGAATCGTGCGTCTCCTCGTGGGAACCGCCGGTCCACCAACAGTAGCACGCCTCTTAGGAGCCATAGGGTTTGAATAAATGAGTAATCAAGAGATTTGAAGGGTTTAGAGGTATTGGAATCAGTTTGGAATGACTCTAGATAAGATTTGGAGATGATAGAGTTTGTATAGGTGTCACTCCGCCTTATATTTTGACCTAGGTTTACTTAGAGTCACTCCCAAAGCGAGGTGTCGGCTCCGAACCAGAAAATCTATCAGCGCTCGAATTAAGTCGGCTCTACAGAAGTAGGTGTCGGCTCTAATTGCCCAGACAGAACATCAAATAGGAAGGTGTTGACTCCACAGACTGAAGGTGTCAACTCCACAATAGTTTCAATAAAAATTCGAATTTCAAGGATCTGAAACTGATCAAATTGATCATCAAACTCTAGACAAGTGTCCCTTAACAATTGGGGAAACAATGAATCAAATTTCTAGATAAATTTCCTTATTGAACATAGAGGATTTTCAAGAAATTGATGAAGTCTAGATAGTTGTTGTCCTTAAGAGTTTCAGAAAGTCATTCTAAAGGATCACAAACTCCTAATTCTCCTCTAAGATAACAAAATCTTTCTTCATTAATGGTTTGGTAAAAATATCAGCTAATTGATCATTAGTATTCACATATTCAAGACAAACATCATTATTGGAAATGTTCTCTGATAAAGTGATGTCTAATTTCTATGTGTTTAGTTCTAAGTGTTGGATTGGATTCTTCGTTAGATTGATTGCACTAGTGTTATCACATCTAATAGGAATTTTATCAAGTGTGATACCATAATCTTCAAGTTGTCTTAATCCAAAGGATTTGAGCATAGCAACTTCCAGCTGCAACATACTCTGCCTCAGCAGTGGATAATGCAACCGAATTTTGCTTCTTGCTAAACCAAGAGATTAAGTTACTTCCTAAAAGTTGGCATGCACCACTTGAACTCTTCCTATCTAATTTACAACCAGCATAATCAGAATCAGAATAAGCAATCAACTTCAAAGTTGAGTCTCTAGAATACCATAATCCTACATTTTTAGTTCCATTTAAGTATCTAAAGATTCTTTTAACGCAAATAAATGTGATTCTTTAGGATTAGATTGATATCTTGCACATAGGCAAACAGAAAACATAATATCTGGCCTACTTGCAGTTAAGTAAAGAAGTGATCCGATCATACCTCGGTAATGCTTCTGATCTACTTTCTTACCTTCTTCATCCTTGTCCAGCTTGCATGAGGGACTCATTGGCGTACCAAGAGGTTTAGCAGATTCCATACCAAACTTCTTGAGTATTTCCTTTGTGTACTTTGTTTGGTTGATGAAAATCCCCGCTTTCTCTTGTTTGATTTGAAGTCCAAGGAAGAAGTTGAGTTCTCCCATCATGCTCATCTCGAATTCTCCCTGCATTAACTTAGCAAATTCTTGACAAAGGAGATTGTTAGTAGCACCAAATACAATGTCATCAACAAAATTGAACAATTAATAAATCCTTTTCTTTTCTTTTTAAAAATAAAGTCTTATCAACATTTCCTCTAGAAAAATTATTTTCAATAAAAATTTACTCAATCTATCATACCATGCTCTAGGTGCTTGCTTTAAACCATAAAGTGCTTTGTGTAATTTGAAGACGTGGTTTGAAATTCATGATCTTCAAAACCAGGAGGTTGTTCAACATAAACTTCCTCATTTATAAAACCATTTAAAAATACACTTTTAACATCCATTTGAAATAAATTGATATTGATGCAGCATGCAAAAGCAAGTAATAACCTAATGGCTTCTAATCTAGCAACAGGTGCAAAGTTTCATCAAAATCTATACCTTCCTGATTATATCCTTTGCAACTAATCTAGCTTATTTCTAATCACCAAGCCATTTTCATCCAATTTATTTCTAAAAACCCATTTAGATCCTATTATAGGGTGGTCTCTAGGTCTGTCTACTAGGGTCCAAACTTGGTTCCTAGTGAATTGGTTTAACTCTTCCTGCATTGCTAACATCCAATAACTATCTTTCTCAGCTTCCTCTATAGTTTTGGGTTCTATATGAGATACAAATGCAAGATGATTATTGATATTTCTCATTGATGATCTAGTCCTTAACCTTGAGATGGATCACCTATGATTAGGTCCTTAGGATGACCATAAGCATATCTCCAATCTCTAGGTAGATCTTTATCATTATGAGCAGTATCAATACCATCATCCTTAGGTGAGTCATCATCCTTAGCTTTAGGTTCTTGATCTGAAGATACATTTAATTTTTCAATACCTCTTTCAATCAAAGATGTATCTTCCTCATCATCAATTTTATCCAACTTGATGCTAAAGACTCATCAAACACTATATGAATGGATTCTTCTACAACTAAGCTTCTCTTATTAAATACTCTATATGCCTTGCTAGATGTAGAATATCCTAGGAAAATACCTTCATCAGACTTTGCATCAAACTTCAAGATTGTCCTTACCATTGTTATGAATAAAGCATTTACAACCAAATGCATGAAAATAACCTAAATTGGGTTTCCTATTATGCCATAGTTCATAGGGAGTCTTCTTAAGGATAGGTCTAATCAGGGCTCTATTTAGGATGTAACATGCTGTGTTTATAGCTTCCGCCCAAAAATATTTTGGAAGTTGGCTTTCACATAGCATGGTACGGGCCATGTCTTCTAAAGTCCTATTCTTTCTTTCTACAACTCCATTTTGTTGTGGTGTCCTAGGTGCTGAAAAATTATGATGTATGCCTTTTTTAAAACAAATTTTTTAAATAAGTGATTTTCAAATTCAGTTCCATGATCACTTCTAATAGACACTATGGTAGTGTTTTTCTCATTTGTGACTTTCTTAATGAATTTCAGAATATTGAGAAAGTCTCATCTTTGTGAGCCAAAAACATTACCCAAGTGAATCTAGAGTAATCATCTACTATCACAAGACCATATTTCTTTCCTCCTAGACTTGTGGTTCTAGTAGGTCCAAAAAGGTCCATGTGTAGTAGCTCTAGTGGCCTAGTAGTTGAAACAATATTCTTAGATTTGAAAGAAGTTCTTGTTTTTTTCCAAATTGACATGCATCACAGATTCGATTATTTTCAAAATTTAAGCTAGGAATACCTTTAACTAGATCCATTTTCAATAGTTTAGAAATTAGGTGTGTGCTTGCATGACCTAATCTACGTGCCATAGCCAACCAATCTCATTCATCTTAGCATTATTAGCAACTAAGCAATGATTACTTGGAGATAAATTACTCAAATCAATTAAGTACACATTGCCATAACGTTTACCAACAAGAATAATGCTGTTATCAATGGGATTAGTAACAGTGCAAATAGAAGCTTCAAAGGAAACTTTGAAACCTTTATCACACAGTTGGCTAATACTTATCAAATTATGCTTAAGTCCATCAACATATAAAACATTATCAATATGAGTAGATGGAGTAATTTGAATCTTACCAATACCCATGATATGGCCTTGACCATTATCACCAAAAGTAACTACTCCACCTCTTTTCATTCAAGGGTGATGAATTGATCTTTGTCACCCGTCATGTGTCTTGAGCAACCACTATCAAGGTACCACTTTCTTTTCAGTCTGATGGCTGCAAGACACTCCTGCAAAATATTCATATCTTAACTTTAGGTACCCAAGCCTTCTTGGGTCCTTCATGGTTAGACGCAATAAATATTGTTCCTTTGGGAACCCAAATCATCTTTCTTTTATCATGTGGAGTTTTACACATATAAGATTTATGTCCTTTGTTTCCACATTTAAAACAAGTAATATTTGATGATTTTTCAGCATGTACAAAAATATTTTTCAAGATTTTTGCTTTTTAAGTGGATTATATCCTAATCCAGCTTTATCAAAAATAGCTTTTTGATTGTCCAAAATCATATTAAGTTTGATAGAGCTCAAAGTAAATTTATCAACTATAGGTTTAAGTCTATCAACTTCATTTTTCAAGCTTTCATTTTCTTTCATCAAAAGTTCTTTTTCTACAACATGCTTTTCATTTTCTAAAGATAGATTTTGCATTTGATTTTTCAGATCTTTGTTCTTTGAACTTAATTTTGCAAAATCATCCATCAATTCATAAAAAGCACTATGCAACTCATCAAAGTGTAAAGTCATCAAGAAAACTCGGACTTACCTCATCATTGTCCGCCATGAAGCATAGATTGGCCATTTCACTCTTCTCTTCCTCTTCGGAACTTGAGCTTTCCGAATTCCATGTGGCCATCATTGCCTTCTTTTTGAATCTCCGGTGCCTTTCTTTAGTTGTGGGCATTCAGATTTAAAGTGACCCGGCTTCTTGCATTCAAAACAGATAACTTCTTTTTTTTGCCCTTGTCCTCATCTTTTCTAGCAAAGGGCTTTTTCTTTTCAAACTTCTTCTTCTTCATGAATCTTTTAAACTTTCTTGTGATGAGTGCCATGTCCTCATCATCACTTTCATCTTCAGATTCATGAGGCTCTTCCATATATTCAGAAATCTTAAGAGCCATAGTCTCTTCTTCTTTGACTCATCATCATCAATATGTTGCTTAACTTGAAGCTCATGAGTCATCAAGGATCCCAATAATTCTTTCAGGGGTAGGGTACTTAGATCCTTTGCCTCTTGTATTGCAGTCACTTTAGCTTCCCAAGTCCTAGGCAAGGAACGCAAAACCTTCCTCACAAATCAGAATTATCATAAGATTTACCAAGACTTTTAAACCATTAACTATATCAGTAAATCTTGTAAACATATCAGAAATAGATTCACATGCATCCATTTTAAACAATTCATACTTATGAACTAGCATGTTAATCTTGGATTCCTTGACTTGATTTGTTCCCTCATGGGTAACCTCAAGTCTATCCCAGATTTTCTTAGCAGAAATGCAAATAGATATACGATTGAATTCATTTGCATCTAATGAGCAGTACAAAACATTCATAGCCTTGGCATTAAGTTGTGCCAATTTTTTATCATGTTCATCCCATTCCGTTTCCGGTTTAGGAATCTTCATGCCATTAATTCTAGCAGTGGGTGTGTGTGGTCCATTGACTATAATGCTCCATAGATCATAGTCAAGTGCTTGAATGAAAATTTTCATTCTAGCCTTCCAATAACCATAGTTTAAGCCATTAAACAAGGGTGGTCTATTTGTAGATTGGCCTTCGGAAAAAGATGAACCAGCTTGAGCTGCCATGTGGATCTTTGACTCTTGATCGTTAGATTAAATCAAATGAGCACTAGCTCTGATACCAATTGTTGGTCCAGATAGCAACCCAAGAGGGGGGGTGAATTGGGTTTTTCAAAAATTAAACTCTTTTTAAAAATAATCCCCCAGCGGAAGTGAAAACTTAGATGTACACGAATTAAAACAGAGTATGCACAGATAGAGAATTAGAGACAAGGAAACAATCATTGCAAACACAAAATTTTATAGTGGTTCGGTGTACCTACACCTACATCCACTCCAAGTACCTCTTGGGTCCATACTATAATCAATCTAATTACAGCAGAGTTGTTTTACAAGCTTACAACTCGAACTTGTTGTTTTCCCGGATGCACAACAACCCAGCTGGTTTTCAAGGCTCACCAGCACAACCTTACAACACAAGCAACTGCTTGCACAAGGCTAACAACCTCAACTGAATCAATCCCCTGATTGACCAAGCAAACAATAATGTTTTACAAATCAAGAGATCCTCCAATGAGCAAATATACAATGATAGAACAAAGATAAAGAGATAGGAATCAAAGCCTGATTTGCAGATCTTGGTGGCTTGCTTCTTCTCTTCTCTTGAGTGGATCTTCCTTTAGTATGCTCTTGAAGCTCAGAAGATCATAAAACTAGGGCTTGCTTCTTCTTTTGAGATTTCTTCAAAATGGAACTAAGAAAGCTAGGAATCTCTCTCTTTTTTGTTGGGAAATCAGTATAATCTTTCCTTTCGAATCTTCCCTCTTTTCTCTTTTGATTTTCTGATGAATTTCACTCTTGTTTTTCTTATTTCTCTGTTTTTCCTCTCTTCTTGTCTTCCCTTTTTTTTTTTTGGATACAACAAAACCCCTTCTTATAGACCCTTCTTAATCCATAAATAGCTGAAAACTATCCGTTAGAAACAAGTGTAAGAAGGATTAGAACAAAATAGGGTAATAGCCGTTGGGATTAAAAAGGATAAAAATAAAGTTTAGAGACGTTCTGACAGTTTTGGAGTCATTTCTGACAATCTTGGGTTGACTCTAACTTTTCTGGAGTCGGCTCTAAATCGAAAATCCCCAATCCGCTCGATCTGGAGTCATCTCTGACTTTTCTGGGATTGACACAAAAATCCTCTGGAGTAAACTCTAACAGTCCAGGTGTCGACTCTAAGTCGTGACCAGAAAAACCACCGTTCTATCTTTCTATTGGAGTCGGCTCTAATAGTCCAGGTGTCGACTCTAAAGTCTGTGCCGATTTTCGGAGTCGATTCTGCGATTCCATGTGTCGACTTCAATGTCTGCAATCTTACCTTGACATTAGATTCGAACTAGAACTTGATTTGTCTTGTGATTTTGATTAATAAATCAAATCATAAACTGAAAAACTTAACCAAAATCATTAGTAACTTCAAATTTTATACTCAAATAGTTTTGTTAATCATCAAAATCAATAATTGGGTCAACATTTAGTCCCATACCGGAAGCCCCACCTGGTTCTCCCCTCCTCTATAAATGTAAATATGATTTGACTCCTTGTAAAAATCTTTGAAGTTGTTATGAGACTGGCAGCAGCATCAGCAGCAGTTCCAGCTCCAGTTCCAACTCTTGATGAGAGCATTAATTAAACCAAAAGAGAGCACCAATTAAACCTCCTCTTGAATGCCCACAACAAAAGCCCTCTGAGGCCATCTGGTATGTTGCAGTCAAGGAAGGGTGGTGGTGGTGGGTTGTGGGGGAGAACTTCTGAGGCCTTTTCAGATCATCAGCCACTGGGGCAATTCAAGGCAGCCTTTATTTGCTGCACATTGGTGCTAATGAGATTATTGACTATTGTCACCGACTCTACATTGAGCTTCGTAGAAGGAAGGCTGCTTACAAGGATCTGAAATGCCACAGAGGAATAGAGGAATGTAAGATGGGTCCTCACCACTCATTACAATGTTGATAGCCGGAAGGTTAATGGGGCCATAGACCATAAGCGAGCCTGAGGCATCAGTGCAGCTCTCCTGGAGTATAAGCATGCTATTCTGGCTGGCATTGAGGGTCTGTTTGTTTGTTCATCATATTATGACATCCGCATTACAAGAAACCAAATACGTCAATGAAATGCAATCAACAGATAGATAGAACCCAATTGAGAGACTCACACGGAGGAGAGAGATGCAATTTCCTAGATGGGAGAGGCATATCGAGCAGGTCGGAGACGTTGGTAGGTCTGACGCATTGCAAAAAGAAGCAAGCTGCCGACGCTTTTTAAAATGTCGGTATCATATTTTTCCACTCCCCGTTTCCCGACGCTTTTGCAAGCGTCAAGAAGCTATTTCCCGATGCTAGAAAAGCATCGAGAAATTACTATAAAAGCGTTGCTATCCCCAAAAATTACTATAGTGTTCTAGTTAGCTGGAGAGCTAACTACCTCTTCCCCAAGCCATGTGGATTCGTGCTCTAGTTAGCTGAAGAGCTAACTATCTCTCTCCTAGGCATGTGGACTCAAAGCTTAGCTAGCTAAGGAGCTAGCTACCTCTCTCTTGGGTGTATGATTGCTTGCTTAAGTTAGCTAATGAGTTAGCTACACTTGGGCGGTGGATTTTTCTTGCCATGAAAGTTTGAATTTAGTTAGCTAAGGAGCTTACTACCTCTTTCTTATTGGGCGTATGGATGCATGCTTTAGTTAGCTAAAGAGCTAACTATTCTTCTTTTGATGACAGATTTTTTCTCCAAGCCGTGAGGTCTCCATTTCTAATTAGCTAAGGAGCTAACTACTTTTCTTTCTGCCTCTTCTCTTCATGGGCGTATGGATGAATGCTTAGTTAGCTAAAGAGCTAACTACTTTATGGATACCCTCTCACCTAGTTGCATGACTCTTTGCTGCAGTTAGCTAAGAAGCTAACTACTTTTCTTGGGATGAAATTCAAAGCCATGTGGATTTTTTCCTTAGTTAGCAAAAGAGCTAACTACTTTATTTTTTTATGGCTGAACCTTTCCCTCATGCCGTAGAGTTTTCAAATTTAGCTAACTAGGATCTCCCTTTAGCTAGCTAATAGGAACTCTGTTCTTCTTCTTGGCCGAGTGTTTTAGCTAACTTGTTGGCCCAGATGGCAACCCGAGGGGGGGGGGTGAATTGGGTTCTTAAAAATTTAACCTTTTAAAAACTATGTGCTTTGGAATATATAAGATTAAGTGCAGGATAAATATTAAGCACAAATAAAGAGATAGAGTGAGAGAGTGAAAACATGGCAAACACAAGGATTTTATAGTGGTTCGATGTATCCAACACCTACGTCTACTCCCAAGTATCTCTTGGGTCCACACTATAATCTACTTGATTACAGCCGAGTTGTTTTACAAGTTTACAACTCAAAACTTGTTGTTTCCCCCGGGATCACAACGAACCCAGCTGGTTTTCCAGGCTCACCAGCACAAAACCCAAACCCAAGCTAATCTAGCTTGTTCCCGAGGTAAACTACCTCAACTAATTCAATCCCCATGATTGAATTAGTAAACACCAAATTAATTTAAGGTTTACAATAATGCAAAGCTCCTTAAATGAGCAAATAAGCAATATAAGTAAATAAAGATTTAGAAAAGCCTGTTTGAATCGAATTTAATGTGAGCTTTTCTTCTTTTCTTCTTTTCCTCTTCTCCTTTGAAATGTTGAATCAAGCCTCAGCTCAGATTCTTCATAAAGATTGCAGTTGAGAAGTTGGAAAAATAAGGGCTTTTGCTCTCTTTTTCTTTACTTGGAAAATCCTTCGATTTTGAACTTGAATCACTTGGATTTCTCTTGAATCTCTCTTCAGAAGATAGACTTGGATTCAGAGATTTTTCTTTGAATATTTCTCTCCTTTTTTTGGTTTTTCTTTTTTATTTTTCTATCTCTTTTAACCAGATGGTTTTCTCCTTTTTATAGAACTCTCAATCCAGGTTTTTGGTGGGAAATATAGCCGTTGGAGATGTTTGGATTCTTCTGCACACAAAGAAAATAGCCGTTAGAGGTTAGGTGAAAAGAAATCTTACCATTGAAGTACGTTCTGACAGATAAAAAATATGTTCCTGACAGGTTGGAGTTGGCTCCAACTTTTAGGTGTTGGCTCCAAGTCAGGTGTTCAAAAATAGTAAAAAAAAGTTGTTGGGGAGTCGGCTCCAAAAAAGGTAAGTGTCAGCTCGTCGCTTTCGGGAGTCGGCTCCGGAAAACTGTAAGTGTCGGCTCCAGAATGGTCCATAAAATATGCTCTCTGTTCTCAGGTTAGAGTCGGCTCCAGAAACTCAGGTGTCGGCTCCCAAAGTCTTGGGTGTCGGCTCCCGAATTCTAGGTGTCGGCTTCAGAAACTAAAATAGAATGCACTTCTCTTTATCTCAGGTTGGAGTCAGCTCCGAAACCTTGGGTGTCGACTCCATACCGTGCCAAAATCCCAGAAACTTTCTGATACGCCTTGGGGTCGGCTCCTTACTGTTTGGGTGTTGACTCCAGGCTCTGAACGTTGAAAATTTCTTTTAAAACATTGCTTCAAAACATGTTTCTTTGTCCTTTTGATTGATCAAACATTTTAAATCCCTGAAACACTTGTTAAATCAATTAGAAACCGAATGAATAGTAAATCAACATCAAACTGGACTAAACATTAGCTTTTAATAACATCAAAGAAACTTCATTACAAGATAATCAAAAATTAGTTCTAATGCATCTTTGTAGTTCTTCTACTATTTTTGCCATTCCTTCACTCTGAGTCTTGACAAAAGCCTTCAGTCTTTCATCAACAAATGTACATGCAGATGTAATCTTATCAGCATTACATTTGGAATAAGTCTCTGAGTCTCTACCAATGTCTTTAAGTTTATCAAAAATGTTCTTGAGATCATTCTTTAAGGATTCAACGGAGGCTCCATGTGTAGATTCAATTATTCTAACTCTTTCATCCAATGAATAGAGAGTCTCTCTCAAGTTCATGAACTGGCTATCTAACTCAGATTTCATCTCTTCCTTGTGAATAGCAAAAATACCTCTAAGCTGTTCTAACTGAGTATCTAAAAAACCAACAGATGACAGAACAAAAGCAGAAGGAACTGGTGGAGCTAGAGGTACGTCCTGACTGGGCTCTGGTGAGCTATGTCTCACAGATGGTCCTGCCTCAGAAGGGCCAGGCACATTAGTCTCAGCAATCCTATCGCCAGTATGACCTTTTCTCTCCCATTTACCATCTACTTTTACAAATCCAATCCTGTGCAAAGTGGCTAAGCTGTAGTAGTCAGTATGCCTTAGGTTCTTCGAAGGCTCATTTTTAGAAATAGCTACTCCTTGACTCTTAAAAACCAAGGTTAGGATTATTCCATAAGGTAGTAAAGATCTCTTCTTGCCCCCAGCCTCAGCCATATACCATATCATCATCCCAGCAAGATTTATAGGCTGACCCATCAAGATACTATCTATAACAACAATGTCTCGCTCTGAGACATACTCAAAACGACTAATCTTGGGAAATAGAATCCTACTGCATATGTTATGTAACAGCCTAAGCTCAAGTGGCAATTGGTTTGCCCTAACCTCTTCAAATTCAGCTATTTCTCTTCCTAACATCCTTGATAAAGAAGCTGATTTCTCACTATGAATATTTGCAACAAATCCAGTGACAGGAATACTTAACAGATTTTCTAAAATTTGAAAAGTAAGATGAATTCTCTTTCCTCTAACAGAACTAACAATCCCACCGTCTCCTCTAGATAAATTCAGATAAAATTCTTTAACAAGTGCTGGATAAGTAGGTACATCCAAAGAGTAGACTTTATCCCAACCGATTTCTTTAATTTGTCTTCCAATGTCAAAACCTTCGGCATCAAAGAAATCAAAATCAACTTTTCTACCCATGGTAATAACTCACCCAGCTAGAGTATCTACCTGTGGAGATGAGGGGCCAGGATTATTTGATGGTGTAGAAGAAGAATCATCACTCGGAGTGGGTTCACGGACAGAATGTCTTGCTATACGCTTCCTCGTAGCAACGAGAGCGTCAAAGACCGATCCCCTATGCTTAGGTGCCATAGAAATCTTAGGGAATGATTGATTTGGGGAGTATTTAGCTTCGAGAGGTTTTGAGAGGGTTTGGAAAAGATTTGGAAAGGGTTTGGAGAAGATAGAAATCGCGAAGTGTTGGCCTAGATGGCAACCCAAGAGGGGGGGGAGGGTGAATTGGGTTCTTTAAAAAATTTGACCTTTTTAAAATTATCTGCTCTAAGACAAATGAAATTAATTGCAATGCAAATATAAAGCAGAAACAAGGAGATAAAGATAGAGATAATGAATGCACGACAAACACAAGGATTTTATAGTGGTTCGGTGTATCCAACACATACGTCCACTCCCAAGATTCACTTGGGTCCACACTATAACCAACTAGATTATAGCCGAGTTGTTTTACAAGAGCACAACTCACAACTTGTTGTTTTTCCCCCGGGATCACAACGAACCCAACTGGTTTTTCGGGCTCACCAGCACAAAACCCTAAACTCAAGCTGATCTAGCTTGACCCGAGGTTAACAACCTCCACTAGTTCAATCCCCTTGATAGAACTAGCACAAACAAATATAAGAATGTTTTACAATGATTCACAGCTCCTCAGTTGAGCAAATATTCAAAATAAAGTAAACAAGTTTAGAAAAGCCTGTTTGGAGATGATTGAATTTGAGCTTTTCTTCTTTTCGTCTTTTCCTCTTCTCCCTTTGGAATGATGAATCAAGCCTCAGCTTTAATCCCTCACAGTCGTTGCAGTTGAGAAGATTGGAAATGGAAGAAATGGAGCTTTTTCTTCAATTTGGGAAATCACCGATTTTTTGATTTGGGCGCCTTGGATTCCTCTTTGAGCTTTTTGGAGTGGAAGGATTTGAGTTTGAATGCTTTTCTCTTGAGATTCAGGCTCAGGCTTTCTCGGATTTTGGATTTGAAAATTTTTCTATTTTTCGTCACCTTTCAAACGGTGTTTTCCCCTTTTTATAGATTTCTTTTAATCCGTTTTGGAAAGGAAACTAGCCGTTGGAGTGTACCTGGAAACAAAATATATCCGTTAGAAATTAGGTAAAAAGGAAATATTACCGTTAGAGCTGATCTGGCAATTTAAATTTTTATCCCAGTCAGGTTGGAGTCGGCTCCAACTTTTCAGGTGTCGGCTCCAGATCGTTTTTCTAAAAATAGAAATTTTTGAGTTCGTTGAGGAGTCGGCTCCAAAAAAGTAAGTGTCGGCTCGCCATCGCCAGGTGTCGGCTCCCGAATACTATGTGTCGGCTCCAGGATGCTCAAAAAATCAACGTTCTGTCCCCGCATCGGAGTCGGCTCCAGACACTGTAAGTGTCGACTCCGAAACTCTGAATGTCGGCTCTAAAACTCTGGGTGTTGGCTCCGGACCGTATCAAAAATCAGAATAAAATTTGAATGGCCATGGGGTCGGCTCCAGGGATTCTAGGTGTCGACTCCAGGTTCTGAAACTTTGAAATTGAAGTTTTGCAATTGATTCAAAACACGTTTCTTAATTCATTTAAATTGATCAAATAATTTTAACTCCTGAAACACTTCTCAAATCCATTAGTAATCAAATAAATATACTCAATTCCTTTATTAATCATCAAAATCAATAGTTGGGTCAACAATCTCCCCTTTTTTGATGATTATAAAAACATTGAGTATATGCATAGTATTCTTAAATTAAAATTTTTAAGAGAGTGATCCTCATAAGTAAGCTCCCCCTGAATAAGGTAGCTCCCCCTATGAAGTTCAAATTATCAATTGTTCTGTTTAATTAAATAAATGCTAATTAAAGCATAACCAATCAAGCATATACAACATAACTTTCTCCAATTAATCAATTAACTAAGCTTTAATTGAATTCCAATCAATTGCTAATCAATGCATATACGACATAACTTTCTCCCCCTTTTTTGTAATCAACAAAAAGAAAAGAAAAGTTAAGTCAAAGATCAAATTGATAGATCAAAAGATAATTTCATTTCATCAAAAAGTGTTACAAAATGAACTGAAATTTCATTACAAAATGAAACAAATGCTTACATTACATCAAATTATACTTTCATTACATCAAAATTACATCAAACTTTCATTACATCAAAATTGAAACTTTCATTACATCAATATATTTAGTTCTAATATCCTTGTTAAATGATCTACAATCTTCTGCATTCCTTCAGTCTGAAGCTTGACGTAGTCTTTTAGTCTTTCATCAACAAAAGTACAAGCAGTGATAATTTTATCTTGTAACTCGGCATTGCACTTTGAATAGGTTTCAGAATCTCCACAAATGTCTTTAAGTTCTTCAAAAATGTTCTTCAAATCACCACTTAAAGATCCAGTAGAAGAGCTAAGAGTTGATTCAATTTTGGCAATCCGATCATCTAATGAATAAAGAGTTTCTTTAAGATTCATAAATTTGTTGTCAAACTCAGTCTTTAATTCGTCCTTCTGAGCAGCAAGAAGATTTTAGTTGCTCTAACTGAAGGTCTGAAAATCCGACTGAAGAAGTAGATGAAGTAGATGGAATCACTGGTACTGGGACAGGAGCAGGAGCAGGACTACTAGGATGTGGAGATGGAATCCTCATAGACGGACCAGCCTCACAAGATACAGAATGTCTAGGCTCGGGGACTCTCTCATCCAAGTTCCCTTTCCTTTCCCACTGACCATTAATTTTAACAAATCCCATTCGATGCAAAGTGGCCAAACTATAATAATCAGTATGTCTCAGGCTCTTGGAGGGTTCATTATCCAAAATTACAACCCCTTGGCTTCTGAATACCATAGTTAAGATCATGCCGTAGGGTAGTGACGATCTTCTCTTTCCTCCAGCCTCGGCCATGTAAAATATCATCATAGCAGCTAGATTAATGGGCTGACCGGTCAATACACTATCCATCACAACAATGTCCCGCTCGGAGACATACTCAAAACGTCCGGTCTTCGGAAACAAAATTCTGCTGCAAATGTTGTGTAACAACCTTAATTCCAAGGGCAGCTGATTAGCCCTAATTTCCTCAAATTCAGTAACCTCTCTCCCTAACATCCTTGATAGGGCAGCTGATCTCTCACTGTGCACATCAGCAGCTAATCCAGTAATGGGGATGCTCAGGAGATTTCCTAATTTGTGAAATGTAAGGTGAATCCGTTTTCCTCTAACAGTGCTTACTAAACCACCATCTCCTCTTGCTAAATTAAAGTAAAATTCCTTTACTAGTGCTGGGTATGTAGGAACATCAAGAGAACATACTTGATCCCATCCAAGCTCCTTAAGTTGCCTACCAATCGAAAAACCCTCGGATTCAAAAAGTTCGAAATCAACTTTTCTTCCCATAGTGATTACCCTCCTAGGGTATCTACCTGAGGTGAAGTGGCGTTAGGATTGTCTGAATCGGTGGAGGAATCTTCACTTGGAGACGGCTCGCGGTCGCCTTACGGAACGCTTCCCGGTCACCACGGTCGCTCCAATCACCGAACCTCTCCTCTTAGGCGCCATTGAATCCGTAGGAAGGCTTGAGAGAAGTGGAATTAGAGATGGGAGGTTTTGGAAGAGTTTTGGAGGGATTTGGTGGAGGATTCGAAGAGTAATGAAATGACGAGGTGTCGACTCTGCCCTAATAAATCGATTTTGGAATCCCAGGTGTCGACTCCCGCAAAGTCGGGTGTCGACTCCAAATCGCTAACACAGTCAGCGCTCGAACTGGAGTCGGCTCCACTTACACGGGTGTCGGCTCCAAGGTCAGGGACCGAGAGCGACACAGTCAGAGGTGTCGACTCCTCATTCTGAGGTGTCGACTCCAATGACAGTTTCAGAGAAAAATAATTGAAATTCAACCATCTGAAACTTGTCAAAATATATTTTATAAAATCTTGATAAAATTTTGGAGTATTAAGAATCAAATACCTCAGATGACTAGATAATTTGTCCTTAAAATTATGAAAGGAATATCAAGAAATTAATATAGATCTAGAAAGTCATTCCTTATAGTTTCAAAATCAATCCAAAGGGTCACATATCCCTAATTCACCTCTAAGATAACAAAATCTCTCTTCACTCAAAGGTTTTGTAAATATATCAGCTAATTGTTCTTCAGTATTAACATATTCAAGACAAATTTCATTATTAGCTACATGTTCTCTTATAAAATGATATCTAATTTCAATGTGTTTTGTTCTTGAATGTTGAATTGGATTTTTAGTTAGATTTATTGCACTTGTGTTATCACATCTAATTGGAGTTTTATCAAGTGTTATGCCATAATCTTCAAGTTGTCTCTTAATCCAAAGGATTTGAGCACAGCAACTTCCAGCTGCAACATATTCTGCTTCAGCAGTAGATAATGCAACCGAATTTTGCTTTTTGCTAAACCAAGAGATTAAGTTACTACCTAAGAATTGACATGCTCCACTTGTGCTTTTTCTATCTAATTTACATCCAGCATAATCAGAGTCAGAATAAGCAATCAAGTTTAATGTTGAGTCTCTAGAATACCATAAGCCTACATTTTTAGTTCCACTTAAATATCTTAAGATTCTTTTTACAGCAATTAAATGAGATTCTTTAGGTTCAGATTGAAATCTAGCGCACAAACATACAGCAAACATTATATCTGGTCTACTAGCTGTTAAGTAAAGAAGAGATCCGATCATACCTCTATAATATTTCTGATCTACTTTCTTACCATCATCATCTTTATCCAATTTGCATGAAGGACTCATAGGAGTTCCAAGTGGTTTGATTGACTCCATTCCAAACTTCTTGAGCAGTTCTTTTGTGTATTTGGCTTGATTGATGAAAATTCCTTCTTTGCTTTGTTTGATTTGAAGTCCTAGGAAGAAGTTGAGTTCTCCCATCATGCTCATTTCAAACTCACCCTGCATCAACTTAGCAAATTCTTGACATAACAAATTGTTAGTAGCACCGAATACAATATCATCAACATATATTTGTACTACTAATAAATCCTTGTCTTTTCTTTTCAAAAATAGTGTTTTATCAACATTTCCTCTTATGAAATCATTTTCAATTAGAAATTTACTTAATCTTTCATACCAAGCTCTAGGTGCTTGTTTTAAACCATATAGTGCTTTGTGTAATTTAAAAACATGATTTGGAAATTCATGATCTTCAAAACCAGGTGGTTGTTCAACAAAAACTTCCTCATTTATAAATCCATTTAAAAATGCACTTTTAACATCCATTTGAAATAAATTGATATGCATATGACATGCAAATGCAAGTAATAATCTAATTGCTTCAAGTCTAGCTACAGGTGCAAAAGTTTCATCAAAATCAATTCCTTCTTCTTGATTATATCCTTTTGCAACTAATCTAGCTTTGTTTCTAATTACTATGCCATTTTCGTCTAATTTATTTCTAAATACCCATTTTGATCCTATAACAGAATGATCTTTAGGTCTATCTACAAGAGTCCAAACATTATTCCTAGTAAATTGATTTAATTCTTCTTGCATAGCTAACATCCAATTATTATCTTTTTCTGCTTCTTCAATAGTTTTAGGTTCAATTTGAGATACAAATGCAAGATGATTATTGATGTTTCTCATTGATGATCTAGTTCTTACTCCTTGAGATGGATCACCTATAATTAATTCTTTTGGATGACCATAGGCATATCTCCAATCTCTAGGAAGATCTACATCATTGTGATTTGCATCAACAACATCAACACTAGGAGAATCATTATCTTTAGCTTCTTGTTCATGATCCGAAGATACATCTATATTCAGTTTTTCAATATCTCTTTCTAGAATGTTTGTATCTTCCTCATCATCAATCTTTTCAGAACTTGATGCTAAAGATTCATCAAAAATTACATGAATAGATTCTTCTACAATTAAATTTCTCTTGTTAAACACTCTATAGGCTTTACTAGATGTTGAATACCCTAAGAAAATGCCTTCATCAGATTTTGCATCAAATTTTCCTAGATTATCTTTACCATTATTATGAATGAAACATTTACAACCAAATGCATGAAAGTAACTTATGTTTGGTTTTCTATTATTCCATAGTTCATAAGGAGTTTTCTTAATGATTGGCCTAATTAGAGCTCTATTAAGAATGTAGCATGCCGTGTTTATAGCTTCCGCCCAAAAGTATTTTGGTAGGTTGCTTTCACATAGCATGGTACGGGCCATGTCTTCTAAGGTTCTATTTTTCTTTTCAACTACTCCATTTTGTTGCGGTGTTCTAGGTGCTGAAAAATTATGATGAATGCCATTTTCTATGCAAAAGTTTTCAAATAAATGATTTTCAAATTCAGTGCCATGATCACTTCTTAGAGACACTATGGTGTTGTTTTTCTCATTTGTGACCTTCTTGAAGAATTTCAGAAATAATGGAAAGGTCTCATCCTTATGAGCTAAAAATAATACCCAAGTGTATCTAGAATAATCATCTACAATCACAAGACCATATTTCTTTCCTCCTAGACTTGTGGTTCTAGTAGGTCCAAAAAGATCCATGTGAAGTAGTTCAAGTGGCCTAGAAGTGGAAACAATATTTTTAGTTTTGAAAGAATTTCTAGTTTGTTTTCCAAATTGACATGCATCGCAAATTTTGTTATTTTCAAAATCTAGTTGTGGAAGTCCTTTTACTAAATCCATTCTAATTAATTTTGAAATAAGGTGTGTGCTTGCATGACCTAATCTACGATGCCATAACCAACCAATCTCATTCATATTAGCATTATTAGCAACTAAGCAATGATTACTAGTAGACAAATTGTCTAAATCAATCAAGTATATATTGCCATTTCTATTTCCAATAAAAATAATGCTATTATCAATGGGATTAGAAACAGTGCAGATTGATGCTTCAAATGATACTTTAAAACCTTTATCACATAATTGACTAATACTTATTAGATTATGTTTTAAACCATTAACATATAAGACATTTTCAATATATGTGGAGGGAGTTATTTGAATTTTACCAAACCCCATGATTTGGCCTTTGCCATTGTCACCAAATGTAACAACTCCTCCTCTTTTGCTCTCAAGGGTGATGAATTGATCCTTGTCACCCGTCATGTGTCTTGAGCAGCCACTATCGAGATACCACTTTCGCTTTGATCTTTTGGCCGCAAGACACTCCTGCAAAAATAATTAAGTCTTATATTTAGGTACCCAAGCCTTCTTGGGTCCTTCATGGTTAGTAGCATAAAAAATTGTTCCTTTGGGAACCCAAATTTTCTTGCCTTTACTACTTAAATTTTTGTTACTATTTCTCATGTTACATTCATAGGTTTTATGACCTTTCTTGTTACAATAATGACATGTAACATTATCTCTATTTTGTTCTTTTCTAAAGAAGTTTTTGACAAATTTTTGTTTTAAGTTAGGTCTATATCCTAAACCAGCTTTATCATATATGGCTCTTTGATTGCTTAACAATAAATTAAGTTTTTCAGAACTATAAGTAAATTTATCAACAATACTTTTATATTTATCAACTTCCTTCTTTAATTTATCATTTTCATTAGAAATTGATTCCTTTTCTTTTGTCAAATTATCATTTTCAGATTTTAGTATTTAATTCATTAGTAAGATTTCTTTTCTTTGATAAAAATTGAGCTATCATTTTTCAAAGACTTGTATTTCTTTTTCAAAATTTTAAAGTCATCTACTAGTTCATTGAAAGCTTCAAATAATTCATCGAAAGCAAAATCATCACAAGGGTTTTCAGAACTTACCTCATCATCCTCGTTTGCCATGAAGCAAATGTTGGCAACCTCTTTTTGTTCTTCCTCCGAAGAGGATTCATCGCTGTCGCTCCAAGTTGCAACATAGGCTTTCTTCTTCTTCTTGAAAGTCTTCTTCAGTTGAGGACAATCGTATCTAAAGTGCCCCGGTTTCTTACATTCATAACAAATCAAGGGGTCTTTCTCCTTGTCCTTGTCCTTTTCTTTTTCTCCTTCCATCTTAAATCCAGATTTCTTCTTGTGGAAGGGTCTCTTTCTTCTCATGAATTTTTTGAATTTTCTTGCTAGAAGAGCTGTCTCATCATCATCTCTTCATCACTGCAGCTTTCCTCATTTTTGCAGCCTTAAGAGCTATAGTCTTCTTTTTCTTGACTTCCTCCTCTTGATGTTGTTTCATGGTTAGCTCATGAGTCATCAAGGATCCAAGTAGCTCCTCTAGGGGTAATGTGTTGAGGTCCTTGGCTTCTTGGATTGCTGTCACCTTTGCTTCCCAAGTCCTTGGAAGTGACCTAAGAATTTTGCGAACAAGTTCAGAATTAGTATAGGTTTTTCCAAGACTTTTCAAACCATTCACAATATCGGTAAATCTAGTGTACATGCAAGCTATAGTTTCAGTTTGCTCCATGCAAAATAACTCATATTTATGAACAAGAATATTTATTTTAGATTCTTTTACTTGGTTAGTACCCTCATGGGTAACCTCTAATCTATCCCAAATCTCTTTTGCGGAATTACATGTAGAAATGCGATTAAATTCATTAGCATCTAATGAACAATATAAGACATTCATGGCCTTAGCATTGAGCTGTGCCATTTTCCTATCATTATCATTCCAATCCCTTTCGGGCTTAGGAACAATAGTGCCATCAACAATGTGTGTGGGTGTACTAGGTCCATTAGTTATAACACCCCATAATTCATAATCAGAAGCTTGAATGAATATCCTCATTCTTGCTTTCCAATATGAATAGTTGGAACCATTAAACAAGGGAGGTCTATTTGTAGAATGACCTTCGGCAAATGATCCAACTTGAGCTGCCATTTGGATCTTTAGCTCTTGATCGTGTGATCAAATTCTAATGAGCACTTGCTCTGATACCAATTGTTGGCCCAGATGACAACCCAAGAGGGGGGGTGAATTGGGTTCTTTAAAAAATTTACCTTTTTAAAAATTATTGCTTAAGACAAATGAAATTAATTGCAATGCAAATATAAAGCACAAACAAGGAGATAAAGATAGAGATAATGAATGCACGACAAACACAAGGATTTTATAGTGGTTCGGTGTATCCAACACCTACGTCCACTCCCAAGATTCACTTGGGTCCACACTATAACCAACTAGATTACAGCCGAGTTGTTTTACAAGAGCACAACTCAAACTTGTTGTTTTTCCTCGGGATCACAACGAACCCAGCCGGTTTTCCGGGCTCACCAGCACAAAACCCTAAACTCAAGCTAATCTAGCTTGACCCGAGGTTAACAACCTCCACTAGTTCAATCCCCTTGATAGAACTAGCACAAACAAATATAAGAATGTTTTACAATGATTCACAGCTCCTTAGTTGAGCAAATATTCAAAATAAAGTAAACAAGTTTAGAAAAGCCTGTTTGGAGATTGTTTGAGCTTTTCTTTTCTTCTTTTCCTCTTCTCCTTTGGAATGATGAATCAAGCCTCAGCTTTAATTCCTCACAGTCGTTGCAGTTGAGAAGATTGGAAATGGAAGAAACGAGCTTTTTCTTCTAATTTGAAAAATCCACCGATTTTTTGATTTGGGCGCCTTGGATTCCTCTTTGAGCTTTTCTCTTGAGATTCAGGCTCAGGCTTTCTCGGATTTTTGATTTGAAATTTTTTCTATTTTTTGTCTCCTTTCAAACGGGTGTTTTCCCCTTTTTATAGATTTCTTTTAATCCATTTTGGGAAGGAAACTAGCCGTTGGAGTGTACCTAAAAATAAAATATATCCGTTAGAAATTAGGTAAAAAAAATATTACCGTTAGAGCTGATCTGGCAATTTAAATTTTCATCCCAGTCAGGTTGGAGTCGGCTCCAACTTTTCAGGTGTCGGCTCCAATCGTTTTTCCAAAAATAGAAATTTTTGAGTTCGTTGAGGAGTCGGCTCCGAAAAAGTAAGTGTCGGCTCGCCATCGTCAGGTGTCGGCTCCCGAATACTGTGTGTGTCGGCTCCAGGATGCTCAAAAAATCAACGTTCTGTCCCTGCATCGGAGTCGGCTCCAGACACTGTAAGTGTCGACTCCGAAACTCTGGGTGTCGGCTCGAAACTCTGGGTGTCGGCTCCGGACCGTATCAAAAATCAGAATAAAATTTGAATGGCCATGGGGTCGGCTCCAGGGATTCTAGGTGTCGACTCCAGGTTCTGAAACTTTGAAATTGAAGTTTTGCATTGATTCAAAACATGTTTCTTAATTCATTTAAATTGATCAAATAATTTTAACTCCTGAAACACTTCTCAAATCCATTAGTAATCAAATAAATATACTCAATTCCTTTATTAATCATCAAAATCAGTAGTTGGGTCAACACGAAGGTGTCGACTTTGCCCTAATAAAGTCAATTTGGGACCACCAGGTGTCGACTCCCGCAAAGTCGGGTGTTGACTCCAAGTCGCTAACACAGTTAGCATCCGAACTGGAGTCGGCTCCACTTAAGCGAGTGTCAGCTCCAAGGTCAAGAACCGAGAGTGACACAGAAGAGGTGTCGACTCCTCAAATTAAGGTGTCGACTCCCCTGACAGTTTCAGAGAAAAATAAATGAGTTTCAAATAGCCGAAACTTGTCAAAATAAAATCAATAAATTTTTGAAAAAATCTTTGGAATGTGAAGAATCAGATTGCTCAAATGACTAGATAAATTGTCCTTAAAATTATGAAAGGAA
This sequence comes from Calamus simplicifolius, assembly GCA_900491605.1. NCBI lineage: Eukaryota > Viridiplantae > Streptophyta > Magnoliopsida > Arecales > Arecaceae > Calamus > Calamus simplicifolius. Next base: position 1,711,733 of record UESW01003848.1, read on the forward strand.
TCTAAAGAAATTGATAGAAGTCTAGATAGTCATTCCTTAAGGGTTTCAAAATCATTCCAAAGGATCACAAATTCCTAATTCACCTCTAAGATAACAAAATCTCTCTTCACTCAAGGGTTTTGTAAATATGTCAGCTAATTGTTCTCCAGTATTAACATAATCAAGGCAAATTTTATTGTTAGCTACATGTTCTCTTATAAAATGATATCTAATTTCAATGTATTTAGTTCTTGAATGTTGGATTGGAATCTTTGTTAAATTTATTGCACTTGTATTATCACATCTGATAGGAGTTTTATCGAGTGTTATACCATAATCTTCAAGTTGTCGCTTAATCCAAAGGATTTGAGCACAGCAACTTCCAGCTGTAACATATTCTACTTCAGCAGTGGATAATGCAACCAAATTTTGCTTTTTGCTAAACCAAGAGATTAAGTTACTTCTTAAGAATTGACATGCACAACTTATACTTTTTCTATCTAGTTTACATCCAGCATAGTCAGAGTCAGAATATGCAATTAAGTTTAGTGTTGAGTCTCTAGAATACCATAATCTTACATTTTTAGTTCCACTTAGATATCTTAAAATTCTTTTCACTGCAATTAAGTGAGATTCTTTAGGTTCTGATTGAAATCTAGCACATAGATAAACAACAAACATGATATCTGGTCTACTAGCTGTTAAGTAAAGTAGAGATCTGATCATACCTCTATAGTATTTTTGATCTACCTTCTTACCATTTTCATCTTTGTCTAATTTGCATGAAGGACTCATAGGTGTTCCAAGGGGTTTGATTGACTCCATTCCAAACTTCTTGAGAAGTTCCTTTGTGTATTTTGCTTGGTTGATGAAAATCCCCTCTTTGCTTTGCTTAATTTGAAGTCCTAGGAAGAAGTTGAGTTCTCCCATCATGTTCATTTCGAATTCACCCTGCATTAACTTAGCAAATTCTTGACACAAGAGATTGTTAGTAGCACTGAATACAATATCATCTACATATATTTGTACTACTAATAAATCTATGTCTTTTCTTTTCAAAAATAAGGTTTTGTCTACATTTCCTCTAGTAAAATCATTTTCAAACAGAAATTTGCTTAACCTATCATACCAAGCTCTAGGTGCTTATTTTAAACCATGTAGTGCTTTGTGCAATTTAAAAACATGATTTCGAAATTCATGATCCTCAAAACCAGGTGGTTGTTCCACAAATACTTCCTCATTTATAAAACCATTTAAAAATTCACTTTTAACATCCATTTGAAATAAATTTATGTTCATATGACATGCAAATGCAAGTAGTAATCTAATTGCTTCTAATCTAGCTACATGTGCAAAAGTTTCATCAAAATCAATTCCTTCTTCTTGATTATATCCTTTTGCAACTAATCTAGCTTTATTTCTAATTACTATGCCATTTTCATCTAATTTATTTCTAAATACCCATTTAGATCCTATAACTGAATGACCTTTAGGTCTATCAACTAAGGACCATATATTATTCCTAGTGAATTGATTTAATTCTTCTTGTATAGCTAGCATCCAATTACTATCTTTTTCAGCTTCTTCAATAGTTTTAGGTTCAATTTGAGATACAAATGCAAGATGATTATTCATATTCCTCATAGATGACCTAGTTCTTACTCCTTGAGATGGATCACTAATAATCAATTCCTTTGGATGACCATAGGCATATCTCCAATCTCTAGGAAGATCTACTTCATTATAATTAGTATCAATATCATCAATCCTAGGTGAATCATCATCTTTAGTTTCTTGTTCATGATCTAAAGATACATCTATATTTAATTTTTCAATATCTCTTTCTAGTATATTTGTATCTTCCTCATCATCAAATTTTTGTGAACTTGATGCTAAAGACTCATCAAAAGCTACATGAATAGATTCTTCTACAATTAGGGATTTCTTATTGAATACTCTATAGGCTTTACTAGTTGTTGAATATCCTAAGAAAATACCTTCATATGATTTTGCATCAAATTTACCAAGATTATCTTTTCCATTATTATGAATAAAATATTTACAGCCAAATACATGAAAATAACATATCTTTGGTTTTCTATTATTCCATAATTCATAAGGTGTTTTCTTAAGGATTGGCCTAATTAGGGCTCTGTTAAGAATGCAACATGCTGTATTTATAGCTTCTGGCCAGAAGTACTTTGGTAGGTTGCTTTCATATACCATGGTATGGGCCATGTCTTCTAAAGTCCTATTTTTTCTTTCTACAACACCATTTTGTTGTGGTGTCCTAGGTGCAGAAAAATTATGATAAATACCATATTCTGTGCAAAAATTTTTAAATAAGTGATTTTCAAATTTAGTACCATAATCACTTCTAAGAGACACTATAGTGTTATTTTTCTCATTAGTGACTTTCTTGAAAAATTTCAGAAATATTGAGAAAGTCTCATCCTTATGAGCAAAAAACAATACCCAAGTATATCTAGAATAATCATCTACTATCACAAGACCATATTTCTTTGTTCCTAGACTAGTGGTTCTAGTAGGTCCAAAAAGGTCCATATGAAGTAGCTGCAATGGCCTAGAAGTGGAAACTATATTTTTTGATTTGAAAGAATTTCTAGTTTGTTTGCCTAATTGACAAGTATCACAAATTCTATTATTTTCAAAATCTAGCTTTGGAAGATCCTTAACTAAATCCATTTTAATTAATTTTGAAATTAGGTGTGTGCTTGCATGGCCTAATCTACGATGCCATAACCATCCAATCTCATTTTCGTTAGCATTGTTAGCTACTAAGCAATGATTACTAGTAGACAAATTGTCTAAATCAATTAAGTATACATTGCCATTTCTGTTACCAGCAAATACAATGCTATTGTCAATGGGATTAAAAACAGTGCAGATAGAAGCTTCAAATGAAACTTTGAAACCTTTATCACACAATTGGCTAATACTAATTAAATTATGTTTTAAGCCATCTACATATAAAACATTTTCTATAAAAGTAAAGGGAGTTATCTGAATTTTACCAAATCCCATAATTTGGCCTTTACCATTGTCTCCAAATGTGACAACTCCTCCTCTTTTATCTTCAAGGGTTATGAATTGCTCATTGTCACCCATCAAGTGCCTTGAGCAGCCGCTATCAAGATACCACTTTCGTTTTGATCTTTTGGCCGCAAGACACTCCTGCAAGGTAATCAAACTTTCTATTTAGGTACCTAAGCTTTCTTGGGTCCTTCATGGTTAGTAGCAACAAAGATTGTTCCTTTCAGAACCCATATTTTCTTTCCTTTAATACTTAAATTCTTATTAAATTTTCTAAGATTGCATTCATATGCTTTATGTCCTTTCTTGTTATAGCAATAACATGAAAAATCATTCTTATCCTGTTCTTTTCTAAAAAAGTTTTTAACATACTTTTGTTTCTTATTAGGTCTATAACCTAGTCCAGCCTTATCAAATACAGCTCTTTGATTACTCAATAATAAATTAAGTTTTTCTGAGCTATATGTAAATTTATCAACTATGTTTTTATATTTATCAACTTCTTTCTTTAAATTAATATTTTCATTGGAAATTAACTCTTTATCTTTTAGCAGATTTTCATTTTTAGATTTTAGTTTTTCAATTTCATGAGTTAGTTTATCCTTCTCTTTGGCAAGATTTAAATTATCATTTTTAAAGATTTGTTCTTCTTTTTCAAAACTTTAAAATCACTAATTAACTCATTAAAGGCATCATATAATTCTTCAACTGTAAAATCATCACAAGGTGTTTCAGAACTTACCTAATTATCATCGTTTGCCATAAATCAAATGTTGGCAACTTCCTTTTGTTCCTCCTTGGATGAGGATTCATCACTTTCACTCCATGTTGCAACATATGCCTTTTTCTTCTTCTTGTGTCCATTTTTTAGTTGAGGACAATCATATATAAAGTGCTCCGGTTTCTTACATTCATAACATATGAGGGGGTCTTTCTCTTTTTCTTTATCCTTGTCCTTCTCTTTTTCTTTTTCTCCTTCCATTTTTGTTTCATATCTCTTCTTATGGTAGGGTCTCCTTCTTTGCATAAATTTCTTAAATTTTCTAGTAAGGAGAGCTGTCTCATCATCTTCCTCTTCTTCCTCACTGCTGCTTATCTCCTTTTCTGCAGCTTTAAGAGCAATTATTTTCTTCTTTTGACTTCCTCCTCTTGATGTTGCTCATGGTCAGTTCATGGGTCATCAATGATCCAAGTAGCTCCTTCAAAGGTAAGGTGTTGAGGTCCTTAGCTTCTTGGATTGCAGTTACTTTTGCTTCCCATGTCCTTGGAAGAGACTTAAGAATTTTACGAACCAATTCAGAGTTAGTGTAGGTCTTGCCAAGACTTTTTAAACCATTTACAATATCAGTAAATCTAGTGTACATGCATGTGATGGTTTCATTTTATTCCATGCTAAATAATTCATACTTGTGCACTAGAATATTGATTTTGGATTCTTTAACTTGATTAGTACCCTCATGGGTAACTTCTAATCTATCCCAAATTTCTTTTATGGAAATACGGGTAGAAATTCTATTTAACTCATTAGCATCTAAAGCACAATATAAAACATTCATGGCTTTTGCATTGAGCTGAGCCATTTTCCTATCGTTCTCATTCCAATCCCTTTTGGGTTTAGGAACTATTAAACCATCTACCAAGTGTGTGGGTGTGCTTGGTCCATTAGTGATTACACTCCAAAGTTCATAATCTAAAGCTTGAATAAAAATTTTCATTCTAGCTTTCCAATAAGAATAATTTGAACCATTAAACAAAGGAGGTCTATTAGTAGAATGACCTTCAGCAAATGAAGATCCAGCTTGAGCTACCATTTGGAGCTTTAACTCTTGATCGTGTGATCAAATAACAATGAGCACAAGATCTGATACCAATTGTTGGCCCAGATGGCAACCCAAGAGGGGGGGGGGGGGGTGAATTGGGTTCTTAAACATTTAACCTTTTAAAAACTATGTGCTTTGGAATATATAAGATTAAGTGCAGGATAAATATTAAGCACAAATAAAGAGATAGACTGAGAGAGTCAAAACACGAAAAACACAAGGATTTTATAGTGGTTCGGTGTATCCAACACCTACGTCCACTCCCAAGTATCTCTTGGGTCTACACTATAATCTACTTGATTACAACCGAGTTATTTTACAAGCTCACAACTCAAAACTTGTTGTTTTCTCCGGTATCACAATGAACCCAGCTAGTTTTTTGGGCACACCAGCACAAAACCCAAACCCAAACCCAAGCTAATCTAGCTTGTTTCCGAGGTAAACTACCTCAACTAATTTAATCCCCCTGATTGAATTAGTAAACACCAAATTAATTTAAGGTTTACAACAATGCAAAGCTCCTTAAATGAGCAAATAAGCAATATAAGTAAACAAAGATTTAGAAAAGCCTGTTTGAAGAGAATTTGATGTGAGCTTTTCTTCTTTTCCTCTTCTCCTTTGAAATGTTGAATCAAGCCTCAGCTCAGATTCTTCACAAAGATTGCAGTTGAGAAGTTGAAAAAAATCAGGACTTTTGCTCTCTTTTTCTTCACTTGGAAAATCCTTCGATTTTGAACTTGAATCACTTGGATTTCTCTTGAATCTCTCTTCAGAAGATAGACGTGGATTTGGAGATTCTCTTTGAAAATTTCTCTCCTTTTTTTTGGTTTTTCTTTTTTTTTTTCTATCTCTTTTAATCGGATGGTTTCCCCCTTTTTATAGAACTCTCAATCCAGGTTTTAGGTTGGAAATATAGCTGTTGGAGATGTTTGGATTCTTTTGCACACAAAGAAAATAGACGTTAGAGGTTAGGTTAAAAGAAATCTTACCGTTGAAGTACGTTCTGCCAGATAAAATATCCGTTCCTGACAGGTTGGAGTCGGCTCCAACTTTTCAGGTGTCGGCTCCAAGTTGGGTGCTCAAAATAGTAAAGAAAAAGTTGTTGGGGAGTCGGCTCCAAAAAAGGTAAGTGTCGGCTCGTCGCTTTCGAGAATCGGCTTCAAAAAATTGTAAGTGTCAGCTCCAGAATGGTCCATAAAATACGCTCTCTATTCTCAGGTTAGAGTCGACTCCAGAAACTCAGGTGTCGGCTCCCGAAATCTTGGGTGTCGGCTCCCAAATTCTAGGTGCTGGCTCCAGAAACTGAAATAGAATGCACTTCTCTGTATCTTAGGTTGGAGTCAGCTCCAAAACCTTTGGTGTCGACTCCGGACCGTGCCAAAATCCTAGAAAATTTCTGATACGCCTTGGGGTCGGTTCTTTTGGGTGTCGACTCCAGGCTCTGAACTTTGAAAATTTCTTTTAAAACATTGATTCAAAACATGTTTCTTTGTCCTTTTGATTGATCAAATATTTTAAATCCCTGAAACACTTGTTAAATCAATTAGAAACCAAATGAATATACTCATGTCTTTTATTAATCATCAAAATTAATAATTGGGTCAACATAACTGAAATTAATTCCAGTCAGCTACCCATGCTCTCTCTCTCTTCTTTAATTTCTATTTTTAGCTATACTAACTTTTGATCTCTTGGATTATGGTAGAGATCTTCCTTTCTCAAATGGATTCAGTGCATTCAATGCTCAAGGAAAATAATCTCAACGATTATATTTTCTTTCCATTTTACTTTCCATTTATTTCAATGTATCTAACGGATATTTTTGATGTTGAAATGCTTTAAATAGCTTAGATGAAGAACAAAATGATGAATCTGAAATAGAAAAAGAAAAGAAAGAAATCCAAGAAAAAGAATTTTTATTGCATATTTTTTGAGTGATTGGAAAGCAAGTTCCTGTGCATTGAAGTTGAAGAAATCTCAAAGATCATTCATTGCTCAAGTTGTCCAGGTCCATTAAAGCCTTCAAGCATTCAAAGCTTCAGCTACCTTAGAGATATTAATTTATTGCTGAAGATTTGCTACAAAAGTTGTAAAGTATTTCTTCGAATATTTGCTCATTTTAGGAGCTATTTGTTCTTATCTATTCTGAACATTCTTATAAAAGGGTTAGATTTAACCTTTCATTATTGTTGGCTTCCTTGTGCCATGAAACAAGAGGACTAGCCGGATAAGGCTAGGGGTTAGCTTTCTTGTGCCGTGAAAAGAGAGGACTAGCCAGGTAAGGCTAGGGGTTTGGCTGCCTTGTGCCGTATAAATAAGAGGGCTAGCCGGGGAAGGCTAAAGGTTGTAATTATTATGATATGATGGGAGTGAAATTTCCAAAAGGTTTTTGGGGAGTGAACGTAGGTGCTTAGTTTGGCACCGAACCACTATAAACTCTCTTGTGTTTGTGGTTGCTTAATGTTCTGTGATATTGTTCTATGCCTTCACTACACCGCTGCCAATTAAATTTTAATTAGTGTTAAAGCACATATCTGTGCTTGTAATTAATTTTTTAATTACCCAATTCACCCCTCCTCTTGGGTTGCTATATCTAGGCAACAAGTGGTATCAGAGCAGCATGCTCTTGATTTCTATAACTTTAATTAGCTTGGAGTCAAAGATCAGTAGTAATCTAAATGGGATCTATGTTGATTGAAGGACAATCAACTAATAGACCACCTTTGTTCAATGGAACAAATTAGACGTATTGGAAAGCATGAATGAAAATCTTCATTGAAGCACTTGATTATGATTTATGGAGAATCATAATTAATGGACTACACACACCCACCATTAAGATTGATAATCTTGATATCCCAAAACCTGAATCTGAATGGGATGAGCAAGATAAGAAACTAGCTCAATTAAATGCAAAAGCTATGAATATTCTTTATTGTTCTCTTGATGAAAATAAGTTTAATCGTATATCTACTTGCATGTCTGCTAAAGAAATCTGGGATAGACTTGAAGTCACCTATGAGGGTACTAATCAAGTCAAGGAATCCAAAATAAATATGCTTGTTCATAAGTATGAATTATTTAAGATGGATTCAGCTGAAAATATCACTGATATGTTTACAAGATTTACTGATATTATTAATGGGCTGAAAAGTCTTGGAAAATCTTATGCTAACAGTGATCTTGTTTGAAAAATTTTAAGATCCTTGCCTAGGTTATGGGAAGCCAAAATTACTGCAATTCAAGAAGCAAAAGATCTCAACACTTTATCACTTGAAGAGTTAGTTGGTTCTTTGATGACTCATGAGTTTCAACAACAACAATATATTGATGAAGATGAATCAAAGAAGAAAAGGATCATGGCGTTAAAGAGTGCCACTCAAGATAATGAAAGTGAGGAAACCACTAGTGACAGTGAGAAAGATGATGAAATGACACTTATCTTCAGAAAATTCAAGAAGTTTATGAAAAGAAAGAAGTTTGGAAAAAGAAAACAATTCACCAAAGGGGATCACAGCAAAGAAAAGAAAAAGAGTGAACCTCCTACATGCTACGAGTGTAAAAAGCCTGGACATATCAGACCAGAATGTCCACTATTAAAGAAAGAATCCGAAAGAGTTAAGAAGAAAGCATGATGGCTACATGGAGCGATAGTGAAAATACAAGTTCAGAAGATGAAGAAAAACTGAAGTTGCCAATGTATGCTTCATGGCTGATAATGATGAGGTAAGTCCTAGCTTTTTAAATAACTTTACTTTTGACGAATTACATGGTGTATTTTATGAACTTGTTGATGATTTTGCAAACTTAAGTTCAAAGAACAAAGATTTAAAAAATAAAATTAAAAATTTTATTCTTGAAAAAGAAAGAATTTCAAAAGACAATGAATTATTGCTAAAGGAAAACCAGGATTTGAAAAATGAAGTAAATAGGCTAAAACCAATTATTGACAGATTTACTTTGATTCAAAAAAATTAGAAATGATATTAAATAGTCAAAGTGTTGTTTACAATAGAGATGGTCTTAGATATAATCCTTTTGAAAGACAAAAATTTTTGAAAAATATTTATGTGCATGCTGATGATTCTACTAAAATTATATGCTTTAAATATGGTAAATTAGGACATAAAGCTTATATTTGTCACACACACAATGTGAGAAAAATATGGGTTCCAAAATGAACTATCTTTATCAACCCTAAAGGACCCAAGAAAGCTTGGGTACCTAAGAGCAAAACTTAAAATTGTGTATGCAGGTGTGTCTTGCTACTCGAGCAACTAAAAGACAATGGTACTTGGATAGCGGGTGCTTAAGACACATGACAGGTGATGAATCGCAATTCATCACTTTGGAGGCAAAAGAAGGAGGTGTTGTTACTTCAGTGATAATGGCCAAGGAAAAATAATTGGCATTGAAAAAATAGATATCACACCTCATGCTTATATTGATAATGTCTTACTTGTGAAAGGACTGAAACACAATTTACTTAGCATTAGTCAATTATGTATCAAAGGATTTAAAGTTACATTTGAATCATCTTTATGCATTGTTAAAAATCCTGCTAATGAAAATATGAAATTTGTTGGTCATAGGCATGGTAATGTATATATTGTTAATTTAAATAATTTGCATGATCAAAATGTTGATTGCCTAGTTGCTACAAATAATAAAACTGATAATACTTGGTTATGGCATCGTAGGCTAGCTCATGCAAGCATGGATTTATTATCTAAATTAGTTAAGAAGGATTTAGTGCATGGTTTGCCTAAACTTGTTTTTGAAAAAGATAAGATTTGCAATGCTTATCTATTTGGAAAACAAACCCAAGTATCTTTTAAATCAAAGAATTTGGTTTCAACCACTAGACCTTTGGAACTCTTGCATATAGATTTATTCGGTCCTACAAGAATAACTAGTCTAGGAGGAAAAAAATATGATTTTGTTGTTATTGATGATTTCTCTCGATTTACATGGGTTATATTTTTAGCTAGTAAAGACGAAGCATTTTCTGCATTTCAAAAAGTATTTAAAAGAATTACAAATGAAAAAAATTCTTCTATTTTATCAATACGAAGTGATCATGGAAAAGAATTTAAAAATAAATCTTTTGAAGATTTTTGTAATGAAAATGGAATTGAACATAATTTTTCTGCACCTAAAACATCCCAACAAAATGGTGTAGTAGAAAGAAAGAATAGAACTTTAGAAGAAATAGCCCATACCATGTTGTGTGAGAGCAATCTCCCAAAGTACTTTTGGGCTGAAGCTATCAACACTGCATGCTATGTTTTAAATTGTGCATTGATTAAACCTGTTTTGAAAAAGACTCTGTATGAACTTTGGAAAGGAAGAAAACCTAACATGAGTTATTTTCATATTTTTGGATGCCGTTTTTTTGTTTTAAATAATGAAAAAACAAACCTTGATAAATTTGATGCTAAATCTGATGAAGAAATTTTTCTCGGTTATTCTTTGCATAGTAGAGCCTTTAGAGTTTTCAACAAAAAGACTTTAGTAGTTGAAGAATCAATTCATGTTATCTTTGATGGATCTAATGATCTTTCATTAAGGAAGAGAAAAGGTATATATGATGCAGATGAAATTGAAGATCAACTCAAGGACATCACCTTGAAGGATAAGGATGACTCAGATACACAAGAGGTGAATAAAGAAAGGAATGCTGACCTACCAGAAGCTTCACAAGGTAATGATGAATTGGAAAGAGGATGAAGGTACATTCACAATCACCCTAAAGATCAAATCATAGGTGATCCATCTCAAGGTATTAGAACTAGATCATCATTTAGAGATACTTATAATAACTTAGCATTTGTATCAAAAATTGAACCTAAATGCTATGATGATGCTAAAAATGATGTTGATTGGATAAATTCCATGCATGAGGAACTTCACCATTTTGAAAGAAATAATGTATAGACTCTTACTGAAAGGCCTCATGATCATCAAATTATTGGAACTAAATAGGTTTTTTGAAATAAATTGGATGAACATGGTAATATAATTAGAAATAAAGGAAGATTAGTAGCTAAGGGTTATAATCAAGAAGAAGGTAATGATTTTGATGAAACTTATGCCCCAGTTGCTAGACTAGAAGCTATTAGATTACTTCTTGCTTATGCCTGCTTTATGAATTTTAAACTGTATCAAATGGATGTTAAAAGCGCTTTCTTAAATGGATACATTGCTAAACAAGTTTTTGTGGAACAACCACCCGGCTTTAAAAATCACTTGTTTTCAAACCACGTATTTAAGTTGAACAAAGATTTGTATGGGTTGAAACAAGCACCTCGGGCTTGGTATGAGAGATTTAGTAAATTCTTGACCAGTAATGACTTCATTCGAGGAAAAATGGATACAACTTTATTCATTAAAAGATAAAATGAAGATATATTAATTATTCAAATCTATGTAGATAATATCATTTTCGTTGCCACTAATGATTCTTTATGCAAGTACTTTGCAAAGCTTATGCAGGGAGAGTTCGAGATGAGCATAATAGGAGAACTAAACTATTTCCTCGGACTTCAGATCAAATAAAGAAGAGATAGAATCTTCATAAGCCAATCCAAGTACATCAAGGAAATGATCAAAAAGTTGGCATGGAGACATCTAAAAGTATCGGTACCCCTATGAGCTCATCTTGTAGACTTGAATCATATAATGCTAAAAAAATCTGTTGATTTAAAACTTTACAGAGGCATGATAGGATCATTATTGTACTTAACTGCTAGTAGACCTGATATCTTATTCAGTGTTTGTATGTGTGCTAGATATCAAGCTAATCCTAAAGAATCACACTTGCTTGCTGTTAAAAGGATATTTAAATATTTGAGTGGAACTATGAATTTAGGACTATGATATGACAAACAATTTAGCATTGACTTAATAGGTTACACAGATTCAGATTTTGCTGGATGTAAATTAGATAGAAAACCAACTAGTGGAACTTGCCAATTTCTAGGTGTTAACTTAATCTCATGGTTTAGCAAAAAGAAAACTTCAGTAGCATTGTCTACAGCCAAGGCCGAATACGTTGCAGCTGAAAGTTGCTGTGCTCAAATCTTATGGATTAAGCAGTAGCTAGAAGACTATGGCATCAAACAAAAGGGCATACCAATAAAATGTGATAACACTAATGCAATTAGTTTAACTAAAAATCCTATTCAACATTCTAGAACTAAACATATAGAAATTAGACATTACTTTATTAGGGATCATGTAAATAATGGTAATGTTGTAATTGAATTTTTAAGTACTGAAAATTAACTTGCTGATATTTTTACCAAACCACTTGATGAATCTAAATTTTATGAAATTAGAAGAGAACTTTGTATGATTGATCCATCTATTGAATGAGTTGTTTTGTGTAATTATTTTCATGCTCTTTGACATTATATTTGAAAATCATGATTGTCATGTGTTGCACAACATCTCTTAATACTTTCAATCAAATCAATTCATGAAACATCTTTTAAAATGCAATTATTGCTCTTGTCCTTTAGTGTGTCAGTTAGCTGGGAAGTTAACTATCTTTAATTCATTCCTTGCCACATGAAAACTTTTCATATTCAATACTCACCAACTGGCTACTCCCTTTCTCATTTCTATCTTTAAGGTAGTTAACTGACCAGGCAACCAACCTGTCACCTGGCCAGTCAACTACTTTAAGATCTTCCCTATATAAACCTTTTTCCAACCGGTTTCACACTTCATCTCCTCTCTATTCCACTCGTCTTCTTCAAGAACTCATCTCCCTCAAACCGTCTCATCTTCTCCATTCCATCCGGCTTCTATCTTCCACACACTCAAGCTATTCCTCCTTCCACTATACTTCAAGAAGAAAAAGAAGATGGCTTCTAAGAAGAAATCACTTTCAAGGGAAGAAGATTCTTCAGATCTTTGTAGGAAGCCCACTTCATCTTCTTCGTGAAGTTCTTCTCAACCTAACACCCAACTCGCCGCTAGAGATTTAGCCAATGGGAGGTTAGTAGATTTTAATTTTCTAGAACAAGAAGGTTTTAAGATAGGTAGACTATTTGCCACTCAAGGTTGGACCAAGTTATTATCTACTAAAAAGCCTATCTATCCTGAGTTAATTAGATAATTTTATGAAAATATCACCTTTGGAAATGGAACCATAACTTCCTATGTTAAAAAGACTAGGATAGAACTTGATTGTAAAATACTAGGTTCTACCTTAAATATTCCTTCTGAAGGTGTTCTAGAGATCTTTTCTAGTGAAAGAGGATATAAACTTGCTATGATTCTTGACATAGATGATAATGAAGCCAATAACATAGTGACCCTTGATGCTAATATGCTATCTGTTGAGAATGGATTGTTTCATAGCATCATTGCCAAATTTTTTGCTCCTCGTGCAGGATCTTTTAATGTTGTAACAGATTGAGACATTAGTATCATGTATGATATTCTTGTAGAAGCACCTCTAGACTTTCCTGATCTTATATTAACTATCATTAAAGAAGCCTCGAGTAGGTCCAAAGCTGCATTACCATACGAGATGATTCTCACTTATGTTTTTGAGTTCTTCAATATAAAACTTAAAGGAGAAACAGTTGTAACATTGCATCATTCTGATGTATTTAATGCTCATTCCCTTCATCGTATGGATTATGCTAAGCGCGATGGTGTTTGGACTAATGTTAGATTTAGGACTGGTGATAAACCTACCCTTCAACCTAGTAACTTGCCACCATCTAACCTACATCAACCTGCATGTTCACCATCTAATTTCTTTGACTTTGATTTTCATCAACCTAATTTGTTTCTAGCCACCATGACTGAACCCAATCCATTCCTGACTGGGCCGCCTGATGTTAGTACACCTGGACCATCTCACCATAATGATAATTCTGCTCCTATTTTTCCCATCGTGCGAATATGTGATAAACAGATTCAGCGGATCATTCATGAGTTATCTCTTGTCCAATATAGTCTGAGTACCAGGGATAGTGCATTATCTGTCAATGATCACACCATAGTACCCCACATCTCATCTATCTTTGAGACACTCTCTAAGGTTGTGCTGACCCAAAATCAACTTGTTTATGACGTAAATATTCTTAATGGATGAGTCTTCTACCACAACGAGACTGTCTTGGGCTAGATTCTAAATGAAATTAATTTGTTAAAATCCAAGCTTGAAAATTTTGAGACTAAAGCAGAATGGGCGACCTTTCAAATGTGAGCCATTGAGAGCCAGACAAAGGATGCATCAAATGCGTTTGATCACTGGAACACATCTCTTGCAAGGCTTAGCAATCTTGTGAAAACATATATTGCTCTTTCTGCTTCTTCAGCTGCAACTGCATCTTTCTCGCACCCTCATCTTTGGTCTCCTCCGCCTCAACCTCAAAGCGACAAAGCCTGGACCCTCTCGCCAACCAGATGGATCTTCAGTTCAACCTTCAGTAATTTCTTCTGATGATGAAAAATGATTGTCTTGTAATATTTCCTATGTGATGAATGCTTAAGACTATGTATTGAATGTTTTGTAATATTTGTCTTGACTATGTAATGTTTTCTACATGAGCTTGAGACCTTAATATTTTGTATGAATGTTATTAGTATGAATGAAGTATTTACTTTATTTTGATGAATTATGCTTTGAATTCTTGCACATTTCTTCAACCGTCTTTTTGATCAATGAAAAAAAGGGGAAAAAGAATATTGCATACATTGAAATAATGAAGAAAAGAAAACACTCCATATATTCAGAGGGAGTTTAATTATTCAAATTGACAGGAGGAGAAAATAATGCATTCTACATTCCTGTTTATTTAAAGTATTTCCTATATTTTTCTGCATGCTTAAGGCTTTTGTCATCATCAAAAAGGGAAAGATTGTTGACCCTAAATTGATTTTGATGATTATAAAATAATTAAGTAAAGACTAATTCTATTCATTGTGAAAACTCAGTTTAATGTAGGGATGTATAGGTGCCTTACAAACGAGCCTTATCAAGCAAGAATTTTATGGGAGTATATCACAGCCATTTTTCTACTTATTATTTGTTACCTAGAAGCTAGTTTCTCTTGTCTTGAAGCTAGCTAGTTGATCCATTCTTCCCTGGCCGATTGCATGCTAGCTAGTTAGCTAGCTTATCCTTCCTTCTAGCTAGCTGATGCATCTGTTAGCCAAATAACTTTGTCTTGCATGTGGCCTGGCCGAATGGTTGCTTATTTTAGTTATCTAGATAGCTACTTGGTTCCTTTCTTAGCTAGCTAGAATTCTATCTTTGTTAACTACTTCTCCCTGATCTCTATGCTAGCCAAACCATGCTCATTTCTAGCTAGCTGGTTAGCTAGCTTGGCCTCCTTCTCAGCTAGCTGAGTTGCTTCCTTAGTTAACTTTTATGCTAGCCGATCCATGCTCATTTCTAGCTAGCTTGGCCTCCTTCTCAGCTAGCTGAGTTGCTTCCTTAGTTAACTACTTTTTGCTTGTTACTATGATGGCCGAATGCATGTTGGATTTAGTTAGCTGACTAGCTAACTTGTCTCCTTCTTAGCTAGTTGGTTTCATTTTTAGTTAACTATTTTTTCCTTGTTACTGTGTTGGCCGAATCATGCTTGGGTTTAGCTAACTGGAGAGCTAGCTAGTTGTCTCTCTTAGCTAGCTAGAATGCCTTGTTAGTTAACTACTTTACCTTTGAAGCTAACTATCTTTTTTGCAGGACTTCTCCAAGCCGTGTGCATGCATGTTCTAGTTAGCTGGAGAGCTAACTACCTCTTCCCCAAGCCATGTGGATTCATACTCTAGTTAGCTGAAGAGCTAACTATCTCTCTCCTAGGCGTGTGGACTCAAAGCTTAGCTAGCTAAGGAGCTAGCTACCTCTCTCTTGGGCGTATGATTGCTTGTTTAAGTTAAATAATGAGTTAGCTACACTTGGGCGGTGGATTCCTCTTGCCATGAAAGTTTGAATTTAATTAGCTAAGGAGCTAACTACCTCTTTTTTATTGGGCATATGGATGCATGCTTTAGTTAGCTAAAGAGCTAACTATTCTTCTCTTGATGGCAGATTTTTTCTCCAAGCTGTGAGGTCTTCATTTCTAATTAGCTAAGGAGCTAACTACTTTTCTTTGTACCTCTTCTCTTCATGGGCATGTGGATGAATGCTTAGTTAGTTAAAGAGCTAACTACTTTATGGATTCCCTCTCACCTGGCCGCATGACTCTTTGCTTCAGTTAGCTAAGGAGCTAACTACTTTTCTTGGGATGAAATTGAAAGCCGTGTGGATTTTGCCTTAGTTAGCTAAAGAGCAAACTACTTTATTTTTTATGGCTAAACCTTTCCCTCATGCCATGGAGTTTTCAAATTTAGCTAACTGGGATCTCCCTTTAGCTAGCTAATGGGAACTATATTCTTCTTCTTAGTCGAGTGTTTCAGTTAACTAGAGCTACTAACTTTTGATCTCTTGAATTATGGCAGAGATCTTCCTTTCTCAAATGGATTCAATGCATTCAATGCTCAAGAAAAATAATCTCAACGGTTATATTTTCTTCCCATTTCACTTTCCATTTATTTCAATGTGTCTAACGGATATTTTTGATGTTGAAATGCTTTAAATAGCTGAGATTAGAAGAACAAAATGATGAATCTGAAAGAGAAAAAGAAGAGAAAGAAATCCAAGAAAAAGAGCTTTTATTGCATATTTTTTTAGTGATTGGAAAGCAAGTTTCTGTGCAATGAAGTTGAAGAAATCTCAAAGATCATTCATTGCTAAAGTCGTCCAGATCCATTAAAGCCTTCAAGCATTCAAAACTTCAACTACCTCGGAGATATTCATTTATTGCTGAAGATTTGCTACAAAAGTTGTAAAGTATTTCTTTGAATATTTGCTAATTGTAGGAGCTATTTGGTCTTATCTATTCTGAACATTCTTGTAAAAGGGTTAGATTTAACCCTTGGTTATTGTTAGCTTCCTTGTGCCGTGAAACAAGAGGACTAGCTGGGTAAGGCTAGGGGTTGACTTCCTTGTGCCATGAAAAAGAGGACTAGCCGGGTAAGGCTAGGGGTTTGGCTGCCTTGTGCCGTATAAACAAGAGGGCTAGCCGAGGAAGGATAGAGTTTATTATCGTTGTGATACGATTGGAGTGAAATTCTCAAATAGTTTTTGGGGAGTGGACGTAGGTGCTGAGTTTGGTACCGAACCACTATAAACTCTCGTGTGTTTGTGGTTGCTTAATTTTTTGTGATATTGTTCTATGCCTTCACTACACCGCTGCCAATTAAATTTTAATTAGTGTGAAAGCACATATCTACACTTGTAATTAATTTTTTAATTACCCAATTCACCTCCCCTCTTGGGTTGCAACATCTGGGCAATATATGTTATTATAATGCTAATAAAAGTAGATTTGGATCACACATAAATAGATCCACTAATGCAAACGCCTTAGTGTTGACCCAAGTACTGATTTTGATGATTAACAAAAGACATGAGTATATTCATTAGGTTTCTAATAAATTTATGAAGTGTTTCAGGCATTAAAAATGCTCAGTCAGTCAAAAGGTATAGGGAAATAAGTTTTGAATCAAAATTAAAAAGATAATTTGTAAGTTCAGAACTTAAAGTCAACACCCAAATAGTCAGGAGCTGACCCCAGGGCGTATCAGAACTTTTCTAAAATTTCAGCATGGTCCGGAGTTGACACCTACAGTTTCGGAGCCGACTCCAACCTGAGATACAGAGAAGTATTTTTTGTATCAGTTTCCGAAGCTGGCACCTGGAGATCAGGAGCCAACACCTGAGAGTTCGGGAGCTGACACCTGAGTTTCTGGAGCGGACTCCAACCTGAGATACAGAGAACATATTTTTGTGGACATTGTTGGAGTCGAAACCCTTGGATTTTGAGGCCGACTCCTGAAATCGCTGAGCCGACACTTAACTTTTTCGGAGCTGACTCCTCAACAACTTCTTATTACTATTTTTGGACACCACGATCTAGAGCCGACATCTAAAAAGTTAGAGTTGACTCCAACCTGTTATGAACGGATTTTTCAAATGTCAGAACAGACTCCAATGGTAAGATTTTTCTACCTAATCTCTAATGGATATTTTTCTTTATGTGTAGACGCAAGCCAACCACTCTGCAATGGCTATATTTTCCACCTAACCTTAGATTGAAGTTTATAAAAAGGAGATTCATCTGGTTAAAAAAAAAGAGAAGAACGGAAAAATAGAAATATTTTGTGTAAAATCAAAAAATCCTAAGAAAGAAATCAAAAGGAAAAACTCTGAGCTTAAGTCCATCAATCTCAGAAAGTTCAAAGAGAAATCCAAAAGCTTCTCAAGATCAAATCCAAGATATTTTCAACATTTGAAGAGAGAAGCAAAAAGCCCCAAAATCCTCAACTTCTCAACTACGATTTTCTGTGAAGAACCCTTCAAAGGAGAAGAGGAAAACAAAAAAAGAAGAAAAGCTCACTTCCAAATTGCTTCAAATAGGCTTTTCTTACCTTTGTTTATTTTATTGTATATTTTCTCATTTGAGGAGCTGTTGTCAATTCAAAACTCTATTTTTCACTGTTTTTGGCTAATTCAATCAGGGGATTGAATTAGTGGAGGTAGTATACCTTGGGACAAGCTAAGGATAGATTGTGGTTGGGTTTTGTGCTGGTGAGCTCGAAAAAACCAGCTGGGTTCGTTGTGATTTCGAGAGAAACAATAAGTTTTGAGTTGTGAGCTTGTGAAACAACTCGGCTGTAATCAAGTGGATTATAGTGTGGACCCAAGTGAAGCTTGGGAGTGGATGTAGGTGTTGGATACACCGAATCACTATAAAATCTTTATGTTTGCCATGCTTTGTCTTTTTGTCTCTCTCTATCTCATTTGTTTGTGCTTAGCATTTATCTATACATTGCACTTAAGCACTTTCATATCAGAGCACTTAGTTTTAAAGAGCTAAATTTTTTAAAGAACCCAATTCACACCCCCCTCTAGGGTTGCCATCTAGGTCAACAATTGGTATCAGAGCTAGTACTCATTTTTTATTTGATCCAATGATCAAGAGTTAAAGATCCAAATGGTAGCTCAAGCTGGATCTTCATTTGCTAAAGGTCAATCCACAAATAGACCTCCTTTATTTTATGGTTCAAATTATTCTTATTGGAAAGCTAGAATGAGAATTTTTATTCAAGCTTTAGATTATGAATTATGGAGTGTAATGACTAATAGACCTAGCACACCCATACACTTAGTAGATGGTTCAATAGTTCCTAAACCCGAAAGGGATTGAATGATAATGATAGGAAAATGGCTCAGCTTAATGCAAAGGCCATGAATGTTTTATATTGTGCTTTAGATGCTAATGAATTTAATAGAATTTTTACATATATTTCCATAAAAGAAATTTGGGATAGACTAGAAGTTACCCATGAGGGTACTAATCAAGTTAAAGAGTCTAAAATTAATATCTTAGTGCACAAATATGAATTGTTTAGTGATGCAGACAAATCAACAATGATGAGCGATGGGCATGCCGAGATTTGTCGTGAGCTTCCAAATGGGATGGAGAGGTCGTCTTCCTTCTTCATAAACCTGCAAGAAGTTCCCGGTCGGCCTTTCCGGCGAGGACCCTCTGACACTTAAATTAGTAAACTTGTCGCTCAGTTTTGTAGTAGTGAGAGGTAGGTTGAGAGATTGAGAGAGAGAGAGATCCCCTCGCATTGAGCTCGGGTCCTCCTCTTATCCCTATTTGAGGGGTCCCGTTTACCTCATTCCGTTGGAACCGTCGAATCTTCCTCGTTAGGATAAGCTTCTTTGAACGGAGAGTGGTTAAGCCGTTGCTGGATGAGGGCCGCTTGTAGCGGTAACTACCGAGCGTGCTAGCACTTGCCCGTGATTTTAGTGAGCGAGGTACACGGCAATAGACCTCGAATCTCGGGATCTATTGCCTGAGGCGGGTCATTGTGTATGCGAGAAAGGCACCAAGTTAGGACCAGAGCCGGAGCTGGAGGCCAGAGCCAAAGGCCAGAGCTGGAGGCCGGAGCCGAAGGTCGGAGCTGGAGGCCGGAGCCAAAGGCTGGAGCTTGAGGCCGGAGTTGGAGGCCAGAGCCAAAGGCCGAAGCTGGAGGCTGGAGTTGGAGGACGGAGCCAAAGGTCGGAGCTGGAGGCCGGAGTTGGAGGCCGAAGCCAAAGGCCGGAGCTGGATGCCGGAGCCGAAGGCCGGAGCTGGAGGCCGAAGCCGAAGGCCGGAGCTGGAGGCCGGAGCTGGAGGCCGGAGCCAAAGGCCGGAGCTGGAGGTCGGAGCCGAAGGCCAGAACTGGAGGCCGAAGTCAAAGGCCGGAGCTGGAGGCCGGAGTTGGAGGCTGGAGCCAAAGGCCGGAGCTGGAGGCCGGAGCTGGAGGCCGGAGCCAAAGGCCGTCGCTGGAGGCCGGAGCCAAGATTCCATTTCTGGATTTTGCTGTTACATCATTATTTTTAAAAATTATGCAGAAGATTATAATACCACCCAGAGGAGACGGTCAGCCGTATCAGATGCCCCCCGCCCCTGAGATGAGTGAGCACACAATCACCAGCGAAAGGGGTGTTAATATCCACTGGGTGGCTGACTTTCACGCCATCATTTCATCTGTCCGGGCTGTTGGGATTGGAGAGGTTTTCCCTCGAGTAGTGAGTCGTAAAAAGGCGAGTGTCATCATTGTGGTAAGGCCACCACCATCTCTCTATTGGTGGAGTTTTTCATGTTTTTTGCGCCGATAGGCCGCCGAAGCGCCTTCCATTTGAAGGTGAACACATGGCCAGAACGGACGGCCATGGGATGATTTTAAATAGGGCTATAAGAGGAAAAAATTGTCCTTATCCTCCCATCCTCCCTTCTCTTACACTATTGCTTCCTCTTGAGTGTGCAAGCGTCCGTCCGCCTCTCGTGTTCCTTCGATCTTAGCTCAAGTTTTTCAGGTTAGTCTCCATGGCCTCCTCGCCTTCTTGTTCTATTTCCGATTCTGGGGGTCGTTCCCCAACTCCTTCTCAGTCTTCCGCTTCCTTACCAAGCCAATGGTCTACCCCATCCTCCGACCACTCTTCGCCAGAGCGGCTGACGGTCAGGCACCCTGTAACCAGGAGTCATCTGACCGATGGGTAGACCTTCGCCTGGAGCCATCCGGCAGCTGCTGGCCCTTCCAGCGCTGTCAAGGAGTCCCCCGAGGGGACCGCTTCCACTATGTCTACTCAAGACATAGTAAACCTACGAGCCAAGTTTAGTATTCTACTGAACCTACATCTGTCCTACCCCACTCCTGATGACAGGGTAGCCTCTTCCCGTCCTGGAAGAGTTGCCTTGTACGGAGCCTTCTTTAAGGCAGGACTTCGATTACCTATCCACCCTTTCATCCTTAACATTATGAACCGATATTCTTTAACACCTTCCCAGTTAGTCCCTAACTCAATCCGAACCATCGTTGGCTTTCTAGTTCTCTGTCACCTGCAAGGCGTAGAGGCCAGCATCTCCTTATTTCGTAGTTTTTACACCCTCTGCAAGCAATCAGGTTGGTGGTCCTTCACTCCTAGGCCTACTAGGATCCTTAAGTTGTACCTTCCGACCTCTATTAAAGGGTGGAAGGATAAGTTCTTTTTTGCTGACATCGAAGGGGTGAGTGGAAGCCGGGGGACACCCAACATTGATGCCAAAAGGGATTCTTCTATTCTCTCAAGGGATAGAATGGCATTCGGACAGCTTCTGACTGCCGATGTCCCTCGATGCAATAAGCTTCTGGTCGATGAAAACCTTCGTCTCGCCGGCTTAATTCCTTTGGTGGTGAGCACTTGGTTACTCACCTTTTTCCTTCTTTCTTCTCTCTTCTTTTTTTATTATTCATCTCCTGCCTTTATAGGGATGACGCCATCACTTCGTGAGCTCAGGCAGGTGGCCACTAAGAAGAGGAAGGCAACGGAGAATGAGTCCCTTGTTGAGAGGAGGGCCGTAGCCAAAATTCCAAGGAGGGCCGACGCAGTGAGGGCCGGTGCTGGAGGGGCTAAAGTTGTGAAACCCCTGCGCGCTAAGGTTTTAAAGAAGGCCGACACTGGAAGGGCCGACGCTGGTGAGGCTGACGCTAAAAGGGCCAAGTTGTGGATCCCCCGCACGTGTGCGAGGCAGCCAGAGCCCAAGTCGACGAGCCCGTCAGGAAAGATACGGTAAGGGCCGGGGTCGGCGAGGAAGTCGGGCGTAGTCAAACAGGAGAAAGATCACCTTCAGTTCCAGCTCTTCCTGTCATTCTGCTCGATCCTTCTCCAGAGCAGGTCATGAAATCGCCATCAACCCTGCCCGAAGCCGCGGAGATGGAGCAGGTCCCTGCAACAATAAGGCCACCTCCCGTAGTTATCATGCCCCCCATAGGGGCAACAACCAAAGCGCCTCTACCAGCCAAGGGGCCGGAGGCAGTAGAGTTGGAGGCGGAATCCTCCCCCATGGCCCGCGCGCCAAGGGAAAGGAGGGGCGTCGATCCATCCTTCCAATCACTTTTGGCGAACCACAGCTGCTGGGCCAAGCGGGCATTGGACAAAGCATCTGTGGTAGAGGTGCAGGAGTTTCTCCAGCATCAAGGGAGGGCCACCTTCTTCCGCAAGGCATCTGTGGCACATCTTTGGGTAAGCTTTTGCCCCATTATCTTCTTCCTCTTTGTTTTGTTTGTTTTGTTGTTGTTTTTTTTTTTAACATCGACATTCTATCTAGGCGCTGAATTCTCTGATCGCCATGAGGGACCTTTGGACCCTGAGTGATGCTGCTCTCAACCAGTCACGGGAGGAGATGCTATCACTCCAGGCTAGGGAAGAAAAGGCAGAGATGGCCTTGGAGGATACCCGGGTCACCTTAAAGGGTGAAGTTGAAGCCATCCAGCTGAGAGCTGAGAAGGCAGAGTACGCGCTGGAAGTTACCTAGCGTCGTGCGGCCAATGAGCTGGATAATGCCCAGGTGGCTGAAGAGAAGTAAAGAGGGGCCGAGGAGAGGCTGGAGGTAGTGGAATTAGAGATGTGCATTTTGAAGAATAGATTGGATCTCACCTCCATTGAAATAGATGCAGCCAAAGAGGTCGCCCTCCAGTCCGACGCCAAGATTGCTGATTTGGAGGCGGCGGTGACTGAAGCCAAGAGGGAGGCCGTCGAGGCCGAGCAGAAAGCCCTCGAGGCGGAGAAAAG
Organism: Calamus simplicifolius; assembly: GCA_900491605.1. Taxonomy (NCBI): domain Eukaryota; kingdom Viridiplantae; phylum Streptophyta; class Magnoliopsida; order Arecales; family Arecaceae; genus Calamus; species Calamus simplicifolius. Next base: position 1,734,764 of record UESW01003848.1, read on the forward strand.
AGCTGCAGAGGCCGTAGAGGATTTCAGGAAGTCTAAAGCCTTTAATAAGGAGCTAGCCGAATTGATGGCGTTTGCTTACGAGGCCGGCTTCCACAACTGCAAGGAAAAAATCCAAGAACTCTACGACCTCGAGGATATTGAAGGGCTGAAGCCAGATGACGTCACTGAAGACGATGACCCAGCCCCAAATGACCCTTAGTAGTTTTTTTTTTTTTGCATTGCTCCAAGCCCGACTCAGATCGGCAATTTTGTTAACTTTTAGCCATCAATGAATATTTTAATCCTCATCGCGTGCCTTTAGTCATAATCAGCTTTGGCTGTGTGAGTTGTCGCGAATCACCAACCAATGGCTGAAAAACACAACTCCTCCTGTTAGGAAACTAAGCGGGACCAATTTCGATTGTAGAGACGACAGTTAAGAATAGTAGGTAGTACAAGACCCTGCTTGTGCAGGCATGAAGCCATGGAACGCTTACTGCCTCATTAGATATGTCGCGCGAAATGGGATTGTGCACCAAAACGTTGTCCCTAATTACCGACGTAGGGAGCCGGTCTTTGGTGCTGATGCAAGGCGCCGGTCTTAATTGCCGACGCGGAGCTAGTCTTTGGTGCCGATGCGGGGCGCCGATCTCTGGGCCGGCGCTGGGCCAGTCTTAGTTGTAGACGCGGAGCCGGTCTTTGGTGTGGATGTGGGGCGCCGGTCTTAATTGCCGACGCGGAGCAGGTCTTTATTGCAGATGCGGAGCCGGTCTTAATTGTCGATGCGGGGCCGGTCTTTGGTGCCAGCGCAGAGTCGGTCTTTGGTGCCGACGTGTGGCCGGTTTTAATTGCCGATGCGGGGCCGGTCTTTGGTGTCGACGCAGAGTCGGTCTTTGGTGTCGGCGCGGGGCCGGTCTTTGGTGCCGATGCGGAGTCGGTCTTTGGTGCCAACGCGGAGCCGGTCTTTGCTGCCGACGCGGAGTCGGTCTTAGTTGCCGATGCGGAGCCGGTCTTTGGTGCTGACGTGGGGCGCCGATCTTATTTGCTGATGCAGAGCCGATCTTTATTGCCAATGCGGAGCCGGTCTTAATTTCCGATGCGGGGCTGCTCTTTGGTGCCAACGCGGAGTCGGTCTTTGGTGCCGGCGTGGGGCCGATCTTAATTGCTAATGCGGGTGTCATGCCCCAGACCCAATATCGAGCTAGGGCGATAACCCGCCGCGTGCCGGGCACGCAAGGCGTTACAAAATTTTCACACACAACATTAATATATATAAAACCAAGCCAAATTCATCACTGAATACTAAAAGTTTTGGGTTACAACCCTTACACACCACAATAATAAAGTCTGGGCATCAAGCCCTACACATAAGTAATACTGGGGTTACAACAAAATAATGGGTCTTGTTTTATTTAATAGAAGATCCATCACCCCAACCATCCATCTTCAATCTCGTGGCTCTGACAAAAACATTGTAAGATTTTTATGAGCTTACACTCAATAAGTAAGCCACGTTATACAGTCAAATCATAGCATAACAATCAATAAGCACATAAATGATTTGCATGCTTAAACGTTCCACAAATACTCAGACATGCAATGTAAGTAAACCCACTGTTTATACTCTCAATGGTAGCTGTAAATGTGACCCACGGCCCTGCAATATCTCAATAGTGTACCAACAAGCATCCCCCTACTGAAAGGGTCAAGATACCAGGGTCACGCCATATCATAATCCACCAGAACACATACTCTATATGTGTGATGCCACCTCGAACCAAGCAGAACACATCCTCTAGATGTGTGATGCCACCTCATAGTAACTCAGAACACATCCTCTAGATGCGTGATGCCATCTCGAACCCAAGCAGAACACATCCTCAAGACGTGTGAATGGCATAAACAAGCAGAACACATCCTCTAGACATGTAGGTGGCATAAACAAGCAGAACACATCCTCTAGATGTGTGTGTGGTATGACATGATAAAGGAGAACCGCGACAACACATAACAATACCTCACATTATGCACAAACATATCAATAATATCTCTATATTGCATGAACAGTGGATTATACTTACTGAACAATTGCATGTAATATATCACATCAATGTCATAATAACTGCATCTCTCATGCATAGCATCCACATATGAAATCATCCTCAATCATAGCACATAAACAACCATGTACTCATTTACTTACAATTTAGCTAATATCCATAACAATTCTTCATGTCACAATATAATTTACCATTTAAATATGAAAATAATATATTAAATACTGATAACTGGATTACTTACCTCTGTACGCAATCCAACAGGTATATATCAGCTAATCAGATGTCTGAGCACCTACAGGATCATTTTACACAATTAATTTATTAGAAAAGAATATTAAAATGACCCTTAGAATTCTACCCAGACTAGTTCATGGGCCTAACTTTGGGCTCGAATATCTCCCGCTATACACACCCAATTGGGGAAGTAAAAATACCCCAAGAAACTAGAATTAACCCAGATTCTAGCCATATAATTATTTTGCCAATCCCGACCCATTACAGGGCCCAAAAACTAGCCCCAAATCACATTGCTGCACGGCCCAAAAGGCCCTGAACCGACCGGCCCAGCCGGCCCGGTTCAACACAGCCCACCCGATCCCTTGTTTCACCGAACAGGGGACGAGGACTTAGCCGGCGGCCAGGGCCGCCGCCGGCCAAATTGAGGGCTGCCCTCTCTCCCTCAATTTCACTCTATATTTCTTACATCCGCGCGACACGATGTTGTGCCGCGCGGCACGGCCGGCCACCTTGGCCAGCCGGACCTCCACCGGACGCACGCTCGGCGCCGGTGGAGGCGACAGGTCGAAGCTCAGGCCCGGCGAGGCGACGAGCATGCCGCCGGGCCCGAACCAATCGGCGGGTTCGACTTCCGCCACTGCGCAAGAGAAGGACCGATTGGCCCTCTCTCTCATCTCTCTCTCCACCACCACCCCGCCGGCATCTCTCTCTCCACCACCACCCCGCCGGACACCTCCCCCGGTGCCGGCGGGGTCGCCGGCCAAATCTCAGGCTCGGCGAGGCGGCGAGCACGCCTCCGGGCCTGAACCAAGGGATCGACCGGTAACTCTCCCTTTCTTCTCTCTGCCTCTCGCACTCTCTCTGTGTCTCTGTCTCTCTCTCTCTCTCTCACGCTCTCTCTCTCTCTTTAGAAGCCAGGGGATTACCTGATGGAAATGGACGCCAGGATGATGGAGGGAGTCTCCCTCCATAACATATTTAATCCCCCCGCGCAACGCTTTGGTTTAAGGATCCGGGCAAACGAAGCGCTTCGCTGAGAGCGAAGCGTTGCACTGCACAGGACTAAGCCTGAACCTGGTTCACATGAACCGGGAACCGGGTACTACATCCTCCCCTCCTTATAAAAATTTCAGCCTCGAAATTGATACATGACCTCATAACTACGGATCAATCAAATTAATCAAAAGTCAACAATCTTAGATAGATAAATTACCTTCAAATAATTGTGGATAATTCTTTTTAATTTCCTCCTCCAGCTCCCAAGTAGCCTCCCTCTCAGAGTAATTATTCCACTGAACTTTGACATAAGGGATGGTACGCCGCCTCAGAATCTGATCCTTGCGGTCCACGATATGCACAGGATGTTCTTCATATGATAAGTCCTTCCTCAACTGAATAGGTTCATAAACTATTACATGACTGGGGTCTGAAACATACTTCCTCAGCATAGATACATGGAATACATTGTGAACACCAGATAAAATCAGGGCAGTGCTAAGCTATATGCAACCTCCCCAACTTTGCTCAAGATCTCAAAAGGTCCAATATAGCGTGGACTAAGCTTTCCTCTAACCCCGAATCTCATCACATCCTTGGTTGGTGATACCCTTAAGAAAACATGATCCCCAACCTGAAATTCTAACTCTCTCCTTCTAATGTCAGCATAACACTTCTGCCTGCTTTGAGCTGTACGAAGACGCTCCCTGATCAAATGCACCTTGTCAACTGTCTGCTAGATCAGCTCAGGGCCTAGCAATTTCCTTTCCCCTACGTCATCCCAACATAAAGGAGATCTGCACCTCCTACTGTACAAAGCCTCAAATGGGGCCATCTGGATACTGGCTTGATAACTATTTTTATAAGCAAACTCCACTAAAGATAAGTGGTTATCCCAAGCCCCACCCAAGTCCATTACACAGGCGTGCAACATATCTTCTAGAATCTGAATGGTCCTTTCTGACTGCCCGTCTGACTGGGGATGATAAGCCATACTGAAGTTCAATTTGGTCCCCAAGGCTTTATGAAGACTCTTCCAAAACTGTGATACAAATCTGGTATCCCGATCAGATACAATAGAAACAGGAACACCATGGAGTCTCACAATCTGCTCCAAATACAAGCTAGCCAATCTGTCACTCGAGACTCCAACTCTGAAAGGTAGGAAATGAGCTGACTTTGTTAGTCTGTCCATAATAACCCAAACAACATCATTACTCCTGGGAGTTTTGGGCAGACCAGTCACAAAATCCATAGTAATCTTTTCCCATTTCCACTGAGGAATCATCAAAGATTGAAGAGGTCCCATAGGTTTTTGATGCTCGGCCTTCACCCACTGACATACTAAGCACTTGGCCACAAACTGAGCAATATCCCTCTTCATCCCTTTCCACCAAAAATTCTTCTTTAAGTCTCTATACATTTTAGTACCACCAGGATGCACAGTATAGGGAGAGTAGTGAGCCGCCCTCAAAATCTCGGCTTTCAACTCCTCATTGCTAGGCACACAAAGTCTGCCTTCAAATCTTAGGGATCCATCATCCATTACATAAAATCCACTCTGATCTCCTGACTGAACTGCAACTTTAATTCTTTGAAGATTTGGATCTTCATCTGGGAGGACTTAATTCTGTCAACAAGAGTCGGCTGAAGAATAAGTGCAGCAACAAGTCCATCAGACTGCTGTACTCTCAGCCCAATCTCCCACCTCTCGAGGTCCTTCAGAATGTGAGGCTGGGAGGTAAGCATAGCAGCTAACTCAGAAGAGGTCTTCCTACTCAAAGAATCAGCCACAACATTAGCCTTCCCTGGATGATAATGTAGATTCAGATCATAGTCCTTCAGAAGTTCCAACCACCTCCTCTGCCTCAAATTGAGCTCCTTTTGTGTGAAGATATATTTTAGACTCTTATGGTCTGTATACACATCACACAACACCCCATAGAGATAATGCCGCCAATCTTCAAAGCAAAAACCACCGCAGCTAATTCCAGATCATGAGTATGATAGTTCTGCTCATAAGGCTTCAGCTATCTGGAAGCATAGGCTATCACCTTTCCATTCTGCATTAGGACACATCCCAATCCTTTCGAGAGGCATCAGTATAAAGTGTAAAACCCTCAGATCCTGTCGGAAGAACAAGGATGGGAGCTGACACCAAACACTGCTTTAACTCCTGAAAACTTTCCTCACACTCCTCTGACCAGTCAAACTTCACTCGTTTCTGGGTTAAACGAGTTAGGGGTAGAGCAATGCGAGAGAAGTATTCCACAAATTTTTGATAATACCCGGCTAGCCCCAAGAAGCTTCTGACTTCAGCCACATTGGAAGGTCGGCTCCAGCTAGTAATAGCTTCAATCTTCTTCGGTCCACAGAGATGCCATCCACAAAAATTACGTGACCCAAGAAAGCTACTTGGTCCAACCAAAACTCACACTTCTGCAGCTTGGCATAAAGCTTCTTCTCCCGAAGAGTCTGAAGCACAATCCTCAAGTGATCCTCATGCTCCCTGAGACTCTTAGAATAGATCAAAATATCATCAATAAATACAACCACAAACTGATCCAAGTATGGCCTAAATATTCTGTTCATCAAATCCATGAACGCTGCCGGGGCATTAGTCAAACCAAACGGCATCACCAAAAACTCATAATGGCCATATCTAGTCCTGAAAGCTGTCTTAGGCACATCCCCATCCTTGACTTTAAGCTGATGATAACCTGACCTGAGATCAATCTTAGAGAATACCCGGGCTCCTTGAAGTTGGTCAAACAAGTCATCAATCCTCGGCAAAGGGTACTTATTTCGCACTGTCACCTTGTTGATTTCTCGGTAATCAATGCATAGCCGAAGACTGCCATCCTTCTTCTTAACAAATAGAACTGGAGCACCCCAAGGAGAAGCACTAGGCCTGATAAATCCCCGATCTAGGAGTTCCTGCAATTGGTCCTTCAACTCTTTTAGCTCAACCGGGGCCATACGATAAGGGGCCTTGGATATAGGTCCAGTTCCAGGAATCAAATCAATGGAGAACTCAACCTCCCGGTCAGGGGGTAACTCTGATAATTCATCTGGAAAGACATCAGGGAATTCTCTAGCTATAGGAATATCCTCCAACTTGGCCCCTTTCTTTTGAAGATCATTAATAATAGCAAGAAATCCTTGGCCACCAATCCTCATATACTTTTCAGCCTGTAGTGCCAAAATAAACACTGAGGCTAGAAGTTTCTGACCACCAGTAAAACTAAATTCGGGCTGACAAGGAATTTTAAAGTTGATAATCTTCATGAAACAGTCTACAGAAGCATGATAGGAAGCTAACCAATCCATGCCAAGGATAACATCAATGAATTTCAGTGGAAGGACAATAAGATTGGCATTCAGCTTCCTATCCTCAATGATAATCAAGCAGGATTTGCATACAGTATCAACTTTCATAGTATCACCATTTGGAAAGGCAATGTGTAATTCATGGTCTAGAGGTTCAGGTGTCAATGATGCATTCTTGCCAAGGTAGGTGTCAGATATAAATGAATGCGTGGCACCCGGATCAATTAGAGTCTGAGCATAATCATTGCCTATCTTAATCATTCCTGGACGTAAATAAAATTTCATTTTAATAATAAAATATAATGTCCTAACTAATTATTAATGCATTGCACAGAATAAGAATGTAATGCTAGATGTGAAATATTGATATACCTGTCACTACAGAATTAGAAGCGGCAGCATCCTACTGAGTGAGAGCGAAGACCCTTCCCTGAGTCCTCGGTGGTTGTTGCTACTGCTGACTCATCCCTTGACTGGAAGATGGCTGCTGGTTCTTTCGAAGGGGACATGTGGCTATCTTATGGTCAGTCTTTCCACAGGAGAAACAGGCACTAGACACTCCACGGCAAGGTCTCCCCGGGTGGAAATTCCCACAATGAAAGCAGCGAGCCTCTCTATTTGGTTGTCCTCCTGGGGCCTGAGGTGCACCTCTCTTCTTGGCATGAGCTGGGGGCTGACTAGAATTATGCCCTTTCCTCTTCTTCTACTGCTCCCAATCCCTCTGAACCATATTCATATCTCTCTCAATGACTAAGGCCTTATTTACCACGGCACTGTAAGAGTGAAGCTCAAATGCATTGACCGCCTGCATCAGTCTGGGTCGAAGTCCCTCCGTGAATCGGGTGATCTTGGCCATTTCATTAGATACTATACTTGGAGCAAAACGGGCCAACTTGGTGAATTTAGCTTCATATTGGGCCACCGAAAGATTCCTTTGCTCCAACTTAAGAAATTCTAATTTCATCCTCCTCTGCATACTCCTGGGAAAGTACTTGTCGAAGAATGCCTCCTTAAACTGTTCCCAAGAAGTAGTCTGACCACCCCGATGCTGCTCCTCTACTAACCACCAGTCATAAGCCTCCCCTTAGAGAAGATAAGTAGCAAATTTGATCCTCTCCATCTCCTGACTACCATGTGCCATAAATGCAAAGTTGTCAATTTCGTTTTGGATTATGTTTCGATTTAGCTTATGAAACCAAATATTTCGGTATCGGACCGTTTCGGTGCTTCGTTTCGGAATATATATATATAATAAAAATTTATTCATAATTCATATTCTTTATAAATAATAATAACAACATAAAAATAAAGAGTTTAAGTTTTTAAGAGTTTGAAATATATATATATAATGAAAAATTATTCATAATTCATATTCTTCATAAATAATAGTAACAATATAAAATAAAGAGTTTGAGTTTTTAAGAGATGTGACCGTGGGGATAGGGTAACTAGAATTTTTTTTGTTATTATATATATTTTTTAAAATGGAGATAGGGTAACTAGTATTTTTTTGATATATATATATATATATAAAATGGTTATGAAAGGTTTAATAATTCATAAATTGGTCTCTAAAACATATTTTACCGAAACGGCCGAAACATACCGAAACGGCCAAAAACGGCCAAAATACGCCGAAACGCACCAAAACTTCCGAAAAATCTTTCGAAACGAAATGTAATACTTATCTTTTTGGAAAAGCTACCGAAACGAAACGTCTCGGTCGAAACGGCCGAAATGAAACGAAATTGACCACTTTGCATAAAAGCCTTTTCCATATCTCGCACCCATCTCTCAGCATCAATAGGGTTGCTTGAACCAAAGAAAGGAGTAGGGGCAAACTTCTTGAAATCTGCAAAGCTGCGGCCGTTCTCCACCCAGGATTGAGATAAAGCAGACTGGGTCGGCGGTGCTGATGGAGTGGGTAAGGTTGGCTGCAGCTGCGGAATAGGAAGGGTAGGCTGAGTCGGAGCAGAAGGGGGTGCAGACTGAGCGGTCAAAGCCTGCTGGATCTGATGTTGCATGTCCCGCAGAGACTGCGCCATACCCGAGAGAGCATAAAGCATCTCGGACTGGAATCGCTAGTGCTCAGTTCCTACTGGGTTGGCAGGGGCCGTACCTCCAGTAGTTTCCTGACCCACCGGCTGATCAGCATTACCGGCCTGAGAGTCTTCCTCATATTGTTGGCTCCTAGTACGACGAGTCATATCTATTTCCTGTTAAATTAGTTGCAGTTAATATCATCATAAGCTAAAGTGTCAGGTTTCTCTAAGTATAATGTCATCAAAATATGTTCTCTACGTGTTATCATGTCAATATGTCTATGTCCCTAGGGTTAAAACCAGGCTCTGATACCACTAAAGCTGTCACGCCCCATACCCAATATCGGGCTAGGGTGACAACCCGCCGCGTGCCGGGCATGCAAGGCGTTACAAAATTTTTCACACACAACATTAATATATATAAAACCAAGCCAAATTCATCACTGAATACTAAAAGTTTTGGGTTACAACCCTTACACACCACAATAATAAAGTTTGGGCATCAAGCCCTACACATAAGTAATACTGGGGTTACAACAAAATAATGGGTCTTGTTTTATTTAATAGAAGATCCATCACCCCAACCATCCATCTTCAATCTCGTGGCTCTGACAAAAACATTGTAAGATTTTTATGAGCTTACACTCAATAAGTAAGCCACGTTATACAGTCAAATCATAGCATAACAATCAATAAGCACATAAATGATTTGCATGCTTAAACGTTCCACAAATACTCAGACATGCAATGTAAGTAAACCCACTGTTTATACTCAATGGTAGCTGTAAATGTGACCCACGGCCCTGCAATATCTCAATAGTGTACCAACAAGCATCCCCTACTGAAAGGGTCCAGATACCAGGGTCACGCCATATCATAATCCACCAGAACACATACTCTATATGTGTGATGCCACCTCGAACCAAGCAGAACACATCCTCTAGATGTGTGATGCCACCTCATAGTAACTCAGAACACATCCTCTAGATGCGTGATGCCATCTCGAACCCAAGCAGAACACATCCTCAAGACGTGTGAATGGCATAAACAAGCAGAACACATCCTCTAGACGTGTAGGTGGCATAAACAAGCAGAACACATCCTCTAGATGTGTGTGTGGTATAACATGATAAAGGAGAACCGCAGTGATACATAACAGTACCTCACATCATGCACAAACATATTAATAACATCTCTATATTGCATGAACAGTGGATTATACTTACTAAACAATTGTATGTAATATATCACATCAATGTCATAATAACTGCATCTCTCATGCATAGCATCCACATATGAAATCATCCTCAATAATAGCACATAAACAACCATGTACTCATTTACTTACAATTTAGCCAATATCCATAACAATTCTTCATGTCACAATATAATTTACCATTTAAATATAAAAATATATTAAATACTGATAACTGGCTTACTTACCTCTGTATGCAATCCAACAGGTATATATCAGCTAGTCAGATGTCTGAGCACCTATAGGATCATTTTACACAATTAATTTATTAGAAAAGAATATTAAAATGACCCTTAGAATTCTACCCAGACTAGTTCATGGGCCCATCTTTGGGCTCGAATATCTCCCGCTATACACACCCAATTGGGGAAGTAAAAATACCCAAGAAACTAGAATTAACCCAGATTCTAGCCATATAATTATTTTGCTAATCCCGACCCGTTACGGGGCCCAAAAACTAGCCCCAAATCTCATTGCTGCACGGCCCAAAAGGCCCTGAACCGGCCGGCCTAGCCGGCCCGGTTCAACACAACCCACCCGATCCCCTGTTTCACCGAACAGGGGACGGGGACTTAGCCGGCAGCCAGGGCCGCTTCTGACCAAATTGAGGGCGACCCGGCCGCCGGTGGCTGGACCAAAGCCGGCCGCCGCCGCGACTGTTCACCAATCACTTCTTCTCTCCCTCAATTTCACTCTATATCTTTCTTACATCCGCGCGGCACGATGCTATGCCGGCGGCACGGCCGGCTATCTTGGCCGGTCGGACCTCTACTAGATGCATGCCCGGCGCCGGTGGAGGCGACAGGTCGAAGCTCAGGCCCAGCGAGGCGGCGAGCAGGCCGCCGGGCCCGAACCAACCGGCGAACCGGCTTCCACCACCACGCAAGAGAAGGGCCGATTGGCCCTCTCTCTCATCTCTCTCTCCACCACCACCCCGCCGGACACCTCCCCCGGTGCCGGCGGGGTCGCTGGTCAAATCTCAGGCCCGGCGAGGCGGCGAGCACGCCGCCGGGCCTGAACCAAGGGATCGATCGACAACTCTCCCTTTCTTCTCTTTGCCTCTCGCGCTCTCTCTGTGTCTCTGTCTCTCTCTCTCTCTCTCTCACGCTCTCTCTCTCTCTAGAAGCCAGGTGATTACCTGATGGAAACGGACGCCAGAATGATGGAGGGAGTCTCCCTCCATCACATATTTAATCCCCCCTGCGCAACGCTTCAGTTTAAGTATCCGGGCAAACGAAGCACTTCGCTGAGAGCGAAGCGTTGCACTGCACAGGACTAAGCCTGAACCTGGTTCACATGAATCGGGAACCGGGTACTACAGCGGGGCTGGTCTTTGCTGCTGACGCGGAGTTGAACTTTGGTGCCGGCGCAGGGCCGATCTTAGTTGCCGAGCATAATCACTCAAGAATAATGTGAACATTTTGAACAGCAATCGATCAAGTAGACTCAAATTAATGAAGATAGCACATTACTGATAATACCGGCGTAAATTGTCAATGTTCGAGGTGCGAGGAAGCGGTTTCTCATCTAGCTCTTCAACTTTGTATGCCCCGTGGTGAAGCACCTCCTTGACACGGTATGGCCCTTCCCATTTCGGTGCTAGCTTGCCCCCCTCTATTGGCTTTGACACTTTAGCTCTTCGCAGAACGAGATCTCCACAGCGGAACGTATTGGATCGTACTCGAGCATTATAGTATTTGGTCGCTCACTGATGGAAAGCCGCCATGCGAAGTTGCGCTTGGTCTCGCAGTTCTTTCACTAAATCTAGATCGGCTCGCAGCTGGTTAGAGTTGCTTTCCTTGTGGTCTAATTCTGTCCGGGGACTGGGAACTCCTATCTCCACCGGAATGACTGCTTCGGTTCCAAAGACCAAGCTGAAAGGAGTTTCCCCAGTAGGGGCTCGTGGCGTCGTGTGATAGGCCCACAATACAATGGTGAGTTCCTCCACCCAGTGCCCTTTGCAGCCATCTAGCCGTGCCCTGAGCCCTTGGAGGATGATGCGGTTGGTCACCTCGGCTGCGCCGTTGGTCTGGGGGTGCCCCACAGAGGTGAATCGATGATGGATGCCCAGGCCCATGCAGAATTTCTAGAAGGCCATGTTGTCAAACTGTCGACCGTTGTCAGTAACGAGGGTATGCGGTAGCCCGAACCGGGACACCACAGACCTCCAGAAGAAAGACCTTATTTTACCCTTGGTGATCTTAGCAAGAGCCTCCGCCTCGATCCACTTGGTGAAATGGTCAACTGCCACCACTAGGAACTTGCGTTGTCTGGAGGCTGGAGGGAATGGTCCCAGGATATCCATGCCCCACTGGGCAAAGGGCCAGGGTGCGGCCAAGGGGGTCAGCTGGGATGCCGGTTGACATTGAATGTTAGCATGGCGCTGGCAGTTGTCACATGTTTTAACAAGTTCAGACGCATCCTCCTTCATTGTCAGCCAGTAATACCCCTGCCATAGAGCTTTGTATGCGAGAGCTCTGCCTCCCAGATGGCTTCCACATATACCTTCATGTATTTCTCGCAGGATATAATCCGCGTCAGTGGGGCCAACACACCTGAGAACCGAATATGAGAACGACCTCCTTTAGAGTTTCCCCTCCATTATGAAAAACTTCGGGGCCCACCTTCTGAGTTTCTTGGCCTCGGCTGGGTCTTCTGGAAGTGTACCATCGGTAAAGTACCGGACATATGCGTCCATCCAGGAAGGCTCCTGCCCGACCGGTAGAGTTTTTCTTGTTGCGTCAATACTCGGAGCCTCCAAGTGCTCTACATAAGCTCTTCCCAGCATCCCATTAGCTGCAGTGGCAAGATGGGATAAGGCGTCGGCTCTAGCATTCTCCTGCCGAGGGATGTAGCTGACGTTAAAGTAAGCTAAGAGAGAAGCTAGCGATTGCACCATACTTAAGTAGCGGGACATGATGGGATCCCTTGCTTCATATTCCCCTGCGATTTGGCCAGCGACCAATTGGGAGTCAGTGAACGTCCTAAGGCTTTTAACCCCGAGCTCTCGGGCTAACCTTATTCCAGACAGCAGAGCTTCATACTTCGCCTGATTATTGGTGGCTGGAAAGAGAAAGCGAAGTGCACACTCGGCTACAATTCCATCCGAGTTGGCCAGGATGAGGCTTGCTCCTCTCCCTTGAGAAATTGATGCCCCATCCACATGAAGAACCCATTCATCATCACTGGTTCCGAGAGGTGGGGGGTTCATAGAAGGTTCTTTAAGTTGCCCCTCTCCCCAAGTGCATTCGACCAAAAAATCCGCCAAGACATGAGATTTCATGGCCAACCGGGGGTGAAAAGATAGATCGAATTCTCTCAACTTAAGCGCCCACCTTGCCAGTCGGCCGAAGGTATCCGGGCGAGCGAGAATAGTCTTTAGAGGTTGGTCTATGATCACCGCGATCGGGTGGGCTTGGAAGTATGGCCGCAGACGTTGGGCAGACATGATCAATGCGAAGATAATCTTCTCAATCTTCGAGTACCTGGTCTTTGCATCGTGGAGCACCTTGCTCGTGTAGTACACTGGCTTTTGCATGCCATTGGTGTCCATGCGAACTAGCACAGAACTGACGGCTTCGGGAGAGGCCGCGAGGTATTGAAGGAGTTCTTCTCCACCTGTTGGCTTGGATAGCAGCAGCGGGGTAGATAAGAATTCCTTTAGCCCCTCGAATGCCTCTTGACATTCTTTCGTCCATTCGAATCCGTTGACCTTGCGGAGAGCCTTGAAGAATGGTAGGCACCTTTCAGCGGACTTGGACAGGAAGCGATTCAAGGCGGCCACCCTTCCCGTCAGGCGCTGTATTTCCTTCTTGTTGATGGGAGACCTCATGTCCAAGATGGCTTGAACTTTGTCCGAGTTTGCCTCGATCCCCCACCGGATTACCATGAAACCCAAGAACTTTCCGGCTATCACCCCAAATGCACACTTGCGTGGGTTCAGCTTCATATGGTACCGGCACAGGTTGTCAAAAGTCTCTGTTAAGTCAGCGATATGGTCGGTGGCATGGACGCTTTTTGTCAGCATGTCATCCACATACACCTCCATATTGCATCCTATCTGGCCTTCAAAGACTTTATTCATCAACCTTTGGTAGGTGGCTCCTGCATTTTTTAGCCCAAAAGGCATTACCCTGTAGCAGTACAACTCCTTCTCAGTTATGAAGGAGGTAGCTTCCTCATCCACCAGGTTCATCCTGATCTGGTTGTACCCAGAGAAAGCATCCATGAAGCAAAGGATCTCATGACCGGATGTAGCGTCCACTCGTTGATCGATCCGAGGCAGGGGAAAGCTGTCTTTAGGGCATGCTTTGTTAAGATCGGTGAAATCCATGCACATTCTCCAACTTCCATTGGTCTTATGGACCATCACCACGTTGGCCAACCATTCGGGATAATGAACTTCCCGAATATGGCCCGCAGCCGTTAGCTTGCAAACTTCCTCGTCGATAGCTTTCTGTCTATCTGGAGCGAAGCTCCTTTTCTTCTGTCGGACTGGTTGACACTCTGGCCTGAGGTTGAGCCGATGGGTGATCACCTCCTCAGGGATGCCTGGCATGTCTGAGGACGACCATGCAAAGACGTCGGCGTTGGCATGTAGGAAGGTGAGAAGTCGATCACGTGTCTCCTCTGGAAGCAACGCCCCAACCTGGACATTCCTTGCCAGGTCATCCCCAAAGCAAAGGGTCAGGAGGTGCTCGGCTGGTTCCCCCCTCCTTCCCAGCTCCCGGGGGTCGAGCGGCTCAGAGGCTATTGCCGATGCTGCTTCCAGTGGGCTGGGAGACAATTAATAGCAAAGCGGTGGCGGGCTTTGTTCTCCTTTCATTTCTCCAACTCTGTCATCGATGGGGAATCTTACCAATAATCTCTTGGTCGAGATCACAGCATCTAGCAAATTCAATCCTGATCTCCCCAATATAGCATTATAAGCCAACGAGACCCGGACCACAAGAAATTTTATGACCATGGTGCTTTGGCATGGAGGGGTCCCAGCTATTATAGGGAGGGCGATCACTCCCTCAACACTCACCGAGTCTCCAGTGAAGCCCATTAAAGGGGTGGCGACGGGTCGGAGGGAAGACTTCAACAGATTCATCCGAACAAAAGCTTCGTAGCTCAAAACATCCACCGAACTGTCACTATCAACTAAAATTCTTTTTACAGGATGTTTGGCTATGGTCATGGACACAACGATGTTGTCATCATGCTTATTAACTACCCCATCTAAATCCTTTCAAAGAAAGGAATTACATAATCTATTCCCTCTCGCTATCTTTTTGAACCACCACCTGCTCCCTAGAAAATCATAGCTATGGTCTTCTCCGTTGGGGCATTGTCCATGCTGGTCTGAAGTGTCGGAGGCACTGATGGACCCAGAGTGGGAAGGTTTCCCCTTCGAACGAATTTGCCCAAGTGACCCTGCTGAACCAGTTCCTCAATGGCCTTCTTCAGATGGCGGCAGTCCTCGGTGTCATGACCATAGTCTCGGTGGTACTGGCAGTAAAACTCCTTGTTGCGGGGGGTCCCAGATTTCAAGGGAGCCGGACGCTTGAAATAAGGTTCCTCCTCGATCTCCAGTAGGATGTGAGATATAGGAGCCATAAGGGGAGTGAATTGCTCCTTAGGAATAAGCATCTGTGGTCGGTGATCTGGGCGGTGAGGAGGCTTAGGCTTCTGGGGTTGTGCTCTGGCATGCTCAGTAGGCAGTGGTTTCTTACTGGTGTTCTTGTCGGCTTCCCTCCTGGAAGAATCCACCTCGTCAGCACGGATGTATTTCTGCACCCGACTCAGAAGCTCGGCATAAGAACTCGGAGGCTTCTTGTCTAAGGAATAGGCAAACCTAGAGGGACGAAGTCCTCACTTTAATGCCAAAGTGGCTACAGAATCTTCCAGGTTGTATACCTCCAATGCTGCTTCCTTAAACCGAGCGATAAAGTCCTTCAAGGTCTCGCCACTCCTCTGCTGGACAGCAAATAGGCTATCAGCCACTCATGGAATCTTTCGGCAAGCATCAAAGTAGGCCAGGAAAGATCGCTCGAGTTGCCGAAATGAATTGATGCTGCATGGAGGCAGGTGAGAATACCACGCACGTGCTGCCTTGCGAAGGGTGGCTGGAAAGGCAACATATAAAAGGGAGTCCGTCGCTCCCTGGACCTGCATGAGGACCTTGTAGCTCTCCAGGTCGTCCAGTGGGTCCGTCGTGCCATCATACGGGTCCAGTTGAGAGAGACGGAAGCGGGGCAGGACCGGTTCCTCCATGATGCACCGGAAAAGTGGGGGGCGATGCTCATAGTCCGTCCCATGAGGATTAGCGATCCGGTGGCTAAGCTCCTCCAACCGTCGATGATACTCATCGATCCGTTGGTCGGCCCGATGGGTAGTCTTCCTGAGGGTACCATCTTGAGATGAATCAGAAGAGGAAGCCGAAGAAGATCTCCGACATAAGGAATGCATCCGTCTGGACTATCTCTCTTCCGGTCGATGGTGGGAACGATCGGAGTGGCGAGAGGGGGACCGCCGTTGCTTCGAGGCCTCTTGGCGACGAGGTTCAGGGGGTGAGTGATGGGAGACCTCGGGTGGAGTCCCGCCTTGGTGAGACTGGACTGTCCCCTGCACCCCTTCACCAGGCGCAGGAGGTTGAGGTGCAGCAGCCAAACAGTGTTCTTGCAGTCCCTGTACTATTGTCATCAGGTCCTGGACCTGGTGAGCCAGAACCTCAAGCCGGTCAGGCTGGCTCATCTGTGCAGGGGGCGGAACACGGAGGTTGACCTCTGATTGTTTAGCCTGCGGAATGCGCTCCATAGCCTGGATGGAGGAAGCCTCCTGTGCTCGTGTTGTCACCATCATCTTCCTTGCAGAATTGGTGGGATCACAGGGAGAACTTTCGCCTTCCTCCCGTGCGGACTCCCCCTTCCTGGCGCGCCAATCTGATGCAGACAAATCAACAATGATGAGCAACGGGCATGCTGAGATTTGTCGTGGGCTTCCAAATGGGATGGAGAGGTTGTCTTCCTTCTTGGAAACCTGCAAGAAGTTCCCGGTCGGCCTTCCCGGTGAGGATCCTCCGACACTCAAATTAGTAAACTTGTCGCTCAGTTCTGTAGTAGTGAGAGGTAGGTTGAGAGATTGATAGAGAGAGAGATCCCCTCGCATTGAGCTCGGGTCCTCCTCTTATACCTGTATGGGGGGTCCCGTTTACCTCGTTTCGTTGGAACCATTGAATCATCCTCGTTGGGATAAGCTTCTTTGAACGGCAAGTGGTTAAGTCGTTGCTGGATGAGGGCCACTTGTAGCGGTAACTGCCAAGCATGCTATCACTTATCCGTGATTTTAGTGAGCGAGGTACACGGCAATAGACCTCGAATCTCAAGATCTGTAGCCTGAGGCGGGTCATTGTGTATGCGAAAAAGGCACCAAGTAGGGTCGGAGCCAGAGCTGGAGGCCGGGGCCAAAGGCCGGAGCTGGAGGCTAGAGTTGGAGGCCGGAGCTGGAGGCCGGAGCTAGATGCCGGAGCCGAAGGTCGGAGCTGGAGGCCGGAGCCAAAGGCCGGAGCTGGAGTCCAGAGCTGGAGGCCGGAGTTGGAGGCCGGAGCTAAAGGCTAGAGCTGGAGGGTGGAGTTGGAGGCCGGAGCCAAAGACCGGAGCTGGAGGCCGGAGCTGGATGCCTGAGCCAAAGGCCGGAGCTGGAGGCCAGAGCCAAAGGCCGTCGCTGGAGGCCGGAGCCAAGATTCCATTTATAGGTTTTGCTGTCACATCATTATTTTCAGAAATCGTGCAAAAGATTATAATACCACCCAGAAGAGACGGTCAGCCGTATCATTTAGCATGGAACAAACTGAAACTATCACAAGCATGTACACTAGATTCACTGACATTGTAAATGGTCTAAAAAGTCTTGGTAAGACTTATACTAATTCTGATTTGGTGCATAAAATTCTTAGGTCTCTTCCAAGATTATGGGAAGCAAAAGTAACTTCCATCCAAGAAGCCAAAGATTTAAATACATCACCTTTGAAAGAGCTACTTGGATCATTGATGACCCATAAACTGACCATGAAGCAACATCAAGAGGAAGAAGTCAAAAAGAAGAAAACAATTGCCGTTAAAGCTGCAGAAAAGGAAACAAGCAGCAGTGAGGAAGATGAGGAAGATGATGAGACCGCCCTTCTTGCAAAGAAGTTTAAAAAATTTATGCAAAGAAGGAGACCCTTCCACAAGAAAAAGTATGGAACAAAAAATGAAGGTGAAAAAGAAAAAGAGAAGGACAAGGACAAAGAGAAAGACCCCCTCATATGTTATGAATGTAAGAAACCGGGGCACTTTAGATATGACTGTCCTCAATTAAAGAAAGCCTACAAAAATAAAAGAAGGCTTATGTTGCAACATGGAGCGACAACGAAGAATCCTCATGAAGTTGAAGAACAAAAAGAAGTTGCAAACATTTTCTTTATGGCAAATGACGATGAGGTAAGTACCGAAACTCATGACTTTACCTTTGATGAATTGTTTGATGCATTTAATGAATTAGTTAGTGATTTTAAAGTTTTAAAAAAGAAAAGCAAATCTTTGAAAAATTATAATTTAAATCTTGACAAAGTAAAGGATAAACTAACTCATGAAGTTGAAGAATTGAAATCTAAAAATAAAAATTTGTTAAAAGAAAAAAAAATTAATTTCTAATAAAATATTATTTAAAGAAAGAAGTTGATAAATATAAAAATATAGTTGATAAATTTACATATAGCTCTGAAAAACTTAACTTGCTATTGAGTAATCAAATAGCTGTATTTGATAAAGCTGGATTAGGTTATAGGCCTAACAAGAAACAAAAGTTTGTTAAGAATTTCTTTATAAAGAAACAAGATAAAAATGATGTTTCATGTTATTGCTGTAACAAGAAATGACATAACGCTTATGAATGCAATTTTAGAAAAATTAATAAGAATTTAAATATAAAAGGAAAGAAAATATGGGTTCCGAAAGGAACAAATTTTATCGCTACTAACCATGAAGGACCCAAGAAAGCTTGGGTACCTAAACATAAGATTTGATCATCTTGCAGGAGTGTCTTGCGGCCAAAAGATCAAAACGCAAGTGGTATCTTGATAGCGGCTACTCAAGGCACATGACGGATGACAAGGATCAATTCATCATCCTTAAAGATAAGAGATGAGGAGTTGTTGCATTTGGAGACAATGGGAAAGGCCAAATTATGGGATTTGGTAAAATCAAATAACTCCCTCTACTTTTATAGAAAATATTTTATATGTAGATGGTTTAAAATATAATTTGATTAGCATTAGCCAATTGTGTGATAAAGGTTTCAAAGTTTCATTTGAAGCTTCTATATGCACTATTTCTAATCCCATTAACAATGCATTATATTTACTGGAAATAAAAATGGCAATATATACTTAATTGATTTAGACAATTTGTCTACTAGTAATCATTACTTAGTTGCTGATAATGCTAATATTAATGAGATTGGATGGCTATGGAATCGTAGATTAGGTCATGCAAGCACACACTTGATTTCAAAATTAATTAGAATGGATTTAAAGGACTTCCAAAGTTAGATTTTGAAAATAACCGAATTTGTGATGCATGTCAATTTGGAAAATAAACTAGAAACTCTTTCAAATCTAAAAATGTTGTTTTCACTTCTAGACCATTAGAGCTACTTCACATGGACCTTTTTGGACCTACTAGAACCACTAGTCTAGGAGGAAAGAAATATGGTCTTGTGATAGTAGATGATTATTCTAGATTCACTTGGGTATTATTTTTGGCTCATAAGGATGAGACTTTCCCTATATTCATGAAATTCTTCAAGAAAGTCACTAATGAGAAAAACAACACCATAGTGTCTCTTAGAAGTGATCATGGCACTGAATTTAAAAATCATTTATTCAAAAATTTTTGCATTGAACATGGCATTCATCATAATTTTCTGCACCTAGAACACCTCAACAAAACGGAGTTGTAGAAAGAAAGAATAGAACTTTAGAGGACATGGCCCGTACCATGCTATGTGAAAGCAACCTACCAAAATACTTTTGGGTGAAAGCTATAAACACGGCATGTTACATCCTTAATAGAGCCTAATTAGGCCAATCCTTAAGAAAACACCTTATGAATTATGGAATAATAGAAAACCAAATATTAGTTATTTTCATGCATTTGGTTGTAAATGTTTCATTCATAATAATGGCAAAGATAATCTTGGAAATTTTGATGCAAAATTTGATGAAGGCATATTCTTAGGATATTCAACAACTAGTAAAGCCTATAGAGTATTTAACAAGAAATCCTTAATTGTAGAAGAATCTATTCATGTAGTTTTTGATGAGTCTTTAGCATCAAGTTCAGAAAAGATTGATGATGAGGAAGATACAATTTTGCTAGAAAGAGATATTGAAAAATTAAATATAGATGTATCTTCAGATCATGAACAAGAAGCTAAAGATGATGATTCTCCTAGGGTTGATGTTATTGATACTAATCATAATGAGGTAGATCTTCCTAGAGATTGGATATATGCCTATGGTCATCAAAGGAATTGATTATAGGTGATCCATCTCAAGGGATAAGAACTAGATCATCTATGAGAAATATCAATAATCATCTTGCATTTGTATCTCAAATTGAACCTAAAACTATTGAAGAAGCTGAAAAAGATAGTAATTGGATGCTGGCTATGCAAGAAGAATTAAACCAATTTGCTAGGAATAATGTATGGTCCTTAGTTGATAGACCTAAAGGTCATTCAGTTATAGGATCTAAATGGGTATTTAGGAATAAATTAGATGAAAATGGCATAGTAATCAGAAATAAAGCTAGATTAGTTACAAAGGGATATAATCAAGAAGAAGGAATTGATTTTGATGAAACTTTTGCACCTGTAGCTAGATTAGAGCAATTAGACTATTACTTGCATTTGCATGTCATATGAATATCAATTTATTTCAAATGGATGTTAAAAGTATATTTTTAAATGGTTTTATAAATGAGAAAGTTTATGTAGGACAACCACCTGGTTTTGAAGATCATGAATTTCCAAACCATGTTTTTAAACTACACAAAGCACTATATGGTTTAAAACAAGCACCTAGAGCTTGGTATGATAGGTTAAGTAAATTTGTAATTGAAAATAATTTTTCTAGAGAAAATATTGATAAAACCTTATTTTTGAAAAGAAAAGACAAAGACTTATTAGTAGTACAAATATATGTATATGATATTGTATTCGGTGCTACTAACAATCTTTTGTGTCAAGAATTTACTAAGTTAATGCAGGGTGAATTCGAAATGAGCATGATGGGAGAACTCAATTTCTTCCTAGGACTACAAATCAAACAAAGCAAAGAGGGGATTTTCATCAACCAAACAAAGTACACGAAGGAAATTCTCAAGAAGTTTGGAATGAAATCAATCAAACCCCTTGGAACACCTATGAGTCTTCATGCAAATTAGACAAAGATGAAGATGGTAATAAAGTTGATCAGAAGCATTATAGAGGTATGATTGGATCTCTACTTCTTAACTGCAAGTAGACCTGATATCATGTTTGTTGTTTGTCTATGTGCTAGATTTCAATCAGAACCTAAAGAATCTCATTTAATTGCTGTAAAAAGAATACTAAGATATCTAAGTGGAACTAAAAATGTAGATTATGGTATTCTAGAGACTCAACACTAAATTTGATTGCTTATTCTGATTCTGATTATGCTGGATGTAAATTAGATAGAAAAAGTACAAGTGGTGCATGTCAATTTTTAGGAAGTAACTTAATCTCTTGGTTTAGCAAAAAAAAAATTCAGTTGCATTATCTACTGTTGAAGCTGAATATGCTGTAGCTGGAAGTTGTTGTGCTCAAATCCTTTGGATTAAGCGACAACTTAAAGATTATGGCATAACACTTGATAAAACTCCTATTAGATGTGATAACACAAGTGTAATAAACTTAACTAAAAATCCTATACAACATTCAAGAACTAAGCATATTGAAATTAGATATCATTTTATAAGAGAACATGTAGCTAACAATGAAATTTGCCTTGATTACGTTAGTACTAAAGAACAATTAGCGGACATATTTACAAAACCTTTGAGTGAAGAAAGATTTTGTTATCTTAGAGGAGAGTTAGGGATTTGTGACCCTTTGTAATGATTTTGAAACCCTTAAGGAATGATTTTCTAGAATTCAATCAATTTCTTGAAATTTCTCTCATGATTTTAAGGATAATTTATCTAGACATTTGAACCCCTTGATTCATCACATTCCAAAGCTTATTCAGCCAAAATCTAATCTATATCCGGACATGTTTCAGTTCCTTTGAAATTCTCTTTTTTTTTCTGAAACTATCTCGGAGCCGACTCCTCTGGTATCGAAGTCGACTCCAGTTCTGTCTGAGTCTTTGGAGTTGACACCTGCTTTTTTCGAGTTGACTCCACTTCGAGCGCTGACTGTGTTAGCGACCTGGAGCCGATACCTCACTTTGCGGGAGTCGACTCCAAGTGGTCCCAAGTTATTTATTTAGGGCAGAGCCGACTCCTCTTTCATTTCAATCAACTCCAAACTTTCCCAAACACTCTCAAACTTTTCCCAAAACCCCAAATCTCTTAAATTAGCCTCTCCATAGCACTCAATGGCACCCGAGCGCAGAGGATCATTGTTTGGAGGAAGAGTAATGATGAGGAAACGTACGGCAAGGCGTCTGATGCATGAACCCTCTCCGGAATCATCTTTCAGCTCAACCGCATCTACTCCCAGTGCCATTCCTAGCCCATCCTCACCACAAGTTGATACCCTAGCTGGCCGAATCAATACCATGGGAAGAAAGGTGGATTTTGAATTTTTTGAAGCTGAGGGTTTTGCTATTGGAAGACAAATCAAAGAACTCGGTTGGGATAAGGTATGTTCCTTAGACGTACCCACTTATCCGGCTCTAGTTAAGGAATTTTACTTCAATTTATCAAGAGGAGATGGAGGATTAGTTAGTATGGTTAGAGGAAAAAAGAATTCATCTCACATCCAAAATTTTAGGAAATCTTTTGGAAATCCCTGTTGTAGGATTGATTGCAAATAGTCACAGTGATAGAGCAGGAGCATTGTCAAGGATGTTGGGTAGAGACTTCACTGAGTTTGAGGAAGTTAGAGCAAATCAGTTGCCTCTTAAGCTTAGACTGTTACATAATATATGTGGTAGGATCCTATTTCCTAAAACTGGTAGGTTTGAGTATGTCTTAGAGCGAGACATAGTGATTATGGACAGTATTTTGATGGGTCGGCCAATCAATCTAGCAGGAATGGTGATATGGTATATGGTTGAGGCTGAAGGCAAGAGGAGATCAACCTTGCCTTATGGAATGGTCCTGACCATGGCATTCAAAAGTCAAGGAGTTGTTATTTCTGAGAATGAGCCATTAAAAAACCTAAGGCACACTGATTATTACAGCTTGGCTACAGTGCATAGAATGGGGTTTGTGAAAGTGGATGGTAGATGGAAAAAAAAGGTCATCTGGATGAGAGAGCAGCTAACATTAGGGCCACTTCACCATCTGAGGCACGTCTATCAGTGAGGCATCCATCACCAGAGCCTAACAGATCATCACCACCATCGACACCTACTCTAGTTCCTGCACCTGTGCCATTTCCTATTCCTTCTGCTAGTTTTTCTGATATTCAGTTAGAGCAACTTAAAAGTTTATTGTGTACTCAAAAGAAAGAGATAAAGACTGAGTTAGATAGCAGATTTATGAACTGAGAGAGACTCTCTATTCCTTGGATGATAGAATCAGCAAGATTGAGTCCACTCTTGGTTCTTCTTCATAATCTTTGAAGACTAATCTCATGCACATTTTTGAGGAACTTAAAGAGATTGGAGGAGATTCAGAGACTTATTCCAAATGCAATGCAGAGCTTCAAGACAAAATTGTACTGCATGTGGATTTGTTGATAGAAGACTGAAGGAATTTGTCAGAACTCAAAGTGAATGAATGGAAAGAATTGTAGAAGAATTGCAAATACTTCTTAGAACTCATTTTTGATTATGTTGTAATGAAGTTCTTTTGATGTTATTAAAAGATGATGTTTAGTTTAGTATGTTTTGATATTTTGATGATGTAATGAAGTTTAATGAAGTTAGATATAATGAAGTTCTTTTTGAAATGTAATGTTTACTTTTTATTAAATGTAATGTTATGAATGAATTACTTGAATTTTTGCAATTTGATTCTTCTTTTGAGAAAGATTAATTTGAACTTGAATCTTTTCTAAAACCTTTTTGTTGATTACAAAAAAGGGGAGAGAAGATTGTATATGCAAGCTTAAGTAATGAGTACCAAGCAAGCTTAAGGAATTGGTATCAAATAGTTTCGATGAAATAAGTTTAATTGGTATCAAGCATCAAATGTAATTTGATATGATCATATGAGTTTAATAGTAAAGGAAGAGAAGATGTTAAATTGAGTATCATAGGGGGAGCTACCTCATTCAGGGGAGCTCAACTATGAGAACTTAAAACTTGTGAAATTTGATTTGAAACTCCTATTGATTAATCATGCATATACTTGATATTTTGTCATCATCAAAAAGGGGGAGATTGTTAACCCAAGTACTAATTTTGATGATTAACAAAAGACATGAGTATATTTATTATGTTTCTGATAAATTTACGAAGTATTTCAGGCATTAAAAATGTTCAGTTAGTCAAAAGGTATAGGGAAATAAGTTTTGAATCAAAATTGAAAATAAAATTTGTAAGTTAAGAACTTAGAGTTGACACCCAAATAGTCAGGAGCCGACCCCAGGGCGTATCAGAACTTTTCTGGAATTTTGGCATGGTCCGAAGTCGACACCTACAGTTTCGAAGCCGACTCCAACCTGAGATACAGAGAAGTGTTTTCTGCATCAGTTTCCGGAGCCGACACCTGGAGATCGGAAGCCGACACTTGAGAGTTTGGGAGCCGACACCTGAGTTTCTAGAGCCGACTCCAACCTGAGATACATAGAACGTGTTTTTATGGACATTGTTGGAGCCGATACCCTTGGATTTCGGAGCCGACTCCCGAAATCGCCAAGCCGACACTTAACTTTTTCGGAGCTGACTCCTCAACAACTTCTTATTACTATTTTTGAACACCACGATCTGGAGCCGACACCTGAAAAGTTGGAGCCAACTCCAACCTGTCAGGAACGAATTTTTCAAATGTTAGAACGGACTCCAATGGTAAGATTTTTCTACCTAATCTCTAATGGCTATTTTTCTTTGTGTGTAGACGCAAGCCAACCACTCTGTAACAGCTATATTTTCCACCTAACCTTGGATTGAAGTCTATAAAAAGGAGATTCGTCTGGTTTAAAAAAAAGGGAAGAACCTAAAAAGAGAAATATTTTGTGTAAAATCAAAAAATCTTGAGAGAGAGATCAAAAGGAAAAACTCTGAGCTTAAGTCCATCAATCTCGAAAAGTTCAAAGAGAAATCTGAAAGCTTCTCAAGATCAAATCCAAGAGATTTTCAACATTTGAAGAGTGAAAGAAAAAAGCCCCAAAATCCTTAACTTCTCAACTGCAATTTTCTGTGAAGAATCTGAGCTAAAGCCTGATTCAATCCTTCAAAGGAGAAGAAGAAAAGAAGAAAAGAAGAAAAGCTCACTTCCAAATCGCTTCAAACAGGCTTTTCTTACCTTTATTTATTTTATTATATATTTGCTCATTTGAGGAGCTACTGTCAATTCAAAACTCTATTTTTCACTGTTTTTGGCTAATTCAATTAGGGGATTGAATTAGTGGAGGTAGTATACCTCGGGACAAGCTAAAGATAGCTTGTGGTTTGGTTTTGTGCTGGTGAGCCCGAAAAAACTGGCTCGGTTCGTTGTGATCCCGGGAGAAACAACAAGTTTTGAGTTGTGAGCTTGTAAAATAACTCGGCTATAATCAAGTGGATTATAGTTTGGACCCAAGTGAAGCTTGGGAGTGGATGTAGGTGTTGGATACACCGAACCACTATAAAATCTGTATTTACCGTGCTTTGTCTCTTTGTCTCTCTCTATCTCATTTGTTTGTACTTAGCATTTATCTATACATTGCACTTAAGCACTTTTATCAAAGAATTTAGTTTTAAAGAGCTAAATTTTTTAAAGAACCCAATTTACCCCCCCCTCTTGGGTTGCCATCTGGGCCAACACTTAGAGAACCATCTTATGGGACTTTAGGCCTCCTCCCATAATCTTAGGCTGATTTGAGCATTGGAGCATTTTTCGAAGATAATGTTTAGAGCTCTTTCTAACTCTTCTTTTCTCTTTTGGATGAGTATGTATTAAGTGGTTGGAAAAAGTGCTCTACCATCTAGATTGAGACTCATCTGATCCATTGGCATTTAGGAGTCACTTTTGGATGACTACAAATTTGACGCCGTCTATAGTACTGAGAGAGAGCACACAGCCATATCTCCCAAGAAAAGAGATTAAAATGTAAACAATACTTAGACAAGCATGAGCCATACTAGGCTGGCTTCTAAAATACTGTAGAAGATTTAACCAACATAGATCCTGTATTGGTAAAGTCAATCATCACCTAAGAGCAGTTTAATGCTCTTATACAACATATTAATATACTGATTAAATTAGTTTAGAATTTGATCTTGAAGGATCTGGTCCTAGAGACGACACAGGAGCCAACTAGAAGGCCCATCTGGTTACCATCAATAACGAACCCTAACCAAAACGTAGTAAGGATTCGTCGGACTGCCAAAATCAGCGAACTAAGGGCATATGTTAAGATTGCCAATGTAAAAAGAAACCTTAAGATTGACCATCATGATTGAATAAACACTTTCACTCAAAAACTCATATGGCTAACCTACATTGGAATAATCAATCGATGGAAGAGATGAATCAAAGAATTAGGGCAATTATGGAGCATATATGAGGTAGAGGTAGATCCACCCAACAAACTCAATCTACCTCAGGAATTGGCTTTTGCTAAAGGCATAATGGCCTAGCGATTATCCTCCAAATTCAAGATGCCTAAACTAGGGTTGAACCTAGCATGTACATAGGTTACTAGGGTTTATAACTATGATGTTGCAATTCAATGACAGTATTTCTCAATGTATACTGCAATAACTT
The DNA here is from genome assembly GCA_900491605.1 of Calamus simplicifolius. Taxonomy (NCBI): domain Eukaryota; kingdom Viridiplantae; phylum Streptophyta; class Magnoliopsida; order Arecales; family Arecaceae; genus Calamus; species Calamus simplicifolius. The sequence goes on from UESW01003848.1 coordinate 1,761,792, forward strand.
CTTGCAAGCTATGGCTTAATCCTTAAATTTTATAGTTTATTTTAGGTCTCCCAATTAGTAAACCCAACATGATCCTGTGCTTGGATATATAACTATGATATTGCAATTCAACAACAATGCCTTTTATGTATACTACAATAACTTCTTGCAAACTATAACTTGATCCTAAAACTTTGTGGTCTATTTCAGGTCTCCCCTTTGGCTTTCCTTGTATCGTTCCTTGTCCTTTTCCAAATAAATCAATCTTCATTTCATTTAGTAATATACAAAAATAGGATAAAATAAAATAAAATATAGTGCCATCATTTTAAGTCTAAATAAAATAAATATAGCACTATCATTTTAAGACTTTAAAAAATAGGATAAATAAAATAAAGAAAGTAAAGATGATAATATTTTAAGTCTAAATATAGCGAAACCTTTGTTAGCGCCATCATTTTATTTGGTATAATGATCAAATGGTTATACCAAGATCTTTTATTCTTAGGCACCAATGGACGTATTAGAATTTTTGAATTTTACTTGGACGTACCTAGATTTTTATTCTTGGATATATTAAGGTCTTCTCACCTGCGGACGTACTAAATTTTTTGAATTTTACTTGGATCAATGTACAAAGATTTTGACCCTTGGGTCTACTAAGATCTTTTCACCGATGAATGTACCAGGGTTTCTGAATTATACTTGAAGGTACCAAAATTTTTTATCCTTAAGCATACCAAGGTCTTCTTAGTCATGGACATACCTAAGTTTCTATATTCATATATTTTGCAAGGAAAATGAGCCTTTGTCTGAATAAAAACATCCATTGTGCTGGAATTTTCATTGGTAGAAAGAAGAACTATACTAACGATTGAAAACCAAAATTATTTCTAATAGACTTTGAGATTGTCCAAATTCCTAATATGAAAGAGTAACTTTTGATTAAGATCTTCAAGCTTATATATTCATGGTTTAATTTCCTTGGTTATTTGATAAGAGCCTTCCTAATTTGAGATTAGCATTCCTTCCTCACATAGCGAATGACCATGGAATATTAATTGATAAAAGACCAGAAGAAAGTTAATGAATTGTTGAGGAATTTTTCTAGTATGATAAACATTTTTTTGCATATTCTATTTAATTTTTTTCATGATCAAAGAGTAATATTTCTGCATTAAAATTTTGTATACTAATACTCGACTTCAAGTATAACTCCTGCAAATGTCTGACTACCCTTCTTAATTATAACTTTTCTGACTTTAAGCTTGTCTAAAGTAAGAATGACCTTTTTAAGAGAATATAAAGTTTGAAGTAAGAATAGCCTTTTCAATATAAGAGAATATATGATCTATTCAGCTTGACTCTGCATGCTATTCTTTCAAATCATATCAAAAATCCAAATTTTCAACATTCATAATTTTCAAATTTGTTTCCTATCCAAAAAATTCAAAGTTGCCTAATTATAAAGAGAGTATTCCATAGATTTTTTCAATGTCACAATGTAACAATTATCCTGCTACGACCAAATCTCCGTTAACTTCATTGACTTTTTGGTCTATAAGGAATTTTTAGAGAAGACAATAAGTGAAGACAACAGTTTTCAGAGCATTAAGACTTGGCTAAGTAAGTATAACATTATAAGCAGCTGGCATCCTGACTACTATAAAGTCTATCATAATAGCTTTAATGGTCAATTTTTCTTCCATAGTGAGTGATAAGGAAATAATTCTTTTGGCTCAAATTGAAATCCCAGTAAAACATACCAAAGGTGCATTAGTAGACTTTTTAGTCTATCTATACTAATACTCATTTTTTAAAATATAGTATAAAAAAGAATATGAGCAGAACTATTATTATTAATTAATAGTTGTTTTGCCTTGAATAGTAGCCAACTGTAACTAAAGCATCATCATATGGAGTACATACCCCTTGAAAATCTTCATTGGAGAATGTAAAATTTACCTCCTCAACCTTGAGCTTTTTTTAAGAAAAGTTCCTTGGTTTGAATTCTTCTTGTATAAGCTTTCTTATCGAGGAAGACTTCCCTCTAGCAGATAATCCTTTGTGAATTATATTTATTATACCAACAATTAATTGGTCATTAATCCTGTCTATTAAATCAAATTCTTATTTCTTCATATTTGATCTGATTGTTGAATAAATTGATCAAGATAGCCTTTCTAAATTAGTCTTTCTATTTCTTTTTTAACTATCAATAGTCTTTTGTATCATGTCCATGGTCATGATGAAAATGATAATATCTGCTTTTATCTCTTTTTTTAACTCTTGTCATAATTTTTTCTGGCTCTTTGAGTGCATAATATTCTTTACTTATCTGCATCAACACTTGAACATGAGTTAAATTAAGAGGTGTATATTGATCATACCTTGATGTAGTAGAAGTTCTCGATCATCATGATGCAGTACATTTGAACATCCGAGGTTTTCTTGAATTCTTCTTTAGACCTCCTATGCTCTTTTTCTTTTGCCATTTCTTTGCTGAACAGACCTCTTCCTCCATAACCTTATGGAGTGCTAAAATTTCTTTAGCATTAATGTACTTCTCTATTCTACTAAGTAACTCACCCAAATCTTTAGGAGGTTTCTTAGCCAAAGAAAAACTCGATCCTTCAAAATTGAAGTGTTGTAAATATTCCCTTAAAGACTCATCTCTTTTTATTTAATATTCATCAAAGAGGTAGAAATATTTTTACGCTTTCTTCTGCTTATAAAATGTCCTATGAATGAGTTGTTAAGTTGGTCAAAATAACTAATTGAGTAAGATCTGAGACTTGTGTGCTAATTTCGTGTAACCTTCTTGAGTGTTGCTGAAGCTTTGTACATTATAGCATCTGGAGCCCTATGTAACAGTATAAGAACTTTGAAACTTTTGAAATAATCTACTAAATCTGTTGTTCAATCATATAGCTCCAACTGAGGCATTTTGAATTTTGTCAGAAGTAGAACATCAATAATTTTTTTGCTGAATGAAGGTTCAATTGGAACATATAAAGCAGCATCTGCGATCCCTGTCTCTTAGTTTTGAACCTAAAACATCATTTGCCCAATTATTTCATTTAACTCCTCAAACCTCTTATCAATATCACCATTGATCTGGCTTGTCCATGGCATAGAGTTGTGCATAAGAGAATGAGAATCTTCTTGTCACGCCCCAGACCCAAAAATTTTGAGCTAGGGTGACAACCCGCCGCGTGCCGGGCACGCGAGGCGTCCCGAAACATGACACTGAATTCAAGAAAAGCAACAACCTATATATCCTTCAAGTCCATGACTTTAATACAATCCATAACTAAAGATTTGGGCTACAAGCCCTACACATAAGCATTACTGGGGTTACATCAACATATGAATCCACTTTATTTTAAATAGAAGCTCCAACGAACCTATGGTTCCTTACACACCACAATAATATAGTCTGGGCATCAAGCCCTACACATAAATACACTGGTATAGCAATAAAACAAAATCTATATTTTATTTGAGTTGAGGTCCATCACTCCAACATGTTATTCTCAAATCTCATTGTCCTGTAGCGAAAACATTATAATATTTTTATGAGATTACACTCAGTAAGTAAACCACGTTATACAGTCAAATCATAGCATAGCAATCAATAAGCATATAAATGATCTGCATGCATAAACATTTCACAAATACTCAAACATGCAATGTAAGTAAACCCCATCATTGTTATATTATATCATATGTGTCCCACGGCCCTGCAATGCCCCATAACAAAGGAGAGCCGCGGTGGCACATATAAATATAATTCAAATCATTTGCACTTATCATTGTTGTATTATATCATAGCAAATTATCAGTGTATATAAACAATTCATTGTCATATTATATTATATGTGTCCCACGGCCCTGCAATGCCCCATAACAAAGGAGAACCGCGGTGGCACATATCAATATAATTCATTCTTTTGCATTCACAATCACTCCATTATGCAATGTAAGTATTATATCATACATGTCCCATGGCCCTGCAATGCCTCATCTGAGCACATTCTCTAGATGTGTATGGCCATAGAAAAGGAGAACCGCGGCGGCACTTATGAATATAATACCAATCATTTGCATCCATAACAGCTCAATTATACTATATGAGTAAACCAACTGTTTATACTCTCAATGGTAACTGTAAATGTGACCCACGGCCCTGCAATATCTCAATAATGTACCAACAGGCATCCCCCCTACTGAAAAGGGTCGAAATACCATAGTATACTAACAAGTATCCCCCCTACTGAAGTAGGGTCGAAATACCATAGTGTACCAACAAGTATCCCCCCTACTGAAGTAGGGTCGAAATACCATAGTGTACCAACAAGTATCCCCCCTACTGAAGTAGGGTCGAAATACCATAGTGTACCAATAACTATTCCCCCTACTGAAGTAGGGTCGAAATACCAGGGTATGACATGATAAAGGAGAGCCGCGGTGACACATAACAGTACCTCACATCACATGCACTCATCTTATCAATAACAACACAATATTGCATAAACAGTGGATTATACCTACTGAACAATTGCCTGTAATACATTACATCAATGTCATAATAACTGCATCTCTCATGCATAGCAACTGCATCTCTCATGCATAGCATCCACACATGAAATCATAGTACATAAATAGCCATGTATTCATAATATTCATCTACTTACAGATTTAGCCAATAACAATTCTTCATATCACAATTCACAATTTAACTACGCATATCCTGAAACAAATTATTTAATAAACTGATAATTGGCTTACTTACCTCAGTACGCAATCCAACAGGTATAAATAAGCTAGTCAGATGTCTGAGCACCTACAGGATTATTTATACAATTAATTGATTAGCAAGGAATATTAAAATGACCCTTAGAATTTCTACCCAGACTAGTTCACGGGCCCTACTTTGGGCTCGAATATCTCCCCCTACACACACCCGATTGGGGAAGTAAAAATACCCCAAGAAACTAGAATTCACCCAAATTCTAGCCATATAATTATTTTTCTAATTCCGGCCCGATACAGGGCCCAAAATCCAACCCAAAGTCAGCCCACTGCACGGCCCAAAAGGCCTGAACCGACCGGCCCAGCCGGCCCGGTTCAAACCAAATCCCACCCGATCCCCTGTTTCACCGAACAGGGGACGGGGACATGGCCGGCGGCCGGGGCCGCCACCGGCCAAATTGAGGGCGGCCGGCCGCCGATGGCCGGGCCAGAGCCGGCTGCCGCGCGGCCGGCCGCCAAACCCCCTCCTTCTCCCTCAATTTCTCTCACTCTCTCTAACTCCTCCGCGCGGCATGGAACTATGCCGGCGGCACGGCTGGCCACCATGGCCGGCCGGACCTCCACCGGATGCACGCCCGGCGCCGGTGGAGGCGACAGGCCAAGTCTCGGGCCCGACGAGGCGGCGAGCACGCCGCCGGGCCCGAACCAACCGGCTTCCGCCACCGCGCGAGAGGAGGGCCAATTGGCCCTCCCTCTCCTCTCTCTCTCTCCACCACCACCCCGCCGGATGCCTCCCCCGGCGCCGGCGGGGTCGCCGGCCAGGTATCAGGCCCGGCGCGGTGGGGAGCACGCCGCCGGGCCTGAACCAAGGGGATCGGCCGGTTCCTCTCTCGCGATCTCTCTGGTTCTCTCTCTCCCGCTCTCTCTCCCGCTCTCTCTCCCGCTCTCTTTCTCTTTCTTTCTCTCCCGCTTGCTTTCTCTCTCTCCCGCTCTCTCTCTCTCTCTGGCTCTCTTTCTCTCTCTCTCTTACCGACTATCTCTCTCTCAGGCTCTCTCTCTCTCTTTCTCGCTCTCTCTCTCTAGATTAGGGGATTACCTGATGGAAGCATGGAAGCGAACGCCAGGATGATGGAGGGAGTCCCCCTCCATCATATAAATAATCCCCTAATGCAACGCTTCGGTGCACTCAAAAGACGCGCGACGACTAGGCCATTCAATCGTCAAGTCATGTCAAAAGTCTAAACGTCAAGAAGGTTTTCCCCGGGATGCCAGATGTCCCCAAAAGTAATTACTAAGAGTTACATTCCCCCATGATAATTTATGGGGGGGTTACACTTCTTCTACAATTTGGTCCACCTTGAACTTGGTCAGTCTTAAACTTGGTCGGCTTTGAACCTGGTCAGCATTGAACTTGATCATCTTTGAACTTAATTGGTCTATCTTCATTCTTTTGACTTAATAAGCTTCTTACCTCTAATTCTTAATTATCCAGTTTGCTTCTTGATTCTTTGATATGATGACTGCCGCCTTCCTCTTCTTGATCTTTACCCATAAGATATTTTTGGATCTTTAGAACCAGAAAACTTTGAATTGAACTAGTTAAAGCATCTAATTTCAAATTATGACTCTTGATATCCTCTTGAGTATTCCTTAATGCTAACCTAGGGAATAAAGCTAGATTATGGAAATCTTCTTTAAATTTTTTAGGCCTTTTCATCATTTGGCTCATTCCTTCCTAATTGTTTGAGGTTGCTTCTTTCTTCTTAGGTGGCATGGCTTTGAGATAATGGCTTTTTGTCCAAGATTTTTTATAAACAGCACCAATCTATTGATGTCAATTTTTGGCTTACCAAATCAACAGATGAAATTTATTTGAGAAGAAAATTTGAACTGGGCCTTTGCTTCAAGAAATATTTTGTTGATGAAGATCCTTGCCTAAGGAATTAGAAATCAGCCTGCAACTACCCTCAAAACTCGTTATAGGTTCTGAGATCTCTTATCCTCTTTAATTAATGATGCTTATGAAATATCCTCTCTATGCTCTTGAACTATTTTTTTTTGGTCAGAATTCTTATGTAGGCTTATCAGCGATGCTTCCCCTAAGCTAAAATTTAATAATTTCATAATTTGACCTACCACATATTTTTTTTTTGAAATTATAGAGGGAGAAAGCTAAGATCACAGCATGGGAGAATTTGCAAAATGCAAAAGCCAAAGTTGCTTTCTGTTAGGAAAAAATCATGCCTTATCAATTCCATTCTTATTATCATCTTATTTCATCTATTCTCGAGCTTCCAAACTAGGTATACTATGAAACTGATAAGTTAAGAAGAGTTTCTTTTCTAGAAAGGAAAAGATTCAGTCAATGAATTTAACTGCCTGATTAATTAGAAGATGATTTGTAGAGATTAAAAAGGAGGATCGAGTATCCAAAATTTCAAGGGCATGAACTTGGCTTTGCTTGCAAAGTGAGCATGGAAATATGTTACAAGCTAGGTTGACGAAATTGCTTCATGAACAAAACTTAAATCCAAAGCTCATTATTATGAAAATTGCTCTATGAGCAAAACTTATATTGAAAACCTATTATTGGAGAGAGCGCTTAACTATACAAATAAGATGAAGGGTAAGAAGGATATCACCAATTTTAAGCCCAGGACGATCAATCTGAGCTGTTGCTTTTTCCTTGGGCATCTTATGTGAAAAGTAAAGAAAAGCATTTGCTCTTCATAGCGTTCTCATTCATTAGTCTCTTTTGACATTCATTCCATGTTTCTTTTCTTCATTGCTTGACTAAGCATAATGGGCTCCGCACCCTGGCTTGAAAGCACTCTTCTTTCTTCCTCTTTTGGCAGAATGCTTTCTGAAACTGCTTGACCTTCAAGTTTAGTAATGAAAAAAGATAATAAATTTTTATAGGATAGTTGGATAGTGCCTACTCTATTCTCACTCCTATTTAAAAGCAGCTATGCATGTGGTACTATGAAGCATACTTCAGTCGCCTTACCTTGGAGCCATAGAAGTTCATGGTAGAAAATCAAACTATAAGGCCTTTTTCTATCTTCAAAGTTTGTACAATCAAGGCAACTCTAAAGTTTGCTCTATTTGCCTATTGACATCTACATATGTTTCAGTTTGGAAGTCCAGCTGGAATTATAAGCTTCATGCAAACTCCTTCTAAAGATTCATTGATTAACATGAAGTTTCATACCCTTTCAATGAAGCAGTTTGTAAAAGTACATACTTTTGCGAAGGTCAAAGTATTCTTATGGTTGGCTCTTCACATTAGGTTGTATATTAAAGGCATCTTAACCAAGAAAGAATGGAGGGTCAGTAACCAATGTGTACATTATAAAGCTCTTTAAGAGTAAGTATGCCATTTGTTTATCAAATAGCCATTCTTATGATCGATTTTGCAAATCTTCACTAATGGTTTAGGTTTGACTAGACTACCTTCTAGTATCCTTAGCCTTTGGTCAGAATAGAAGAAAAAGAAGAAAGAAAACTTATTCAACATCATTTTTTTATAAAATTATAGATACCTTTGCTTAGTGGGTTATTCTATGCCTCGATAAGTCTCAGGATTCTCATTAGAGTTTTTGTAATATTTTTTCTTCCACCTCTTCTTATTAAACTTTATGTAATCTAGGTTAGTTTCTTCCTTTGATCGCTCTCTACTCACATCCTCTTGTACTGATCTCATTGGAACCTCCATGTCAAAGGTCCCTAGCCACACCCTCTTCCACACAGAGTCAGGCCATGGATCTTTGCCGTCCTACCCAGCGGCTCTATGGACATCTCCAAATGGCACGAAACTTCTTTAGATCGATAACCCCCGTATCCTCATCGACCGCTTCAAATATCATTTATAAATATAAATTTTTTAAACATTATCATTTAGAAATATAATTTTTAAAAATCAAATATATAATAATATATAATTTTTAATAAATTTAATTTAATAGTATTTTAAAATTTTGATATTATATGACTGGTAATCTGTTTGTCATATCAAACACAGTAATCAATATTATTGTTACCTATGCATACCAAATACAGAAATTAACATTACTGGAAATCTATCAAGTGGTGTTGGGAGGTAAAATCGTCATTGCATCAATATTCGTGCAATGAGGTTAAGACCGACCATGTCCCTCCACCCGCCATGATGTCTTCGAGCTTCCCGTAGCTCAGCTTCCCAGAGCTCCCATAGCTCGGCTTCCCCGAGCTCCCGTAGCTCAGCTTCTCCGAGATTCCCGCAGCTCGGCTTCCCCGAGCTCCCATAGTTTGGCTTCCCCGAGCTTCCCGCAGCTCGGCTCCCCCAAGCTTCCAGTAGCTCACCTTCCCCGAGCTTCCCGCAGCTCGGCTTCCCCGAGCTCCCATAAGTTCGGCTTCCCCGAGCTTCCCGCAGCTCGGCTCCCCCGAGCTTCCCGAAGATGAGGTAGCTCGTCTTCTCTGAGCTTCCCATAGCTCAGCTTCCCCGAGCTTCCCGCAGCTCGGCTCCCCCGAGCTTCCCGTAACTCGTCTTCTCCGAGCTTCCCATAGCTCACCTTCCCCAAGCTTCCCGTAGCTCGGCTTCCCCGAGCTCCCATAAGTTCGGCTTCCCCGAGCTTCCCGCAACTCGGCTCCCCCATGCTTCCCATAGCTCGTCTTCTTCGAGCTTCCCGTAGCTCAGCTTCCCCTAGCTTCCCGCAGCTCGGCTCCCCCGAGCTTCCCGTAGCTCGGCTCCCCAAGCTTCCCGTAGCTCGTAACTCATCTTCTCCGAGCTTCCCGCAGCTTACCTTCCCCGAGTTTCCCACAGCTCGGCTCCCCCGAGTTCCCATAGCTCATTTTCCCGAGCTTCCCGCAGCTCGGCTCCCCTGAGCTCCCGTAACTCATCTTCTCCGAGCTTCCATAGCTCGGTCTTCTCCATAGCTCGTCTTTCCCGAGCGATCCATGATCCGATACTCACCCCCGCAGAACCTGGCGCAGGAGAGCCTAGGCCTATCGTAACAGCATTTCAGGCAAAGAATCATATTGAAAAGTAGCCTAGAACCTAATGCGGCTACCTGGGGTCTACGCACCTACCAGATCTCAAGCCATCGAGGAGCTCTCCTAGCCGTCGATCCTTTAACAAACAAGATACGGATCCCAACGGCCTGATTCGATCCCTCTCCATATCCTAACAACCTTCGAACCTTCCAAAAGGCGCTCAAGATCTAGGTGACAACCTATAAATATGACATTCCCAGATTCTCTCAGGTATGCGCTCACTCTCCCACTCTCCTCTGCTGCTCGTCGGTGCTCCCCCTTTTTCGTGAGCTCCCGATCGGTCGCCCCTGGAGAGACTCCCCGGAGAGATCCACCTCTCCATTTTCTGTTGATCGCCGATTCCTCCCACTGACTTGAGCGTCGGAGGGTCTTCCACGGAGGGCCACCCCCAACGCCTCTCGCGTGAGGACTTCTGTGCAGGTCCACCCCAGGAGATCGACTGCGCCCGAGTCGAAGGACGATCCCGGTGGCAACAGATTGGTGCTAGAGGAAGGGCCTCAAGTCCCATTAAAACTTAAAGAAAGGAGATAAGGATCTCGATCTGGAGTAGAACCTCTCTAATGGCCAATCGGAGAAGAGCAACCTCTGAAGCCCAAGACCAGGCCGCTTCTCAGAGACCTGATCGGTGAGCAATGTAGCGCCACAGCCTCCACCAATCGAAACCCCATCGCCGCCAGCCATCCCGGTGACCCAGGACCAGTTTGCCTCGCTGTCCAGCAGTCCAGGCCCTGACCCACCTGGTCCAGGAGCGCTTCGCGACTCCTCCCGCTCCGCACCTTCATAAGGAGGCCGCGATTCCTTCTTCGCCGGCGACTTCCTCCTCCGGTCCGCATAAAGCCGCGGACCCCCCACATCGACCCAGAGGGGACAAACCAGTCCCGCGAGGCGGCTACGACAGAGATCCTCCAGATCTCGATGAGCCCGGACCCCTTCCCCAGTGTCCTCCCACCATGATTCGACACCGTCCCTGCGATCCCCTCGCCGGCTCCTCCTCTTACCGCTGAAGAGGAGATCCGTCAGTAGATCCGGGAGATGCGTCAGGAGCTGGACGCTGCCAAGTAGGCCCATCCGCCTCAGCCCAAAGCGGAGCAGGGCATCCCTTTCTCCAAAGGGATTATGGAGGAAGTGATTCCCTCCCATGTTAAGCTACCGACCGTCGAACCCTACCACGGCTCTTCTGACCCGGACGACCATCTCAGCAGCTTCCGGTCAATAATGATGTTCCACGGAGCATCCGACGCGATCCTCTGCCGCACTTTCCCCTCCACCCTCAGAGGATCTGCCCGAACCTGGTTCAATGCCTTGAAGCCAGGTTCCATTGATTCATTTGACGAGCTGAGCCATCTTTTTATTGGCCAGTTCGTCAGCAGCCGCCGCCACCGATGGAGATCTGACTCCCTCTCCGAAGTCAAGCAGAGAGAGGGGGAGTCCTTGAGAAATTATCTTGGCCGTTTTAATAAGGCCATGTTGGAGGTGGACCACCTTAATCATGAGGTGGCTATGTCCGCCTTGGCGGGGGAGTCTCAAAGGAAAGCGACTTCTACCTGGCGATGGAAGTCAGCTACCCCCTAACCTCTCTGATATGATGGCCCTGGCGGACAAATACGCTAGGGTCGAAGAGTCGCGGAGAGTTGCCCGTGCCGAGCTGGCAAAGAAGAAGGAGCCCAAAGGTCCCGATAGGCACCGACCCGCCCGTCGGCCGAGTCCACCTCGCCGCCAAAGAGCTCCCCCACTGCCGCCGAGGAATCGCTCCCGGAGCCCGCCAGGCGATTCGATCGCTACACTCCACTACCGTGCCCCGGGCGCAGATCCTCATGGAGATAGAATGCCAGCTCCCCCGGCCAGCTCCTCTCCGAGGGAACCCGACCCGAAGAGACCCCACCAAGTACTGCCGCTACCACCGGGAGCACGGCCACGATACTGAAGAATGCTGGCAGCTGAAAAATGAAATCGAGAGGCTGATCCAGCGGGGCGGCTGAATCAGTTCAGGAGGGCGCCCGAGCCAGGACAAGGAGGTGACCGCCAGCCCGAACCTCAACAACCTCCTCCTCCACCAAATCCGCCCGTGATCGGCCGCATCAACATGATCGAAGAGGCCGGCGGATCGAGCCCCAGGAACGATGGTGAAGGATCAGCCAAAGAAGGCGCGGACGGTGAGCTCTCTTTCTCCGACGATGATCTCCAAGGGATACAGTTCCCCATGATGATGCATTAGTTGTATCCCTCAATTTAAATAACTATGATGTAAGCCGGATCCTTGTTGATAGTGGAAGTTCGGTGAATGTTCTGTACCTCGATGTGTTTGCCAAGATGAAACTACTCATGGAAAACCTTCGAGCCGTGGATTCCACCTAATGGGATTCACAGGCGACGTCATCATCCCGGAAGGGGTCGTCACCCTGACGGTCCGCGCGGGAGCCTGGCCCCTTGTGGCCACTGTTACACGGACTTCCTAGTGACCAAACTCAGGTCCCCATACAACGCAATATTCGGCAGGCCCGGCCTAATGTCCCTCAAGGCAGTTGTCTCCATCCCACACTTATCCATGAAATTCCCCACCGGGCAAGGAGTTGGAGTTGTTCGAGGAAGTCAAGCCATGGCTCGGCAATGCTTCGTTACCAGCCTTCAGTCCAGAATGCCGGAGGTTGACGGGCTAGACGCTCGGGAGGACTTCGCCGAACAGCGAGGAGAACCAGCAGAGGAGCTGGAGGAGGTGCCGTTGGATGAGGCTCGTCCCGACCGAACCATAAAAATTGGGTGCTGCTGAAGGGCAAACCTCGGCAGGATTGATCAATTTTCTCCGAAGCAACGCTGACATCTTCGCCTGGTCCGCCTCTGACATGCCGGGGATCAGCCCCGAGGTTCTCGTCCATCGTCTCAACGTGGACGAGATGCACAGGCCCGTCAAGCAGAAGAAGAGGAGCTTTGCCCGGAACGACAGAAAGGCCATTGAAGAAGAAGTAGACAAACTCATCAAGGCAAACTTCGTCCGGGAGGTAAATTATCCAAGCTGGCTATCAAACGTCGTCATGGTGAAGAAGTCGAACGGCAAGTGGAGGATTTGCATCGACTTCACCGACCTCAACAAAGCCTGCCCGAAGGACAGCTTCCCTCTTCCCCGGATCGACCAGCTCGTGGATGCCACCTCAGGTCATCAAATGCTGTCATTCATGGATGCTTATTCAGGCTACAATCAGATCCGGATGGCCCCCGAGGATGAAGAAAGACCGCCTTCATAACCGACCGAGGTACTTACTGTTACCGTGTCATGCCCTTTGGTCTTAAAAATGCAGGTGCCACCTACCAAAGGCTGGTTAACAAAGTATTCAAGGAGCAAATCGGCCGGAATATGGAGGTGTACGTGGACGACATGCTGGTCAAGAGCAAAGAAGCATCACAGCATGTCGAGGACCTCTCAGAGAGCTTTGCAACACTCCGCAAGTATGGGATGAGGCTCAATCCAACCAAATGCGCCTTCGGCGTTAACTCTGGGAAGTTTCTCGGCTTCATGGTCTCCCAGCGAGGTATCGAAGCTAACCCCCAGAAGATTCAAGCTCTCCAACAAATGGCGCCCCCGCATCTATTAAAGAGGTCCAGCGCCTAACTGGGAGGATAGCGGCTCTTAACCGCTTCGTGGCGCGTTCGGCCGAGAGATGCCTCCCCTTCTTCAAAACCCTCCGGTCGGCTAAGAACTTCCAATGGACCCCTGAATGCCAAAATCATTTCAAGATCTCAAGAAATACCTCGGCTCGCCCCCACTCCTCAGCAGTCCAAGCCCGGGCGAGACCCTGTTCTTGTACCTGGCTGTTTCAGAAGTGCCGTCTGTTCGGTGCTGGTCAGAGAAGAAGGCAAGGTCCAAAAGCCGATTTACTATGTAGCAGCTACTCCGCGATGCGGAGACAAGATATAGCAGGATTGAGAAGATGGTGTTGGCCTTGATCACTTCATTCGGAAGCTGCGACCGTACTTCCAAGCACATTCTGTGACGGTCCTGACCGACCAACCCATCAAGGCGGTGGTCCACCGCCCCGAGACATCAGGAAGAATGACCAAGTGGGCCGTCGAGTTGAGCGAGCATGACATCCACTTTCAGCCTCGCCCGGCCATCAAAGCTCAGGTGCTAGCCGATTTCCTCCTCGAGTGTACCATCCCGGAGGACGGTTCCACCCCGGACTCCCCGAAGAACCAAAATCTGGAGCCCGGTGGCTCCTCCATGTCGACGGGTCATCCAACGCTCATCGCTCCGGTGCGGGCCTGGTTCTCACCAGTCCGGAGGGGGCAACCTTTGAATATGGCGTCCGGTTCTCTTTCCCGGCCTCCAACAACGAAGCTGAGTACGAAGCCCTGCTAGCCGGTCTCCGAATCGCCCGCAACCTGAAGGTGGAGAAGCTTAACGCCTTCACCGACTCTCAGCTAGTGGCTGGCCATGTACGAGGAGAATTTGAGGCTCGGGAGCCGAACATGGTTCGATATCTTCAAGAGGTGCGGAGCCTGCTTCCCCATTTTTTCGAGTTTGAGATCACTCAGATTCCCAGATCCGAGAATGCCCGTGCCGACCTACTGTCCCGATTGGCGACCGCGGAGTCAATGGACGCCGAACAAAAGTTCCACCTGGAGACCCTGGAGAAACCCAGCATCGCGGAAGCCGACCGAATAATGCAAGTTGAAGCCGAACCATCATGGTTCGATCCCATTCTGAAGTACCTCAAAGAAGGGTCGCTTCCACCCGACCGGAGAGAGGCTAGAAAGCTAAAGCTGCAGGCCACCCACTACTGCTGATCGACGATCAACTCTACAAACGGTCCTTCTCCATGCCACTGCTCAGATGCCTCCGCCCATCTGAAGCAGATTATGCTCTCGTGAAGTGCATGAAGGGATTTGCGGCAACCATCTGGGAAGCCGGTCCCTATGCCACAAGGTGCTACGACAAGGCTACTACTGGCCGACTATGCAGAAGGATGCAGACGATCTTGTCCGAGCTTGCGACCCATGCCAGAGGCACTCAAGCATTCAAGACTCCCCTCCGCCGGCCTGGTTCCTATATCCTCCGCTTGGCCCTTCGCCAAGTGGGGGATGGACATCCTCGGCCCGTTCCCGCTTGCCACGGGGCAGCGAAATTTCTATTCGTCGCCATCGACTACTTCACTAAATGGGTCGAGGCGGAGGCGGTTGCACAAATAACCGAGGCACGGGCCAGAGATTTTGTATGGAGGTCCATCATCTGCGATTCGGCCTCCCGCATACTATAATCACTGATAACGGCAAGCAATTCGACAACCCTAAGTTCCGCCAGTTCTGTGAGGAGCACGGAATCCGTCACCACCTCACCTCGGTCGGGCATCCGCAAGCCAACGGAGCAGCCGAAGTGACCAACAGGACCCTGCTTCAGGGGATCAAAGCTCGCCTTTCCAGAGCCCAAGGCAGGTGGGCGGATGAGTTGCACCATGTCCTATGGGCCTACCGCACCACCCCGAGAGTCCCGACAGGTGAAACCCCATTCCGGATGGCCTTCGGCACGGAGGCCGTTATCCCTGTAGAGATAGGCCTCCCTCGCTGCGGGTGGAAAGCTACTCAGAGGAAGCTAGCGACGAACAGCTCCGCACCAACCTCGACCTGATAGAGGAGATCAGAGAGAAGGCCCGGATCAGAGTGGCTGCCTATCAACAAAGGGTGGCCCGCTACCACGCCTCCAGAGTCAAAGGGAAAGCCTTCCTGCCCGGCGATCTTGTTCTCCGGAAAGCCTCTGTCTCCAAACCGCTGGAACAAGGAAAACTGGCACCAAACTGGGAAGGCCCATACCAAGTAGCGGAGATCATTGGACCGGGAACCTACAAGCTGCAAGATTTAAACGGGAAGTCCATCCCCCGGACATGGAACTCGGACAATCTCCGTAAGTATTATCAATAGGGTATGTCCTTATAAGTCCACTTCAATACCTTATTATACCTTCCTGTCGTACATGTTTCGTAATTCGCAACAAATCATCATACTTTATATTGCCAAAGATTGCAAAAAGAAACAGGTGCTGCTCACCAATCCTCGGCATGACCGAGTTATCTATCTGAACAGAATTCTCCAAACCTCGGTTGGGCCGAGCAACAATTCTCCGAACCTTAGCAGGGCCAAGTAACAAAATCTCGAACCTCGGCAGGGCCGAGCAACTTCGAACCTCGGCAGGGCCGAGCAACAAAATCTCCGAACCTCGGCAGGGCCGAGCAACAAATTCTCCGAACCTTGGCAGGCCGAGCAACAAATCTTCGAACCTCGGCTGGGCCAAGCAATTAATCTCCGAACCTCGGCTGGGCGAGCAATTAATCTTCGAACCTCGGCTGGGCAAGCAATTAATCTCCGAACCTCGGCAGGGCCGAGCGACAAAGAGCCTAAACAGGGCCTCTGAAGCTCCAGCCAAAACCGAAAACCTTGGCCGAAGTCAAGGGGTATATTCTGCGAAATTTCGGCCAAAGCCGAAGATTGACCTTAACTATCGAATTCCTCAGGCCAAACCGAGCGATATTCCTGCGCCCTGGCCACGCCCTAAGTCGTCTTTTGAAGTCGAGTGACCTCTCGGATACCCCAAAATAAAAACCTCCTGATACTCCGGAAGAGATAAAGGACTCCTTCTAAGGACCGCCTGGGTCCGCTACTGGTCCATACAGAGACCAACGACAAAACTTGGTTCGGATTCGGGCAGCTGAAAAGCCCCAACGTACCTATAAACTATGTTTGGATTCGGGTGGCTTACGTTCCCTGACTAAACCCGACTGCGGTCTCCTAAAACTTAGCTCGAACTCGGGCGCTGATGAATCCCAACCAACGTTGGCAAATGATTCGGAACAACAAATGCACAGATGCAAAACCTTCATATTCATTATTTGAAAAAGAAAGGAAACAACAACAGTAAAAAAGAAGAAAAAAAAAAGAGCCCTCATAGGGGCTCACTGTCTTCCCGGAAGCCGGGCCCTCCAGGCGAGTCTTCCAAACGCCGGGAAGCTCGGCGACTTGCGGTGGAGTGATGCTATCTCCTCCCTCTGCCGGTCCGCCACCCGGCGTAGGGCCTCAACCTCCCTCGAGGTAATATCGACATATTCTTCAATGACCCTCTCGAGCCGCTGGTGACTCGCGAGGGCCGACGCCAGGCCCAGCCCGTCGACCGTAATAGTGGGATGGCCCCTCGCCGGATGTAGCAGGCCATTGATCACCGCCCTTAGTTCGTCAGATGATCGCTCTCCTCCTTGAGAAGCCATGACGAAACTATTCTGAGAACTGAATCAGAGGGATGGCGAAGACCAGCACCCCCGTTCGTATTTATACTTGTTAGGCGAGTATTTCGATCAGTCGGTCCGTAACCACCGACCTATGAGAACTCACCACGTATCATCGCTTTAATTAGCGCCTGCAGAATCCAAAAGGTCGTGCCCCATCCCGAGTGAAATCGGTAATGCGGACGGACTGTTCGGGAACCCCCTGAACAGAGTATTTCCCGATCTGCCGGCCCCCGTAATAATGCTCCCAACACTTCCCCAAGCTCTTTTAAGCTGGCCGCCTTTCGGGAAGCATGGGAAAGAAGAATTCCAGCGCCTGACAGTAATTCGTCCCCTCGGAGGGGTAACGTCATAAATGGAGGGCGTGACCATGTACCGCCCGTTCCGCCTGACGCCCCTCACCGAACGCTGTGGGGACCTAGCATTATGGCTCATGGTGGCGACTAAATCACTCCTCGAGCATCCTTCGAACCTCGGCTGGGCCGAACCATCTTCGAACCTTGGCAGGGCCAAGTGACAGATCTCCAAACCTCGGCTGGGCCGAGCTATAGATTCTCCGAACCTTGGCAGGGCCAAGTAACAAATTCTCCGAACCTCGGCTGGGCCGAGCTACAGATTTTCCGATCCTTGGCAGGGCCAAGTAACAAATTCTCCGAACCTTGGCTGGGCCGAGCAACAGATTCTCCGATCCTTGGCAGGGCCAAGTAACAAATTCTCCGGCAGGGCCAAGTAACAAATTCTCCGAACCTCGGCTAGTCCGAGCATTCTCCGATCCTTGGCAGGGCCAAGTAACAAATTCTCCAAACCTCGGCTTCCGAACCTCGAAGCAACAGATTCTCCGAACCTCGGCAAGGCCGAGCCGTAAATACGACTCCAATGGGCCGAGGCACGAATTTCGAGCTTCGGACCAAGTTAGGAGCGTATTCTACCACCGAACAACCTCTAAACCTCCGTCTGGACCAGGGCAGCTCGCAAGCCCCGACTAATTCGGATAGTGCGGATCCTCGCCTAAAAACGAATGGGATGCCCTTGTATCCCACGACCAACAACAAAGGCACAGGAGAAATAGAGATTGAGAAATAGAGCAAAACTTTCTTTATTTCATTGCCATCAAAACCAATTACAAATGCCTGAGAGGCGTTACAAGAGCATTGAAATGCATAAAATAAAGACAAGCACAAAACTCGGGCAACTGCTCCAAAGCAGACCTGGGCAACTGTGATGCTGGCGTCCGGACCAAACCAGATAAGCCGCAACAGTCAGCTCGAGCCGATAATGGCCGGGCGACATGGACCAATAGTTGCGGCCAGCTTCGGTAAATAATGATATCCCGGTGACCCAACCGGATATCAGAGTGATTGGAAAGGGTGGATGGGATATTACCCAAACCACCCAACCGAAAGGCCCCCCGGGCAAGTAGGTAGGAAGCCCACAGGCCCTGGCGCCGGAACGCTCTCCCAAACCGAGTGTGTACCGCCCCAACTTGCCCAAACTCAAAGGCAAGGTACCTGCGGGCGGCACACCATCGCCCCCTCCCCATGTGGCGAAAGATTCCCCAGGCGGGCGAGCCCAGGAATCCAAACCAGGGAGGAGGCGAAATTCACACAACCCATGGGGAGCCCGCGTGCACTTCCTACCGTACGTCCCCAAAGGGGAACCACAAAGGTCACACTGGAAGCACATATGTGCGCTCTCCGTGTGATCTCTGCGCCCTCCCTGTGCGCTCTCCATATGATCTCCGGGGCTCATCCCCTAGGGGAGAACCACTCTCCAGCAGCTCCTTCATCGCCCCAACTGTCCGGAGGCAAAGGGCTTATGAAAGGGAAGCTCGACCCTCCCACTCGCAACGCTAGAGAAATAAGCATGGTGGAAACTCCAAACGGGAAGGAAACTTTGAGAATGGCCTAACACGACCCTTCTTCCCCCTTTTTATAGGCAAAAATGAACCGGGAACAGCTACCAAGGCCGGAAGCCCCGAGATTCGAAACACCTGGCCCATGCCTCCACGTGGCCTCCCAGGATGGACGCAGCGCCCCATTGCGCGCCGAGCCCACCGCCTGAACCATGACGCATGCAAAGATTTCCTTTGATCCCGAATCATGATAATTAAACGCAGAGAATCGCCCACTGATTTTACGGAAACTGACAGGTTCAGGAGATCGTCCTACGAAAGTAACATCCTCCAATGGTAATCGGGTGCGTGCGCCGTACGCCAAAACGACCTGCATGGGAAAAGACCAATGCCATAAAAGCCTTCCGGAAAGCACCGGAATAGCTTTATGTTCCCCATAAAGCCGTATCATCAACTTCGGTGAAATAAAAACCGATCTACCTGCGGAACGGCAGAGCGCTGGCAGGGTAGCAAAAAGCATGAAAACCGATTGTCATCGATTGCTCCCAAGGAAGTTAATCGCTCAAAGAACTTGTGCAACAAAATTGAATGTCTCAAAACAAAAATGAACGCGAAGGCTACGCAAACCATTTTTTCACCGAAAAAGGAAGTGACAAAAGAAATGAAAAATACATCGGCCATCACAGGGGCTCGCCATTATCTCCAGCCATCGGCCCTCGAACCACCAACACAAAATCCCGCCACATGTCGCCGCTTCGATAACCACCCTCATACGTCGGCCCTAGCCGACCTACTTTGCCGTCGGCCCTAGCCGACCCACTTTGCCTGTCGACCCTAGCCGACCTATTTTGCCCGTCGGCCCTAGCCGACCCACTTCGCCTGTCGGCCCTAGCCGACCTATTTTGCCTGTTGGCCCTAGCCGACCTACTTTGTCGTCAGCCCTAGCCGACCTATCTTGCCTGTCGGCCCTAGCCGACCAACTTTGCCTGTCGGCCCTAGCCGACCTACTTTGCCTGTCGGCCCTAGCTGACCTACTTTATCGTCGGCCCTAGCCGACCTATCTTGCTTGTTGGCCCTAGCCGACCTACTTTGCCGTTGGCCCTAGCCGACCCACTTTGCCTGTCGGCCCTAGCCGACCTACCCTATCCGTCGGTCTTGGCCGACCGGCCTCATTTCTCAAGTTTTAATTAAACACGAACCGAACCAGATCATCTTTCGGTTCGCCAGTCAAGGCCATCGCCCCGTCTTGGACCCAGCCAATGCATTCCCTCGATCTTGAGATAAAAATGACTACGCAAACCATTTTTTCACCGAAAAAGAAAGTGACAAAAGAAATGAAAAATACATCGGCCATCACAGGGGCTCACCATTATCTCCAGCCATCGGCCCTCGAACCACCAACACAAAATCCCGCCACATGTCGCCGCTTCGGTAACCACCCTCATACGTCGGCCATAGCCGACCTACTTTGCCGTCGGCCCTAGCCGACCCACTTTGCCTGTTGGCCCTAGCCGACCTATTTTGCCCATCGGCCCTAGCCGACCCACTTCGCCTGTCGGCCTTAGCCGACCTATTTTGCCTGTCGGCCCTAGCCGACCTATTTTGTCGTCGGCCCTAGCCGACCTATCTTGCCTGTCGGCCCTAGCCGACCAACTTTGCCTGTCGGCCCTAGCCGACCTACTTTGCTTGTCGGCCCTAGCCGACCTACTTTATCGTCGGCCCTAGCCAACCTATCTTGCCTGTCGGCCCTAGCCGACCTACTTTGCCTGTCGGCCCTAGCCGACCTACTTTGTCATCGGCCCTAGCCGACCTATCTTGCCTGTCGGCCCTAGCCGACCTACTTTGCCGTCGGCCCTAGCCGACCCACTTTGCCTGTCGGCCCTAGCCAACCTACCCTATCCGTCGGTCTTGGCCGACCGGCCTCATTTCTCAAGTTTTAATTAAACACGAACCGAACCAAATTATCTTTCGGTTCGCCAGTCAAGGCCATCGCCCTGCCTTGGACCCAGCCAATGCATTCCCTCGATCTTGAGATAAAAATGACCAGGCAGCGCCAACAAGCCATAAGTCGCTTAAGGTCAGGGCAAAATTTGGAGCGAAGGGTCGCCCAAGAGAAAACACGCAAATGGAAGCAGAAAGTTCATTCATTAAAAAGCATCAGGCAGAGTTACAGGAAGCAAAACTTAGAGGTGACTTTTAAAGGCCAGGAACCGCATCAGTTCCAGAAGAACCCTCAATTACATCCGCAGAGGCGTGACTTGATTCGCCTTTCTCTAATATCTTTGCCCCCTCGACGATAGTCTGCGATTTTCCTCCAGAAGCTGCGGCCTCGCTGGGACCCGGGACGACACCAGGATCGGTATCGGAGGCATCGACGTACTCATCCTCCTCTTCTCCCCCGGAGTCATTGGCGTCAGGAGCTTCGGCATCCAGGAAAGAGAGGTCCTATTCTGGATGCTCGCTGGATATCCTATCTCTGCATTCTTCCACTCCGAATTGGAAGGCGTCAGTACCGATCATGTCCTGTTCCCCCTTGAGCATGGCGAGTTGCATCTCAGCCTCGGCCATTTGGCTCCGCAATAAAACAACCTGCCTCTCGGCTTCCGCGACCTGAGCCCGTAGAAAAACGGTTTGCTCCTCGAACTCGCCGGCCTGTGCCTCGAGTTCCGAACTTCTACTTCGGCTGGATGCAAGCTCACATTGCAGGGCCCGATTATCCAACCCTAACCTTGCCATCTACGAAACCGAAATCAGTCGGCACCACGGGGAACCAACAAAGAAAGTTAAAAAAGGGGGGGGGGGGGAATAAGATCGTACCTCCTCCTCTTGTCTGGCCAACCTTTTGGTCAGCTCCTCGCCTCACCCCTGGCCCTTGTTCTATCAGCTCCAACCAACTCGACCCTCTCCTGGAGAGCGTTAATTCTCGACTACTTGTCTTCGACCTCTCCCCGGGCTTGGGATAGCTCGTTGCTCAGCTGAGCTATCATCCCTTCGTGCCATTTAGCGCTGACTCTCAAGTTAGCGACTTCGCCGTCGCGCCGCTGCAGCTTCTCCTCTACTTCTTTGAGCATTCTGGCCAGGCGTTTTCTCTCGTCGGCAGCCTCCTTCCCCAGCCGGCCCAGGCTCTCATTATGTTCCCGCTGATCGCCGCCAGTTCCTCGGAATGTTTTGACTTAACTCGAGCCAACTCTGAGCACGCGTCGTCATTCTTTGCCAAGAGCCCCTGTAACTCCTCCGGTTTACGCTTTTGCTTAGACGCTTCAGCTAGAGCGGCCTGATACGACGCCTTCATCCTGGTCAAGCTCCTGTTGCTAGCGGCCAGGAGTTCCTCGAACTTCTCGGATGCCTCTACTCGCGATCGAAGTTCGGCGTTGGCTCTCCTGGCCTGAATGCTGGCCCCCGTCACCAAACTCAGACGCCAACACATCGCCCGAGAAAGTAAAACACTCTGCAGGACAAAAGATGAGTAAGAATATGCGATTAAGTCAACCAAAAAGTATCCGCCACCCAAGAATGGTGACTCACCCGAGAGGCGTAGGCCCGTGTCATCTTCATGAGGGTCAGATTGTCAATATCGGGGACAAGATGGATACTTTCGGCCACTCCCTGCTGCCCCAACGCGGCATCAACCAACTCCAAGTCCGCAAACTTATCCATCGAAGGATCCGCACTCGGGTACAAGGCCGACCTCATTAAGGCAGAAAATGCCTCCTCAACACCCACGTTCGAGCTACTGGGCTGGCCATCTCCACCCGAGGAACCAATCCGAGCGAACTCCGACTGAGAAGCCTTCAACTTCCCCGCCTCTTCTATCAGAACCCTAGCTTGGGCTTCTTCGGACAATTCGGCCAACCCAAGCGCCAGCCTCCCCAAAATCCTTTTTGAAGGAGTCCCCATTGCAAGACTCTCACCTCGCTGCGCTTCCTCTCCCGACCCGTCTCCTTCGGTCACAATCACCTGCGTCTCCTCTGCAGGCTCCGCCGAGACCTCTGTCCAGCCTGCTTCTTGACCCGCTACGAGCGGTCCAACATCGCCATTCCCGGACTCTCCCGTTGAGGGCCCAAGAGGGGGCTCCTCCCGAACCTCACCACCGGTGGCCGCTCTCTCTTGCTCTCCTGCTAGAGTCGGGAGTAAACCCGCGGTAGTGGAAGGCCCCCCAGAAACGACAACTTCCGTCGAATCCATCATCGACTCATCTTTCAAAGGGGATGCGGCCGGAGGAGCCAATGGGATCTCATCCGAACTATCCGATAGCTCCACCACGGGAGGACAAGGGATCTCAGCTATCCTCCTTAAATCCTCCTTCACCCCCGACGCTCCCATCGTGGTCACTCCGGCGTCCGGCGAGCCTCTTGCAGAAGTATGAGCCCTTTTCTCGGGCCTACTTCTCTCCGTGCCGCTGCTCTCCCTTGGGCGCTTGCCTCTCTTCCTCTTGATGAGACTCGACAACGCCGACCTCTTGGCTACAAGAACGGAACACATGCAATTAAATTCAAACATGTTCGCCGGGGTAACAAACAGCGGAGAAAACAAAAGAGAGAACTCACCTTGCGGGTCCAGAGGACTGAGCCCGGCCACAAAAAGGGCCTCCTCCGATAACAAATCGTTGGCCGAGAACACCTAGCCATTGCGAAGGATATCCAAATCTTTCTCCTCCCGCTCTGACAAAACTGGATGCATTTCCGCATCCCTGACGAAGTTTCCCCATTTCCGAGGGAAGTCGGAACCGATGTTCCCCTCGGCGATGACGAATCGACTCTTCCATCCCTTTATGGAGGATGGCTTATCCATAATCACGTTGAAGGACCTCCGAGGTCCGATGTAAGGCCACTCTGATTTCCTTCCAGGTATTAGATGATAGCAGGCGCGGAAAAGGGGGAGAGTGGCGACGATCCGAATCTGATGGCACATCGAGATAAATCCGATAATGCTCCGCCAACTATTCGGAGCCACCATCGCCGGACAAATGTTGTAGTGTGCCATGATTTCCTTCACCAAGGGATGAAGAGGAAACCGGAGGCCCGCTTTCAAACTGTCTTCATAGACGAAGACCCCATGCTCCAGATCTTGCGAGACCCTGTGCTCAGGTTCCGGCAATCGCAGGACAACGTCTGGGGGTATGCCATACCTCTGGCGAATCTTTCCCACATCCTCAGCAACGATCTCCGAAGCTACGTCGTCGGGGCTCATCGTCATCTTAGCCGGGAAAAGCACCAGGCGAAATGGCAAACGTTGCAGAGGGCGGGACTCTTCAAGAAACAAAACGAGAGGATATTGCAAACATATATAGCGCGGCTATCGCTTTGCTTCCCCACTAAGGAAGCCATCTTGAGAAGATGAGGCGCCTCGCCAGAGGCATCCAGAACCGCCTCGACAAACGCCGTATTAATCTGGATTTACAACGTGGCATTTTCCCAACCGTCACTTCTGGAGGAGCCTTACCCACGAAGGCATGATGACCTCGCTGCATTAATTAAGGCATCATTGCGTGACCAATCGGGTACGCGTACCCAAATACAGGTCACGCTGCCTAGGCCTATACTCCCTACGCCCGAACCTACGCTTCGAACTAGGGAGTGGAGGGCATATGTTGGGGGGTAAAATCATTATTGTATCAATATTCGTGCGATGAGGCTAAGACCGACCCTGTCCCTCCGCCCGCCATGATGTCTTCGAGCTTCCCGTAGCTCAGCTTCCCCGAGCTTCCCGCAGCTCGGCTTCTCCGAGCTTCCCGTAACTCGGCTTCCCCGAGCTTCCCACAGCTCGGCTTCCCTGAGCTCCCATAGTTCGGCTTCCCCGAGCTTCCCGTAGCTCGGCTCCCCGAGCTTCCCGTAGCTCACCTTCCCTGAGCTTCCCACAGCTCGGCTTCCCTGAGCTCCCATAAGTTTGGCTTCCCCGAGCTTCCCGCAGCTCGGCTCCCCCGAGCTTCCCGTAGCTCATCTTCCCCGAGCATCCCATAGCTCAGCTTCCCCGAGCTTCCTGCAGCTCGGCTCCCCCGAGCTTCCCATAGCTCGTCTTCTCCAAGCTTCACGTAACTCATCTTCTCCGAGCTTCCCGTAGCTCACCTTCCCCGAGCTTCCTGCAGCTCGGCTTCCCCGAGCACCCATAAGTTCGGCTTCCCCGAGCTTCCTGCAGCTCGGCTCCCTCGAGCTTTCCGTAGCTCGTCTTCTCCGAGCTTCCCGTAGCTCAGCTTCCCTGAGCTTTCCGCAGCTCGGCTCTCCCGAGCTTCCCGTAGCTCGGCTCCCCCGAGCTTCCCGTAGCTCAGCTTCTTTGAGCTTCCCGTAACTCGTCTTCTCCGAGCTTCCCGCAGCTTACCTTCCCCGAGTTTCCCGTAGCTCGGCTCCCCCGAGTTCCCATAGCTCGTTTTTCCCGAGCTTCCCGCAGCTAGGCTCCCCGAGCTCCCGTAACTCATCTTCTCCGAGCTTTCATAGCTCGGTCTTCTCCATAGCTCATCTTTCCCAAGCAATCCATGATCCGATACTCACCCCCGCGGAACCTGGCGCAAGAGAGCCTAGGCCTATCGTAATAGCATTTCAGGCAAAGAATCATATTGAAAAGTGGCCTAGAACCTAATGCGGCTACCTGGGGTCTACGCACCTACCAGATCTCAAGCCATCGAGGAGCTCTCCTAGCCGTCGATCCTTTAACAAACAAGATACGGATCCCAATGGCCTGATTCGATCCCTCTCCATATCCTAACAACCTTCGAACCTTCCAGAAGGCGCTCAAGATCCAGGTGATAACCTATAAATATGACATTCCCAGATTCCCTCAGGTATGCGCTCACTCTCCCACTCTCCCCTGCTGCTCGTCGGCGCTCCCCCTTTTTGTGAGCTCCCGATCGGTCGCCCCTGGAGAGACTCCCCGAGAGATCCACCTCTCCATTTTCTGTTGATCGCCGATTCCTCCCACTGACTTGAGCATCGGAGGGTCTTCCGCGGAGAGCCACCCCCAACGCCTCTCGCGTGAAGACTTCTGTGCAGGTCCGCCCCAGGAGATCGACTGCGCCCGAGTTGAAGGACGGATCCCGGCGGCAACAAGTGGTAATCTATCTTGTAGGTAATCCATATTACCATTTAGGATTACCGATCATGCACCAAACGCAACCTAAAGGATATTTTATTTTTTTAAATATATATTTTATAATACTCATGCCTAACTTTTTAAAATCAAGACGGATGGACCCTTCTTCATTATTAAAGAAGATCTATGCCAGGTTATCCTACCTAAAATGCCACATATTAGTGAAAGCAACGAGTCACCAAACACATCACATGGAGTCCAGCCATTATTGTAGTGTCGTAATCGGATCAAACTCCAAACCTTCCGCAAGGTAGAGAGGACATTTTTCTTCTTGGATGCATAGGCATATGACATTCCAGGTAGTCTCTATAATTGAAACGCAACTGGCATGCGCGGGCGACCAATCGGTATGATTAATGCGTGCTTGCTGCACCGAAGAATGATGTAGCAAATCTTTTTCATAGGCACAGCCTTGTCACTGGTGACCATTTACTCCTGCACTACTACACTGGATGATCGCAAGGGATGATATATATAATTTATACTTCATCTATCAATCATTTTTGTTCAAAAAATCATCCATACCTACTCTCCATTATTAAACATTAAATTTAGCATCATTTTTAGCAAGACGAGTTTATAATTAATCTATGAGCAAATTAAGTGCATGTAGTATTAAAAATTTAAGTATAAATTAATTGATAATAGATAAATTTAAGTTATATATAATTTTTTTTTATTCAGCATAAAATTATTTTTAAATTATTACGGTCCACAATTGTAAACGGCAGAAAAAAAGATTTATTTTTGTGGGGGAGGATGTTCTCTATTAGCTGCTCGAATCGAAGCAGTCAAGCGGTCAAAAAGCGGCATCACCCCGGATCAAGCGCAAGACCCGGCAAGAATAAGCCTGGCGCGCGGCTGCCCCTATAATAGTCCCAATAGTCTCAGCATTTTCACCAAAGACCGGAGGAAATGGTGGGCGGACAATCAAATGAAAATGGAGTGGGACTCTAGGTCTTAAGCCAAGCGAAATCTCCTGAGAGGCAAGTCAGCCAACCGATTGGAATGCTAGTCATGGAGACACGGGGGAGACTGACACCACATGCTGCTTCGGGGACACTGGAGTGGGGTGTTTGGATATCTCATTGTGAAGCTGCAAGAGGGCTCTTTAGTTTGATATTAATTATATATTACGAAAATTCTACATAATTATATTTTTAATAATTTTTGTTTAACTCTCTTTTGAGGTACTTAGTCATTTAGGCATGGATCTCAAAGTCCGCGTACTCTTCTAGCAATAGAATCTTACATTTCTTCGGATAGCAGACGCTTGGCCCTAGCTCTAGCGATAACAATTGGGCGTTGGCAAACCCTACCTCTTGAGTACAAGCCCCACCCACGATGATATTGAGAAAGATTATCTGTAGCTTTTAATCAAAGCTCAACCTCCGACACCATCTTGTTGGCCACCATGGTGGTTAGTTCGTGTGGTGGATCCTACTTGCTTCAAATCGTACTGTTTGGGTGGAAACCATTTTCTGACCACTCAGAAGCAGTTGCCTGATGTTTAAAACGGAAGAATGCCAATTAGGGTCACCCGTTAGGGGTGATAAATCTGTGTTTGATTTTCAAAAATGTTTATTGTTTTTATTTTTTATTTTTAAAACATTTTTTATTTTTTTAAGCTTTAAAAAAATACGTTTGATAAGCAAAAACGAAAATTATTCTGTTTCTATTTTTATTATAAATAATATCTTTCAAAAAAAGTAAATGACATATATATATTATAATATATTGTAATTATTTTTTATAATATTATAGATTATAAATATAATATGTTATATATAAATTATCTATTACAATATAAGATTAATAATATTATTAATGATATTACAAATATATATTACATTATTATATATTATAATGTTATATATACTATACTAATGAATATTATAATATATGATATATGATATTATTATATTATATCATATAGTATTATAATAGATATATAATATTATATATAAATTACACGTGCATGACAAATAAGTTATTAATATTATTTTAAAATTATAATATATATTTCAAAAAAGAGCTACTTTTAAAAATAAAATTTATAAATGATGCAACCAAATTTTAAAATAAATTTCATGTTTCTATTTCTAAAAACAGAAAGAAAGAAATAAAAATGATACAAAATAAGTCCTTTATTTTTTACCTCTTTCTTTCTTTTGATGAAAAATAGTGAAAACACCTTAAAACTATTTTTTTTGTTTATTATCATTTTAAAGTTGTCTTTTCTAAAAAAATATTTTTATTTTTTATTCACCAAATGCATATTTGCAAGCATTTTCTTTCTTTTTTTGGAAATAAAAAAAAATTAGACTATTTTTAGAAACTAAATGCAAATTTTCTTCATTTCTGCATATACCCATCCTAGATGAGACAAGAATGAAAAATTTGTACAAAAATATAAAATTCTATTATGGTAAATGAGAGTGAAGTAGAGATGAAAAAGATACTTCTTATCCTATGAGGATCCTTATCTCTATTCTACAAAGTCCTTATATATTTTACATTACTTAAGTATTATATTATTTTAATATTATAGCTATAATTTAATATATATGTAACTCTTAAATACTTTAAGCTTATATGTCCTCACCTTTTTTTTTTTACATTTCAAACCATTCAAAATTAGGATTTTGGCCTACTCTCCTCACCTCCTTTTTATCTCCCTTGCCTTCAAGCTAAAGGCATGTCTTTAATCCCACTACCCACAACAACTAAACTTAATGTAGATTTTAGCGGATAAGATCTCTCTTCCTTACCCTTCCTAGTCTTTTTTTTAATCCAAAAATCTTTATCTGATATCTCAATATTTATATAATCTAAATCTTAATCGAGTACTTTCAAAACCCAATAAATATCTGAAAGTTATTGTGTTTTTAATTTTTTTTAAAATGCAATGAGTAAAAATTAAAATAAATAATACATAATTTAATATATAATAAGAGTTGGTGGAGATAGAGTTCTATGGGAGATGAGAATTTCTATAAGAATAAATGAGAAGTTTCTATTTCTACCGGTGGAAATAGAGGGCTAAAATAACTCTAAGGAGCTACTAGCCTCCTCTATTATCATTTTTATCTATATATGCTACTGGCCTGCTCTATTATCATCTCTACCTAAGCGTTGTTCATGTATGATTTTGGATGTGGAAGGCTTATATTAAAGGTCCAATTATTCAAGCTGGTTCAACTAGTCCAGTTATTCAAAATAAATTATATATTAATTATATTAAAAATATTAAGGATGGACATGCAGAAATAGAAGAAGAAAATGACAGTTGGCTTTGAACCCTCTTTAGACTTTAATCGTCAGGATGAACGTACCCAACACCCTGGGGAAAGGATAGGAGACCGGTTCTACAGCTGACAGTTCAACGTCCGTTCAGATAAAAATACTATTTCTTATTCCCGCTATTATTTAAGAGAGTTTGCATCTTTCCTTTCTCTTTCTATAGATAATATAATTGCGCCATTAATTTCATTCTTGAAATTGGTGGGTTATATTCATATGGTGCCCTTTATACTCACATCTAGAATGGTGCCAAGATCAAGCGATGTGAATGGAGGAAGACTAGTCCTGAAAATGGATCGGATACGGATCGAATAGTAGTATATCCGTATTTGTATTCATATTTTTTAACGGATACGAATACGGATACGAATACTAAACGGATATTAAAATTTATATCCATATTTATTCTAAACGGATACGGATACGAATCGGATATCAAGTATATCCATATTTATTATATACGGATACGGTACAAATCGGATATCCAGCATATCCATATTTATTATATACGGATACAGATACTAATCGGATATCAAGCATATCCATATTTGTTATATACGGATAAGGATACGGATATGAAGATAGAAATTTCTATGATCTCATGATGATATTATATGATGAATAGTTGTGAAAGAGTTAATAAATAGAGGAATACTAAAGAAGCTACTAAACTCCCTACTGTCTACCATAAGAACAAAACATAGGGAATAAGAATATGGCTACATAAATGTTCTCTTAAGAAACTTGAAAGAAGTTTCCACAACAAATCCAACTAAGCAACAGTGTAACAGGACCTAAAATATTTGAGATGGAAATCATTAAGCATTGAGACAAGAATTTTTACGGAAATGTAGACATATATAAGAATTTGCAGTTCACTAATACAAAAAAATGCATAAATACAACAGGAAAAGCAAAATGTCAAGCATATTTTCTTGAGTACTACTAAGAAATACAAGAGCATGTTTCTTAGGACTTACCAACATTGGTGTTATGTACATAGCAAGTTCACCAAAGAATGGCAGGAAAGAAGCCTTGAAAGTTTTGATCAAAGTGCCCAAACAATTACCAACCTGAAGAATACAAAGGAACAAAAACATAGGACAAAGGTCAAGTTTTATAATATATAAATGATCATATTAAGGGGCTAGGCTTAAAATAAGTAATTTGCCAAGCATCCACGAAGTATGATTTTTGAAAATATATCACAAACCTGATCAAAGACGTATGATTCTTGAAAATATATCACAGACATGATCAAGGAAATGAATAAATATCCTCCAGGATGCTAGTAACTTATCAGATATAGGGACATAGTTTGAGTTGGCTCAGAAAGACATTATCAGTTGTTATTTCCTGATGGTTATAATTTGCATGCATCCGAGTCAGGAAATGCTATGAATTTGCCTAACATCATGGCCCTTTGCTCAGATAGAGTGTCAAACATATGCATCACAAATCATTATGGTTGCATTTAGAAATGCCCTCCAAGTCATGATTTCAGTGTCAAACATATGCTTCACAAATCACGACGGTTGCATTTAGAAATGCCCTCCAAGTCATGATTTCACAGCCCACACATTGAGCATCAAACAAATTGGAAGTCCCTATCATCATTGCCAAATTAAATTGAATAGGCTCAAAATATTATCACAGCCCATATAAGCACAAAATTTTTGAAATGAAATAAACAAGGCAAAATTGGCAGGTTAAGGTCGGTATCAATTGCCCACGATACATGGCAACATTGGCAACCTGCATATGCCATATAGTATTTGCATCATATGATTAACATGAAAATATTTAATAGGATTTGTTGACAATAAATCTTAAATGCATCTCATAAACTCAAATGTCATAAGAAGTATTTCATAAACTATTAAGTAAAAAGTTCACAAATCATTGAATAACATCATATGACAATCTTCAATGCTCTAATCATCCTGAAATAAAACATGTTAAGAATATTATTAGTACAAAAGTTCAATATATATAAATAAAAATAATAACTTATTTTTTAAAAACTATACATCATTTGCATTTACCTTATCCATCATAGCAGGAGAATTGAGATCATGAACAATGGAAGGAATATGACCTGAAATGAAATTTTAAAAAATAGTAAAATATTATAAATAAGTTAAATCTAATAAAAATATTATATAAAATACAATAAGTTATCTTTTTTTCTCAGATCTCAGCCAATCTTGAAGACAAATCACAGCTTCAACAATATTAGGATCTAATGAACTTCGAAATACATCTATCATTCGTCCACATGTACTAAATGCTAATTCTGAAGCTACAGTTGATACTGAAATTGCCAAAATATCTCTTGCAATCTGAGATAAGATAGGATATTTGGACCATTAGATTTCCACCAGCCTAAAACATCAAAAGCATCACCTTCAACCCATGGCCAAATAGATTCCTCCATATATATATATTCAAATCTATTCTAATTTGTTGTTGTTGTGCATTATTCTTCATAAATTGTGTAAACTTTTTTTTTCTTCCTTCCATCTCATCAACTCATCAGAAATATATCCGCTATCTCTCGATGAACCAATATCATGAGTAATTGGAATAGAAAATGAAGGAAATTTTTTCCATACTCACTATAAAGGTTTCGAATAACATTTTGAACATCACTGACCTCTTTTTCTCCATTTAAAGAGTAAATCTGTGAGTAATAAAATTCTACCATCTTCATTTTATAACGAGGATCTAAGAATGAACCCACTGCTAGCATGAGATTAGATTGTTGCCAATATTGTCAAACTTCTCCTTCATTGATAATGCCATAAAGAGAAAAAGTTGATGCTTAGGATTTGTGCACCATTCAATAATTTACAATTGAATTTCATAAAATTCTTGAAAAAAGAGATTTGTAGTTGGATATAATGTGCCTGAAAGGAGCTCGGTGATGTTATAGAAGTTTTTCAAAGCTTGACAAAATGTTTTTACCTCTATCCAATTATCATTTGTTGGGCACATATCATATTTGTATGGATCAAGACACTGCAATCTTTTAAAAGCCTCTTTATAATAACAAGTATCCCTTAGCATCATGTACGTAGAGTTCCATCTGTTGGGACATCAATTGACAAACCTCTACGTGTATCCAAATTATATTCTTTAGCCCTCTTTTCAAACTCCTCTAACTGTAGTGGAGAGCTTCGAACAATCTTCACAATTTCTCTGATATTTTCAATTGCCATATTAATTTTTTTTAGTCCATCCTGCACAATTAAATTAATAATATGTGCAGTACATCTCACATGAAAGAACTGGCCATTACATACAAGTGCTCCTTGAAGCCTATCCACAATTTCTCTGACACACACATCATTGGCACGATCATTATCCAATGTTAATACAAATAACTTACGATCAATGTTCCAATCAATCATATTTTTGATAAATGTATTACACAAATTGACTCCAGTATGTCTTCCTCCCATATACATAAAATTAATTATTTTCTTTTTTAAATTTCAATCATCATCAATGAAATGTGCTGTCACACATAAATAAGACTTGTTTTGTCTAGAAGTCCACAAATCCATAGTTGCACTTATCCAACATGAAAGTAGACCAAACATATCATAAACTTTTTTCTTTTCCTCTAAATATGTTTCCATAATCCCTTTTCTAAGGGTTATGCGACTCTTTAATTCAAAAGATGGTCTTAAAGACTTTACAAAATCAATAAATCCTTCATGCTCAACCATAGCAAATGGGTATTCATGCATAACAAACATCCATATAAGCTTCTTACGACTAACATCTCCATCATATGTATAGGTACTCAAAGAACAAGTGCCATCCTCTTTTTGCAATGATGTTTGTAACATTAGTTGGCCTTTGACATTAGTATTCTTCAAAAATGAATGGCACTTATCAAGATGATTTTTCAAATGTGTTGTCCCCAACCTACTAGCTCCATTAAATATTCTTTTGCAGTGATTACATCTTGCTTCTTCTGTTTTAAAAATTTTCCATCAACTTCCTTTTCTAATTCATACTTTGTAAAATCATCCCAAATTTTAGATGTTAGCTTTTTTTTTGTCTTTTCCTCTCTGTTTGATTTGTAGGCTCAACTGATTTGCTATTTGCATCTTCAATAGTTCAACTACAAGACATGATATATAACAACTGCATTCAAAATATAAAAATAAAATATATAATAAGAAAATCCATGATCACACCGAGGAAATTAACAATTGCATGATATTTCTCCAGTTAGCATAGTTATTTTTTCCTACACAGCTTAAGAGAAACTACAACAAGCAGACATGTTTGCTGCAAGGCATAACCATATACAAGATAAGTCGTCAATAATAAAGAGTCAATTCTTAATATGGCATGAAAATGAACTAATATGTATAGAACCCTAGTCAGCAAGAATTGCCTCACCCTTTCATGTATAGGTCATGATTACTTTGGTATTAGATAGCATCAATTAAATCTAGACCATTAATATATCAACTAATTCTAGCACATGCTTGAACTACCTAAAGAACATAATTATTGAGAACTAGATAAACTAAAAATAAGCAGGGTAATAGATAGACTATGGTCGTATTAAGACTATATAGAAGCAAGAACATATGCATATCAACATGGAGGCATGAAAAATCCACAAATTCTACTAAGACTTAAATCAACAAATCAAGCATTAATAGACACAAAGAAACAGTAGTCAGCAGAACCAAACAAGACTTCTCCCGCTTTATATTAAAATTTCATTAATTTATATTAAATTTAAATTTAAAATTTTCACTATAACCTTAACTAAAATTAGATTAGTTTAACTTATAATCCAACTCAGATTCAACCAAACCATGGCATGCATGGCTCGAACTGGAACTTTCCCATGCCATAGTCCTCTTTTTTTAATTTCATTTTCTTGAACTCTTCTCAGTTCTCAACATGTTAACCACATGTTTTGGGCCATTTCAACGATAAAACCTTGGTAGCAGAGAAACCCACCCCACGGCCCTACATGTTGCTCCCTTGTTTCACCCGAAACAGGGGAACAATCGAGCCAGCGGCCAGGGCTGCCACCGGCCACACACCGGGGTGGCCCAGTCAGCGTCGACCGGCCAGGAGCTGGCCGCCACCGTGGCCGGACTCCCCCCCCCCACTCTCTCTCTTTTTCTCTCTCTTTCTCTCTTTCTCCTTGCCGCGGTGGAAGCCTGGAAGGAAAGGAAGCTTGCTGCTTACCTGATGACGACCGATGATGGAAGCCTGGAAGGAAAGGAAGCCAAACTGCCAAAGTCAAGGAAGAACAGATCAGTTGAAATATGCTCTCCGCGAACCAAGATCAAGACCGAGCTCAGTTGAAATTTTTGAAATGACATATGAAGGAGAGAAGGTTACTGGAAGTACTGAAAAGGTTGAGGAGAAGAAGAATGAGCATTTGGAAGGTTTTGAGGCAAATTTGATGGAGCCATCCAAAGATCTCTATGCTGATACCGGAGTTTCTGAAGTCTCTTCAGAGGAAAGGAAGGTCTTTGATGGTGATGACATGGTTGAGGATAAGGATGAAAACTTGCAAGGTAAAGAGGAAATCGCCAAAGGTCCTAATGCAGCTTCGATAATTGCAGAGCCTTCATCCCAGGAAGAGAAGGCTTCTGAAAGTGCTGCAGTCTCTGGGGAGGCAAAGGATGAAGGTATGAAAGATGAGAAGATATCTGCAGTAGAGATTTCCAAGGATTTTGATGCTGCCTCTGGAGTTGCTGAATTTGCATCGCAGGAAAAGGTCTCTAAAAGTCTCAAAACTGTGGCAGAGG
This sequence comes from Calamus simplicifolius, assembly GCA_900491605.1. NCBI lineage: Eukaryota > Viridiplantae > Streptophyta > Magnoliopsida > Arecales > Arecaceae > Calamus > Calamus simplicifolius. Next base: position 1,796,855 of record UESW01003848.1, read on the forward strand.
AGAAGGAAGAGTATTCCGAAAGTGAGAAGACGATTCTGGTTGAGACCTTCAAAGGTTTTGATGCTGCTGTTGGAATTTCTTAGGTCTCAACCGAGGATGAGAAATCCTCTGTAGCTGCTGAAACGGTCGAGGAGAAGAAGGATGATAGTCTGGAAGGCAAAAGACCAAGATCAGTTGAGACCTCTAAAGATTTAAATGTTGCTGCTAACATTTCTGGAGGCTCATTAGGGGAAGAGAAGACATCTGGTGGTGGTACTGGAATGGCTCAGGAGAAGAAGGATGAGGGAGAGAAATGCCCTGAGAGTACTGAAATGATTAATGAAAAGAAGAGTGAAGTTTCAGAGAATGCAAGGAAGACTCTAGGTGAAACTTTTAAAGAACATGATTTGGAGGAAAAGAATGTTACTGCTCTCCACGATGGATCGCTCCGCGAAGGAGACGCAAGCTCCGTGGCTGCAGACTTCTCACGTCCTCGACCACCGTGGCTGTGGCACCATCTCCATCATTGCGTCCACGATGGTCCGATGGACCGATGGATTGGTCCTCCTCACTGCCAAGAAGTCTGGACGTGGGATTTGGGAAGGGAGTCTAGAAGACAGAAGTCAGAAGTGGGAGGGTCCGGAGGGAAGGAAGCGGCTGTGCGCCTGTGCCAAAAAAAAAAAATGAACAAAAGTTGAAAGAAGAAATGGGACGGGAGTGGCTTAACCATACGCGACGTGTCGATCGCCCGATTCGCCCGACGTTTTGATTTTAATTTTTTATTTAAAAAATAGCTGTCGGTCATCCAACAGGTTTTTGTAACTTTTGTTCCGAAGAATTGAAAATTCAAAATATTATTATATTAACCAAATATTTATAATAAAATGGATATCCATATCCGTATTTATATATATATATATATATATTCATATTTATATTTGTATCTGATTAATTTTTGAATTAAATATCCGAATTCATATCCGAATCCGATTAAACTATAGAATAAATATCCAAATCTGATATGATTCAAATACGAATACGAATACGATCGAAGTTTATCCGATCCATTTTCAGCCCTAAGGAAGACAGTTCAGTGCCCTTTTTTTAGTGATTTTCCTAAGTTACGTGCCAAGACATCGGTCTTGAAATTATTTTTACTTGGAGCGACACACATCACAAAACTTACTACCCTCACACCATCCTCCAAAATGGTCCATGATTCCAAAAGTATTAACGCAAGATCACACGACATGCATGTTGTGGATTTGAATTCATGTGCAATGAAAACTATAGTGCCACTACGGGTTTAAATACATTGAATCACTACAACAAATTTACTGTATGGTAACCCTTTTTCCTGACGCTAAGAAAAAGTGTGGGGAATTACCGAAACGTGCCGATGCTTTTTGAAATCGTCGAAAAGGGTTTGTGGGATGGTGACGCTTTTAAGCATCGTCATCATAATATCAGATGGTTTACTTACGATGGTGACGCTGCCATTTAGGGTTCCAAGAGCGATGGCCCCTTCAAAGGACATAGTCGGCGAGGCAGCGGCAGTGAAGGGATCATCTCTACCTGGGATGGCAGCTATCCTCTCGTCGGAGGAGGTCGTCAGTGAAGCCGGTGGCAACGGATGCCTAATATTGATCATCCTCATCGTTATAGGTACTTCACTTAGTTTTTGCCCTCTCTTTCGATCATGAGAGTTCTTCTGATTCAATCTTTTGGAGGTGCTTTGATTGGTAGCGATGCAGATGGAGGCACTTCCGTTGGTTAACAAGTTCCAGCTCTTTGAGGACATTGATGAATCCCTGTAAGTTTATATGCCTTCCATCTGGCTTCTAAAAGATTTATTTAGATTCCTTATAATTCGATCTGTAGCTGAATACTACCTATTTAGATTGAATTTTGAGTATATCGCTTGAAACATATTTATTTCTGAAAGGTCTATTGTGGATGGATGAGGACGTTGATTATGGGTCCTTTTATTCTTGGATGCTTGTGATGATAATCGTAATATCCTTCGAATAGAGGAGACGAACGTGGTCTTCGTCTTAATAGGGAGATGAGGCTCATCCAAAGAGCCACCCGCCAATAAATTTTCTCCAGCCTCCTGTTCAAACTTCCATCGGAGGAGTGTTTTATTTGAAGAAAATAGAGAGAAAAATGAGACTGCGGTCATCTTCCTCCTCAGTTTAGCGAACAGTCCGATGACCAATAGAGAGACTAGTAAGCTCTTTTATCTTCTTATTCCCTTTTCATTCTTCCAGTGATCTTTAATTTTAGAGGCAAGCCGTTGATGACTGCCGGATTCAAATTCTTGATAGCATTTTGCAATGATCTGTTTGAGGGAACAATAGAGCCCAAACAGCCAAGATTGCCATATTATTTCTCAAGATCGGTGAGCTCATCGTGCCAGTAAGCTCTCTCTTCTTCTCTTCTCTTGGTTCCCATCCATTCCCTGTCCTTGATTTCAATCGCAAGCCACCAAGAGTTGCCGGAATCGAGGGTGAGCTTCCCACAATGCAGGGGCAAGGTTATGGCAGAGCAGGGGCCACCGGTTAAGAGGAAAAGGGAGAGGGAAGGAAGAGAGGTGGTATCGTCGTAGGCAGCGGCATGCTCACCGGCGAGGAAGGGTGGAACCTAGCCAACAACAAGCATAGGGCGTAGAGATGGTGGTGTGATGGTCCAACGAAGGAAAAAAGAAACGGTTGCCGTGAGCGGAGATGGAACGGAGGACACTTGAAAGAACATTGTGGTGGAAAAATGAAATTCGAGGGGGAAGGAATTTTATCGTCGGGAAAGTTTTCATCATCCCGACGCTTTTAAGCGTCGGGAAATTTTTTCACTATCGATGCTTTTTAAAAGCGTCGGAAAAATATGTTTCCACTCCCAGTTTCCTGATGCTTTGAAAAGCATCGTGGCATATTTTGCCAACGCTTATTAGTGTCGGGAAAAGCCTTCATTAGCGTCGTCTCCGCTCAAATTTATTGTAGTGAATCCGAGAGAAGAAGGGCCTATCACCAAGGTTATCAAGTGTCGCATCTTATTCGGCGTGCCTTGTCCTTTTCTATGATCCCTCAAGTATTGAATGAAATTTTCCATGTATTCTTCCTGCAAATCCTTGTCGGCAAAACCTTCTGCAGCTCCTTGGCTTTGCATCTAAACAGCTCGCCCTCTTCCTCCAGCATCACCGCTCTTATTGCCTTGGCCACTGATTCTCTATTGAAAGACCCATCCTCCTCGTTCCTTTCTATCTCTAATCCGATCTTCTTCTCCTCCATAATTCGAGCATTAAGGACTTGGTCTACAGATATAGGCAACAATACGAGGCCATGCCCAAATTGAAGCCCTTCTAGAATCGAACCGCAACTGCAGTGCATTAGGAATCCTCCAACAGATGCATGGGTCAGGACTTTGGGCTGAGGAATCCAACCCATCATGATGACTTCGCGACCCTCAGTCTGCCCCTCAAAAGAAAAGTCTTTGTACATCGCTCCAGTGCAGCATGGCTGCACTAGGCATGATGATTCGCCCATGCACGGGTCCATGCATCAGTAATGCGGAACCCACATATGGGATTCTAGGCATGGGCCCATGTACGAGCGAATCACCGCGTCTGGTGCAGGCCATGCTATACTGGGGATAATGTACAAAGACTTTTTTGCCCCTTGAAACCTTCGGACAAGATGTCAGCCACATCACAGGCCATGCTTGCAGGCTTCCTAAGGGTCCACAGGTATGGCACCTTAGAAAGCTTGAATCCTAAGGCCAGCTTATGCAGCAGTTCGGTGAGCATGGCCTCACTCCCCAATGCAACATATACAATCGATTGAGGTGCCTGTTTGCTAAGCCACTCAAAAATTGGAAAAGTTTTTGTGCACTGGGTGTGGTGCAACTTACATGCATCACCCCCAGTGATTGGCGCATGGTGCATGCACACATGTGAGCCAAGAATGAAAAAGTCATTGCTGCCCTTAGCACGCGCATGCGCACGCGCTGTGAGCCAATCATCGGGCATGGTGTAGCAAGACTTTTCTCTCAAAAATTTTTCCATCGCCATGGCCATGGCCTCGCCCTTCTGCAACTTGCAATGGTAGCAGGCCAACTGGAATAATGGGCTTGCCATAGATTTCCTAAAGGACATGCAGCCAATCAGATTCAAACTTATGCAACTCCGCAAGGCGATGAAGTCGGAACATTCGATTGTGAGTCCGAAGCGGTGCATATCAGACATTCCTGATGCGTTGGCTTGAAAAGACTGAGCCATCCATTTGGCCTCATAGAGGCAATAAGCCACGGTGGTAGGGAAGGAGATGTTGGTAAAACCAAAAATTATGTCTAATTCAATTCAAGAGAAATTCAATCAAACAAATAGGAGAATAGCAAAAGCATACCGGAATTCATTGAATTGATTTCTTGAATGATCATGACCTTTCAAATTTGTAATTTATCCTTAGTTTCTTATTGCTTGTTGATAGGGATACAAGTGGAGAAAATTTGTTCATTCTGCAAATTGGGGACCATAACCCTTTTTTATAGAACTGCCGATAAGACGATTACTAATTGGTCATTTCTAGTTTGGCCCCTTATCAAATTAAATTTTTAACCTATGATATCCAAACAATAATATCATGGCATTCATGCCCTTAAGTCACAAACTTTATTCCAAATTTGACCACATTAATTTTGACTTGTTTAATGAAGATTATACACATTTAATAATTACATTTATGGCCCCAAATATAAAAATAATTTTAACAATCTTTCACTGGGCCACATATGTATTATATAAATGTGTCCATCTTATTGAGCTTAAAACTTTATCATCATAACCTTGGGACAAGTCCAATATCGTTCATTGATTATATTAACATAGGATCAAAGCAGTCTTTGTTATATCTATCACAACTAAACCCATCAATGTGTTGGGAATTATGTCCTAAAGCCAATCAACTAACATATAGATGATTATGCAAGTTGTAAATATATATGAATTATTAATTAATAAAATATTTATTTGGTGGTTCATCACATTGCATCTTCTTGAAATAAATTCTTTTGTGATGGAGTCCATAGAACCATAATCGATTCAATAAAGAGAGGGTTTATTGAGTGGTTCTTAAAATAGTTACGATCAAATAATATATAGTTATAAGACAACTATGTATCAAGTAAAGGTCGTTGTATATCATATGTGTTGGTTGTCCTCTTTACCAAGGAGTGTGGTGACACTGGTATGACATGCAGGTGAGGTGTATGACATCTCACTGAACGTAATCAATTTGCGAAACACTCTTCTGCCAAGAAGTATTTGTGATGGGATATGGATATAAGTGTCCCTCTGATCTGAGATCACTATGGTAGCTTGCAAGCAACCTATTATACTTTGGTGCTGGATTACCTGATATTTTAATCCAGTGATAGAAGGTTTCTGGGTGCAATAAAGTACTTGTGGAGCAGTGAGTGGATCAAGATGGGATTGACCTTTCCAAATAGTTTGGAATAAATGTCTCATTGTATTTTAATTTAGCAAAACCTTGTCCAAGGTAGTCCTTGTAAGGAGTCACAGGACTTGTGAAGATTAAGACACTTTATGGATCAGCTGATTAAAGATTGGCAGTTAAACCCTAAGTCATCTTTAGCATTGATGGTCAAAGGGATGAATTATATGGTAACAATATGCTAGAGGTTCTTGATTGTTGCTCTGCAACCTTCGGCCTATCCGGACGTCGGGTGTCATTGCTAGATGACGACTTCGATTAGTATTGGAAGTATTCTAGTGCTACTGGCTTAGTTTTTAACCTATGGGGTCACACATCATAGGGGATTCTGCCTGATTGGATAATTGAGAAACTAAATATTAGTAAATTAATTGAAGGATTAAATTGGCAATACGATTGATGGCTAGCTCAATTTGATTGAGCTATGAATATCTGGGTCAAATCAAATAGGATTTGGTTTGGGCTCAAAAATTAGGTAAGCCTAATGTTAACATCCTTACCCATTTAAATTCAAATTATAAATTTGAATTTCAAACTGATTTTAATTTCAAGTTTGAAGTTTTTGGACAACTCAAAGAGCACCTTTGTGTTGAAAAGAAGAAATATTATCATCGAAGCCTTGGAGAGGAGCTAGCACTTCAAAGAGGCTGATCAGGACCAGAACCCCAGTGTAGATCATCTGTAGAGGCCACACACCTTTGTGTGGCTTACAGAAGTTGTACCTGCCATTGCCTTTTATTGCTGCAAGAGTTATTAAGCATCCAAAGGTAAAAGATTCAATAGTTACTGGTGACTTAGATATGATCTAAGACACTAGGCCACCAACATAGATATGATCTATATTATTTGTATTTATATAGATTTGATCCGTGTATTTTCTTTTATACCTTTATATATATAATTTTTATATATTGATCTTATTGTAGGCTGATATTAGATTAGATCCAATATCTTATTGCTTTCATTACTTATTTATTTTAAAAATTTTAAAATGCATACCTGTAGCCTACAAATAGATTAACTAACAATGGTTTCAGAGTCTGGTTTGTGCTCTTAGTTTCTATCGTGCTCTACTCTAGGATGATCTAATGGGGGAGGCTACTGGTAGTACCCTGAATCATTGTGCCCAATGAGCATTTGGTAGGGATATCAGGGATGCACCAATGAGGGAGGCTACTGGTAGTACCTCGGTACGTGATGCCCAACTACCCATTACTTGGAGAGTGCAATAGGCTACTGAGAGCACTTAAAGGCTGATTTGGTAGGAAGCCAAGTACTTGGATTGGGTCGATTCACCAAGCCATCCGATCATAGGAGAGAAGTAGGGTTTAAAGACCTTTTCTTCCCATTCAATGAGGTCTCCTATGGAATGTAGGGGTGCCACTTGTGTCATGACCCATGAAGAAGAAAAATGATGAGAATATAGATTAAAATTGTTTTAATCTTATTTTTGGATGGTATGATCATAAATTATTTTAATTTTTGTAAAATTTGTTTTATATGTTAAATTGAAATTGATTCAATTTAAGAGTTTGTTGAATTTAATTGAGAAATTAAATTATCTTAAATGATAAAAAGATCTAGAAATGTGATTTAAAGATCTTAAGTCATTTACATAAGCTTTAAGGGTCATGGGTTAGCTTGAGTTAGATCCTTAATTGGGTTAGACCTAAGTTTAGATTAATTGGACTAAAAAGAGAACTCAAATCTAATCAAAATTTGAGTTAGATTACATTCTCTTTAGATCTCTCTAATTAGTTAGATTGATCAGTTCATAAATCTAAATGGACCTAATTTGTGGCTCAGTGGTGAGCCCAAGTCTTTAAGCTAATCTAATCAAATCTAATGAACTCATCCCATGATCTCACTTACCTAAAAAATGTGGTTGATCATAATTGATTGGGTAGTTCATTGATTCGAGCTAGCCCATGTCACCTATGGTGAATCAGTATGACTGATTTAGGTACCCATGGACTAATTGTTCATGAACCCTTCTACAAGTTAGTGGGAGGATTCTTGATTATGGTCCATGTGTTCTCTTTCATATGTCACACTTTAAAGTGAAATTCTCTAAATTATTAGGTCCTTAAAAACATAAAGTTATTGGGATAACTAAGTCTTAGCCTCCCATTAATTGGATGGCAATGGGTCCAATAGTTCGGTGATCATTGGCAAACCCAAAGGTCGAATATTCATCAAGCTATTGGAATTGCCAATCCTAATATGATGGCTCAATGTGACTCTCTTAATGGTGGTTAGATGAGCCGGCCAAAGTTGGGCTTGACTATTCGTTGGTTAGAAGAATTAAATTTTGTCATATTACTGGTTGGACCTAACCTAGACCTTCAATAGGAGGCCCAAAGGCCGATTGAAGTGCACCCTGGGGCAAAATTAATTACTAGAAGTTACTTAGAGAAGTAATTGTTTAAAGAACCTACCTTTAGATATACATGGGTGAGCCGACCAAAGTCGGGCTTATGTATTGTCTATTGGATTCTAGTACCCACTAAGGGATTAAAAGCAATTCCTCGGATTGGAGGTAGAGGCTATCAGTCTGAATAAAATAGTGGGAGGGCATTTAGACTAAAGTCCATGTCTTTAATAATTCATATACAATAATAGGTTTTTGGTTTTCCTTTCAGATAAAGCCTACCAACTTATTGCTCCGATCGTTGTTTCATAATGCAAAATTTATGGGTCCCAACTTTGATAGTTGGTATCGAAGGATTAGGATTATCCTGGAGCATGAATGGATTCTTTATGTGATAATGGATCCAGTACCCAAAGTCCCTGCTCCTAATGCTCGAGGTTCGGTCAGGGATACTTATCAGAAGTGGCTCTCTAATCGGACCACTGTCTGATCCGTAATGCTAGCAGTGATGAACGACGAGCTTAGTCACAAATTTGAGGAAGCCCAGCCAGGGAAAATTCTTCAAAAATTGAAGGAATCCTTTGGGACACCAGACGACGTTGAGAGGTACAAGGTCTCTTGTGCCATCTACAATGCACGGATGCGTGATGGAGCCTCGGTCACTGATCATGTATTGTACATGATCGAGATGATTGAGCACTTGGGCAAACTTGGTTGACCCTTGCATGAACAACTTGGGAAAGATGCGATACTGAACTCCCTACCTCCTTTTTATCTCGATTTTATCGTTTATTATAGAATGAATAAGCCTGCAATAAACTACCATGGTCTACTTGGTTTACTGCAGACTTATGAGAAAGATCACTAGCTCAATAAAGGGGTGGTGAATTTAGTAAAAGATTCTTTGGGAGGTCATCATCCCTTTAAGAAAGGGAAAAAGAAAAATAAAAGGAAGAAGGTGCAAAATGCAGGGACCAGTCAGACTAAAAGGTTAAAGCTGATTAGAGTAAGGCAGAGTGCTTCCACTACAAGAAAAATTGATTTTAGCGATGCAAAAATGTGTCGCTAATGAGTCGCTAAATCAATTTAGCGATGCATTAGTAATGCATTTTGGTAATCCTTGTAAATTTCATCGCAAACTGCTATCCATGGCAGTTTCATCGCTAAATAGCGATGCCTAGCAATGCAATAAAATGCGTCACTATTTTGCGACAAAAAAATAAGTCGTCGCAATTTAGCGATGCATTAGCGACTCAAATTGCATCGCAATTTGCAATGCATTTGCAACTCATAATGCATCGCAATATTGCGACGAGTAAGATGAGTCGCAATATTGCGACTTACTCATCGCAATATTGCGACGCAGTGAAATGCATCGCTATATTGCGACAAAATATGCATCGCAAATGCGTTGCAAAGTTATGAATTTATTTTTTTAAAAAAATTGCAACGAGAACTTTTTTTAAAAAAATTTAAAATATTATTAAAACTCTTAATACAATTTCATTGCATTCAATCGAAACATTATCGCTAAATATCCAAAAATATTGATCGATACATTCATCACAAAATTTTCAATAATGTATAAAATTTTATTTTATTAATAATAAAAATTTTGGATACACAAAACAGGAAAAAAATATATCAAGAATTCGCACTGTCACAATTTTGGATACACAAAACTAGGAAAAAATATATCAAGAATTCGCACTATCACAATCACGGGAAGGCTGCGGAGGCTAAAATAAACCCTGCGACATTTGGCGAACCAAATCTTGCATCATACGCATATGCTCTCTCATGTCTGCAAGCTCCTACCGAACCTCTTGTCGAACCTCCTGCCGAACCTCCTGCCAAACCTCCTTCGTAATAGATCTTCGAATATCGTCTAAACGATCAGGAGGAATATCGTCAGAATAGTGCGAAGTGGAGCCAAAAAATATCTAAAAGCTTTAGCACCCAGACCGTAACCCTACGGTCTCATGGCTGGGTACCAACAGCTTCCAAAAATATACGTCAACTCTCCTCTGGTGAGAATTCAATGGACGGACCCCATCAGTGTAGTCGACCTACGATGCCTGGGACTGAAGCTCTTCGACTCGTGCCTTTGAATTATAGAGTCAACGTGTTGACCCCAGATTGATTTTGATGATTACAAAATAATTAGGCAATTCTAAGCTTGATACAGGGAAGTTCGGTCGCCTTGCAAGTAAGTATCTTCGTGCAAAATTTCATTGGTAAGAAAGTACTTCATTTAATTTGCTTTGAATATTTTTATTAGCTTGGGAGTTAACTGGTTAGCTAACTTGTTATTTCATTTAGCTAGCTGGCACACCTCTCAGCTAGCTGATACATTGTCTCAGTGCTTGGCCGAACGATCTTGTATTTTAGCTAGCTGGTTAGCTAGCTGAAGTTTCTTCAGCTAACTAAAATGCTCGTCACAGTGCTTGGCGAATGCTCTATAAATTTAGCTAGCTGGTTGGTTAACTTGTTAGCTAACTGGAATTCATTTTAGCTAACTCCAGTTGCCTGTAAACTCTCCTGGCCGAACAGTCTTAAATTTTAGCTAACTATGGAGCTAGCTGCCAGGCCTTCTAGCTAGCTGACGTTTCTTTTAGTTAACTACTTAGCTAACTATTTTATCCTAGAGCTAACTGGTTAGTTAACTATTTTTCACAGGTGAGCTTGTGGCTGTGAGGTTTAAAAATTTAGTTAGCTGAGGAGCTAACTCCCTCTCTCTCTGGCCGTTTGTTTTCTCTGCTTAGCTAACTGGAAAGCTAGCTATCTTTTCATTAGTTAACTGGAGAGCTAACTAAGCTGGGCGGTTTCTATGCTGTTTTTGAAATTAGTTAGCTAGTGAGCTAATTGGCTATCATTTAGCTAACTGTTGAGCTAACTCCACTTCTTCTATTATCCCTGCAGCCGAGAGCTTTAAAATTTTAGTTAGCTGGAGAGCTAACTAGCAATGCACGACTCTTTCTTCTGACTTTTTGATTTGCCTGTTAGTTAGCTAGAAAGCTAACTATCGATTGATTAGTTAGCTGGTGAGCTAACTAAGACTGCACCTTTTTCTCCTTGCATTTACTTTTATTGTTAGTTAGCTGGAGAGCTAACTAGCAATCTTTTTAGTTAACTAAAGTGCTGCCTCTGGACGTCTTTTTCAACCGTGGCCTCTCTTGTGAGCTAGCTGACTAGCTAGCTGAGGATTATTGCTTAAGTCTTGGCCGAATGGTTTCTTAGCTTCAGCTACCTGGAGTTATTTCTAGCCAACTACCGCCTAAGTTCTTGAGTTTGCTTTTCTCTCTTACTCTCTCTCTATTGCTATTTTGCTACATTTAACTTTTGGATTTTTGAATTTTTGCAGTTCTTTTCCTTCCTCAAATGGAGATCTGCATTCAATGCTTAAGGGAAACATTTATAACGGTTATATTTTCTTCCCATTTTTATTTCCATTTGTTCCTAATGTATCTAACGGATATTTTTCTTGTTGGATGTTTATAAATAGCTGGGATTAGAAGCACACCATGACGATTTTTGAAAAAGAGTTTTCAAAGAGAAGAAATCCAAGAAAAGAGCTTTATTGCATATTGTTGAGTGGTTGTTGCTGTGCATTCAAGTTCATTCATTGCTCCAAAAAGTCGTCCGGATCATTGAAGCTTTTCAAGCAATCAAGACTTCAGCTACTTCGAACCTCGTTCATTTATTGCTGAGTTTATTGCTTCAAAAGTTGTAAAGTATATTCTGAATATTTGCTCATTGTAGGAGCTTCTCTTTATCATTCCTTGATTTTTTGTAAAAGGGTTAGTGTTAACCCTGATTATTTTGGGCTTCCTTGTGCCTTGAAACAAGAGGACTAGCCTAGGTTTGGCTAGGGGTTTTGGCTTCCTTGTGCCGTGAAACAAGAGGACTAGCCTGGTTTGGCTAGGGGTTTTTGGCTGCCTTGTGCCGTATAAACAAGAGGGCTAGCCTGGTTCGGCTAGAGGTTGTAATCGTTGTGATACGATTAGTGGAATTCCCAAAGGTTTTGGGGAGTGGATGTAGGTGCTGAGTTTGGCACCGAACCACTATAAACTTCTGTGTGTTTGTGGTTGTTTGATTCTCTATGTTATTATTCTGTGCACTCCACTTCACCGCTGCAAATCAAATTAGGGTTTAAGCACATACTTGCATAGTAATTAATTTTTTTTAATAACCCAATTCACCCCCTCTTGGGTTGCTACATCTGGGCAACAAGTGGTATCAGAGCAGAGTGCTCTTGATTTCTATAGCTTTGATTAGCTTGGAGCCAAAGATCAATAGTAATCCCAATGAGTTCTATGTTGACTGAAGGACAATCAACTAATAGACCACCTTTGTTCAATGGAACAAATTACACATATTGGAAAGCACGAATGAAAATCTTCATTCAAGCACTAGATTATGATTTATGGGGAATCATAATTAATGGACCACACACACCCACTATTATGATTGAAAATATTAATATTGCAAAACCTGAATCTGAATGGGATGAGCAAGATAAGAAATTAGCTCAATTAAATGCTAAGGCTATGAATGTTCTTTATTGCTCTCTTGATGCAAATGAGTTTAATCGCATATCTACTTGTATGTCTGCTAAGAAAATCTGGGATAGACTTGAAGTCACCCATGAGGGTACAAATCAAGTCAAGGAATCCAAAATAAATATGCTTGTTCATAAGTATGAATTATTTAAGATGGATCCTGCTGAAAATATTACTGATATGTTTACAAGATTTACTGACATTATTAATGGATTGAAAAGTCTTGGAAAATCTTATGCTAACAGTGATCTTGTTAGAAAAATCTTAAGATCTTTACCTAGGACATGGGAAGCAAAAGTCACTGCAATTCAAGAAGCAAAAGATCTCAACACTTATCACTTGAAGAGTTGGTCGGTTCTTTGATGACTCATGAGCTTCAGCAACGACAACATATCGATGAAGATGAATCAAAGAAGAAAGGACCATGGCATTGAAGAGTGCAACTCAAGAAGATGAAAGTGAAGAAACCACAAGTGACAGTGAGAAAGATGATGAAATGACACTTATTTCAAGAAAATTTAAAAGGTTCATGAAGAGAAAGAAATTTGGAAAAAAAAAACATTTGTCAAAGGAGACCATAGCAAAGATAAGGAAAAGAGTGAACCTCTACATGCTATGAGTGCAAGAAGCCTGGACACATCAGACCAGATTGTCCACTATTAAAGAAAGGATCTAAAAGAATAAAGAAAAAGGCAATGATGGCTACTTGGAGCGACAGTGAAGCAACAAGTTCAGAAGATGAAGAGAAAACTGAAGTTGCAAATGTTTGCTTCATGGCTGATAATGATGAGGTAAGCCCTAACTTTTTAGATGACTTTACCTTTGATGAATTACAATGTGCATTTTATGAACTTATTGATGATTTTGCAAATTTAAGTTCAAAAAGCAAAGAATTAAAAATGAAATAAAAAATCTTACTCTTGAAAAGGAAAGAATTTCAAAGGATAATGAATCATTGTTAAAGGAAAACCAAGATTTGAAAAATGAAGTGGATAAATTAAAACCAATTGTTGATAGATTTAGTCTAAGTTCAGAAAAATTAGAAATGATTTTAAATAGTCAAAGAGCTGTTTACAATAGAGCTGGTCTTGGATACAATACTTTTGAAAGACAAAAATTTTTGAAAAATATTTATGAGCATGCTGATGATTCTACTAAAATTACATGTTTTAAATGCGGAAAAATTGGACACAAAGCTTATATTTGTCAAACACAAAAGATAAGAAAAATATGGGTTCCAAAAGGAACCATCTTGACTAACCCTAAAGGACCCAAGAAAGCTTGGGTACCTAAAAACAAAAATTGAAATTGTGTATGCAGGTGTGTCTTGCAACCCGAGCAATTAAAAGACAATGGTACTTGGATAGCGGGTGCTCAAGACACATGACCGGTGATGAATCGCAATTCATCACTTTGGAAGCAAAAGATGGAGGTGTGTTACTTTCGGTGATAATGGCCAAGGAAAAATAATTGGCATTGAAAAATAGGTATCACACCTCATGCTTATATTGATAATGTTTTGCTTGTGAAAGGACTGAAACACAATTTACTTAGCATTAGTCAATTATGTGACAAAGGATTTAATGTTACTTTTGAATCATCTCTATGCATTGTTAAAAATCCTGCTAATGAAAACATGAAATTTGTTGGTCAAGGCATGGTAATGTATACATTGTTAATTTAAATGATTTGCATGATCTCCTAGTTGCTACTAATAATAAAACTGATAATAGTTGGTTATGGCATCGTAGGCTAGCTCATGCAAGCATGGATTTACTATCTAAATTAATTAAGAAGGATTTAGTACATGGTTTGCCAAAACTTGTTTTTGAAAAAGATAAGATTTGTAATGCTTGTCAATTTGGAAAACAAACCCGAGTTTCTTTTAAATCAAAGAATTTAGTTTCAACCACTAGACCTTTGGAGCTCTTGCATATGGATTTATTCGGTCCTACAAGAACAACTAGTCTAGGAGGAAAAAGATACGGTTTTGTTGTTATTGATGATTTCTCTCGCTTTACATGGGTTTTATTTCTATCTAGTAAAGACGAAGTGTTTTCAGCATTTCAAAAATTATTTAAAAGAATTACAAATGAAAAGAATTCTTCTGTTTTGTCGATACGAAGTGATCATGGAAAAGAATTTGAAAATAAATCTTTTGAAGAATTTTGTAATGAAAATGGAATTGAACATAATTTTTCTGCACCAAGAACACCACACAAAATGGAGTAGTTGAAAGAAAGAATAGAACATTAGAGGAAATGGTGCATACCATGTTGTGTGAAAGCAATCTTCCAAAATATTTTTGGGCAGAAGCTATTAACACTGCATGTTATGTTTTAAATCTTGCATTAATCAGACCTGTTTTGAAAAAGACTCCATATGAACTTTGGAAAGGAAGAAAACCTAATATAAGTTACTTTCATGTTTTTGGATGCCGATGTTTTGTATTAAATAATGAAAAATCAAACCTTGATAAATTTGATGCTAAGTCTGATGAAGGAATTTTTCTCGGATATTCTTTACATAGTAGAGCTTTTAGAATATTCAACAAAAAGACTTTAGTAGTTGAAGAATCAATTCATGTTATCTTTGATGAATCTAATGATCTTCCATCAAGGAAGGGAAAAGGTATAAATGATGCAGATGACATTGAAGATCAATTCAAGGACATCACACCGAAGGATAAGAACGACACAGATACACAAGAGGTAAATGGAGAAGCGAACGCTGACCTACCTGAAGCCTCACAAGGTAATGATGAATTAGAAAGAGGTTGGAGGTATGTTCTTAGTCACCCCAAAGATCTAATTATTGGTGATCCTTCTCAAGGAGTTAGAACTAGATCATCATTTAGAGATGCTTGCAATAACTTAGCATTTGTATCTAAAATTGAACCTAAATGTTATGATGATGCTAAAAATGATGTTGATTGGATTAATGCCATGCATGAGGAACTTAACCAATTTGAAAGAAATAATGTTTGGACTCTTATTGAAAGACCTCATGATCATCAAATTATTGGAACTAAATGGGTTTATAGAAATAAATTAGATGAACATGGTAATATAATTAGAAATAAGGCAAGATTGGTAGCTAAGGGTTATAATCAAGAAGAGGGAATTGATTTTGATGAAACTTATGCCCCTGTTGCTAGATTAGAAGCTATTAGATTATTTCTTGCTTATGCTTGTTATATGAATTTTAAATTGTATCAAATGGATGTTAAAAGAGCTTTCTTAAATGGATACATTGCTGAGCAAGTTTTTGTGGAACAGCCACCCGGCTTTGAAAATCACTTGTTTCCAAATCACGTTTTCAAATTAAACAAGGCTCTATATGGTTTGAAGCAAGCGCTCCGGGCATGGTATGAAAGATTAAGCAAATTCTTGATTAGTAATGATTTTATTCGAGGAACTGTGGATACAACTTTATTTATTAAAAGACAAAATGAAGATATATTAATTATTCAAATCTATGTTGATGATATCAAATTTGGTGCCATTAATGATTCTTTGTGCAAAGACTTTGCTAAGCTTATGTAGGGAGAGTTCGAGATGAGTATGATGGGTGAGCTGACCTACTTCCTCGGACTACAAATTAAACAAAGCAATGATGGGATCTTCATAAGCCAATCCAAATATACCAAAGAAATGATCAAGAAGTTTGGCATGGAAACATCCAAGAGTATCGGTACCCCTATGAGCTCATCATGTAGACTTAAATCCTATAATTCTAAAAAGTTTATTGATTTAAAATTATATAGAGGCATGATTGGATCATTATTATATTTAACTGCTAGTAGGTCAGATATTTTATTTTGTGTTTGCATGTGTGTAAGATATCAAACAAATCCTAAATATTCACACTTGCTTGTTGTTAAAAGAATATTTAAATATTTAAATGGAACAATAAATTTAGGTATATGGTATGATAAACAATCTAGCATTAACTTAATAGGATACACTAATTCAGACTTTACTGGATGTAAAATAGATAGGAAATCAACCACTGGAACCTGCCAGTTTTTAGGTGTTAACTTAATTTCATGGTTTAGCAAAAAGCAAACTTCAGTAGCACTGTCTACGGCCGAGGCCGAATACATTGTAGCTGAAAGTTGCTGTGCTCAAATTTTATGGATTAAGCAACAGCTAGAAGATTATGGTATTAAACAAAAGGCTATACCTATAAAATGTGATAATACAAGTGCAATCAATATAACTAAGAATCCTATTCAACATTCCAGAACTAAACATATTGAAATTAGACATCATTTCATTAGAGATCATGTAAATAATGGAAATGTTGTTATTAAATTTTTAAGTACTAAAAATTAAATTGCTGATATTTTCACTAAGCCTCTTGATGAAACAAAATTGTTGGTCCAGATAGCAACCCAAGAGGGGGGGGGTGAATTGGGTTTTTCAAAAATTAAACTCTTTTTAAAAACAATCCCCCAGCGGAAGTGAAAACTTAGATGTACACGAATTAAAACAGAGTATGCACAGATAGAGAGTTAGAGACAAGGAAACAATCACTGCAAACACAAGAATTTTATAGTAGTTTGGTGTACCTATACCTACATCCACTCCCAAGTACCTCTTGGGTCCACATTATAATCAATCTGATTACAGCAGAGTTGTTTTACAAGCTCACAACTCAAACTTGTTGTTTTTCCGGGTGCACAACGAACCCAGCTGGTTTTCAAGGCTCACCAGCATAAACCCTTACAACACAAGCAACTGCTTGCACAAGGCTAACAGCCTCAACTGAATCAATCCCCTGATTGACCCAGCAAACAATAATGTTTTACAAATCAAGAGCTCCTCCAATGAGCAAATATACAATGATAGAACAAAGATAAAGAGATAGGAATCAAAGCCTGATTTGCAGATCTTGGTGGCTTGCTTCTTCTCTTCTCTTGAGTGGATCTTCCTTTAGTATGCTCTTGAAGCTCAGAAGATCAGAAAACTAGGGCTTGCTTCTTCTTTTGAGATTTCTTCAAAATGGAAGTAAGAAAGCTAGGAATCTCTCTCTTTTCTGTTGGGAAATTAGTATAATCTTTCCTTTCGAATCTTCCCTCTTTCTCTTTTGATTTTCTGATGAATTTCACTCTTGTTTTTCTTATTTCTATGTTTTTCCTCTCTTCTTCTTCCTCTTGTTATTTTTTGGATACAACAAAAACCCCTTCTTATAGACCCTTCTTAATCCATAAATAGCCGAAAACTATCCATTAGAAACAAGTGTAAGAAAGATTAGAACCAAATAGGGTAATAGCCGTTGGGATTAAAAAGATAAAAATAAAGTTTAGAGATGTTGTGATAGTTTTGGAGTCGTTTCTTACAATTTGGAGTCGACTCTAACTTTTCTGGAGTCGGCTCTAAATCGAAAATCCCCAATCCGCTCGATCTGGAGTCATCTCTAACTTTTCTGGGGTCGATACAAAAATCCTCTGGAGTCGACTCTAACAGTCCAAGTGTCGACTCTAAGACGTGACCAGAAAAACCATCATTCTATCTTTCTGTTGGAGTCGGCTCTAACAGTCTAGGTGTCGACTCTAAAGTCTGTGCCGATTTTTGGAGTCGACTCTAATGTCTGCAATCTTACCTTGACATTAGATTCGAACTAGAACTTGATTTGTCTTGTAATTTTGATTAAAAATCAAATCATAAACTAAAAACTTAACCAAAATCATTAGTAACTTCAAATGTTATACTCAAATAGTTTTGTTAATCATCAAAATCAATAATTGGGTCAACAATCTCCCCCTTTTTGATGATGACAAAAACTTTGAGTATATGCATTAAAAATTCATTTGAAATAAGTGTTATAGACATTGTTAAAGCTTTAAAACTTCGTAACAGAGAATTTGATGCCAAGTTTCAAAATGAACTTTAGAAACATACTTGAGTTCTATTATAAATAGCAATCAAGATGATTTAACTTTACGCAGAAAATCATTAAGCTCCCCCTGCATTATATAACTCCCCCTATGCAAGGTACATGTAAATAAACTGAAATCGATTTGATACCAATTGATTAGAATTTATATTTCTCTCCATCTCAAAATTTCTCTCCCCCTTTTGAGATATGCCAATTGATTAAAACATATTGAAATCTTATATTCTTTCATTCTCTCTCCCTATTTTCTTTCTCTCTCTCCTTTATGCATATACAAATTTCTCTCCTTTTTTGTTATCAGCAATAAGGTGAGTTTAAAAATAATAATGTAGGTTATCAGAGCGAGGTTGTTGGTTCATTCAATCATAGAGATAGTAAACTTCATTTCAATTGCTAAGATAATTGTATTTCAATTCAAGATGCATTACATGTGTCTATTAAATACATTCACAGTAAAGTACCATATCAATTAGAAATTCCTAGATACAGGCTAACAAAGTATAGTAAACTAGAAATCCTAAGATACAAACTAGAATATGAAAAGCTAATCTTAGGTTTCTAATAGGTTATGGTAGGATTGGCTTAGATAGGGTATCACTATAGGAAATAGAAGGTCAATCAAACATGTTTGTAGACAATTTTCTTCAGATGACCTATCAGTTCCATAATTTCATCTTTCTATGATTTCTTAAAGCCTTCAAGATAACTCTCAACTTGAGCAACAGCAAGGTCTATATCTTTCTTTAATTGTCCAGTAGCATCTAGATAAGCTCTAGATCCATCTGCGATCCTTCCAGCCTTTCAAAAATCTTTTGAAGCTCAGTACTAAGGGACTCTGCAGAGCGGCTAATGGAAATAAAATCAAGTCAAGTCTGGAATTGATCTCCTCCTTAAACTGTCTGATGTCATCACTCATCTGGCTAATCTCATCTCTCCTCTGACTGTTATACTCAGCTAATAATGCTCTGAGCTGACCAATCTGCACATCTGAAAATCTCTCAGATACAAATGCTGTCTGAGGTGGAGGTGAAGAGTATGTGCTTGGTCCAGCCTCAGAAGGTCCAGCTGTAGATAGTCCCGCAATAGATGGGTCAGGGATGTCCTTTGCTCTGGCCTCCTCAACTCTGGCCTCCTCAACTCTGGCCTCCTGTCCTTTCTTTATCCAAATACCATTTATCTTTCTGAAGCCCATATGAAGAATGGTAGAGACACTATAGTAGTCTGTATGCCTTAGTTTCCTCAATGGCTCATTATCCATGATCAACACACCTTGGCTTCTAAATACCAAAGTCAGAATCATACCATACGGCAATGTGGATCTTTTCTTGGTAGCTACCTCTGCCATATAGCCTATCATCATCCCAGCTAAATTTACTGGCCGCCCAGTGATGATGCAATCCATTAGCAAGATGTCTCGCTCTGAGACATACTCAAATCGGCCTATCTTAGGAAATAAGATCCTCCCGCATATGTTATGAAGCAGCCTGAGTTCCAAGTTCAGTTGATTTGCCATAATCTCCTCAAACTCATATACCTCTCTCCCCAGCATCCTAGATAGGGCGCAAGTTCAATCATCATGCTAAGACTCATTTAGCCCAACAGTGGGCATCTCTAACAAGTTTCCAAGGGTCTCAGTAGTGATTACAACTCTTTTTCCTCTGACATGACTTACTAAACCTCCCTGTCCTCTACTGAAATCATTGTAAAACTCTCTTACAAGGGCAGGGTAAGTAGGAATATCCAATGAACAAGCCTTTTCCCATCCCATTTCCTTTAAGAGACGCCAATAGCAAAATTCTCTGAAGCAAAGAAATCAAAATCCACTTTCCTTCTGGTTGTGATAGCCTTACCCGCTAATAGGTCGACACGTGGAGAAGATGGAGAAGGTGGAGAAGCCTCTTGGGTGACAGATGATGAAGATAAAGCTTGCTCCGAATCGTGCACCTCCTCGTGGGAACCGCCGGTCCACCAACAGTAGCACGCCTCTTAGGAGCCATAGGGTTTGAATGGAATGAGTAATCAAGAGATTTGAAGGGTTTAGAGGTGTTGGAATCAGTTTAGAATGACTCTAGAGAAGATTTGGAGAAGATAGGGTTCGTTTAGGTGTCGACTCCGCCTTATATTTTTGACCTAGGTTTACTTAGAGTCGACTCCCGCAAAGCGAGGTGTCGGCTCCGAACAGAAAATATGTCAGCGCCCGAATTAAGTTGGCTCTGCAAAAGCAGGTGTCGGCTCTAATTGCCCAGACAGAACATCAAATAAGAAGGTGTCAACTCCACAGACTGAAGGTGTCGACTCCACAATAGTTTTAGTGAAAAATTTGAATTTCAAGGATCTAAAAATGATCAAATTAATCATCAAACTCTAGACAAGTGTCCCTTAACAATTAGGGAAACAATGAATCAAATTTCTAGATACATTTCCTTATTGAACATAGAGGATTTTCAAGAAATTGATGAAGTCTAGATAGTTGTTGTCCTTAAGAGTTTCAGAAAGTCATTCTAAAGGATCACAAGCTCCTAATTCTCCTCTAAGATAACAAAATCTTTCTTCACTTAATGGTTTGGTAAAAATATCAGCTAATTGATCATTAGTATTCACATATTCAAGACAAACATCATTGTTGGAAACATGTTCTCTGATAAAGTGATGTCTAATTTCTATGTGTTTAGTTCTAGAGTGTTGGATTAGATTCTTCATTAGATTGATTGCACTAGTGTTATCACATCTAATAGGAATTTTATCAAGTGTGATACCATAATCTTCAAGTTGTCGCTTAATCCAAAGGATTTAAGGACAGCAACTTCCAGCTGCAACATACTCTGCCTCAGCAGTGGACAATGCAACCGAATTTTGCTTCTTGCTAAACCAAGAGATTAAGTTACTTCCTAAAAGTTGGCATGCACCACTTGTACTCTTCCTATCTAATTTACAACCAGCATAATCAGAATCAGAATAAGCAATCAACTTCAAAGTTGAGTCTCTAGAATACCATAATCCTACATTTTTAGTTCCATTTAAGTATCTAAAGATTCTTTTAACAGCAAATAAATGTGATTCTTTAGGATTAGATTGATATATTGCACATAGGCAAACAGAAAACATAATATCTGGCCTACTTGTAGTTATGTAAAGAAGTATTCCGATCATACCTCGGTAATGCTTCTGATCTACTTTCTTACCTTCTTCATCCTTGTTCAGCTTGCATGAGGGACTCATTGGCGTACCAAGAGGTTTAGCAGATTCATACCAAACTTCTTGAGTATTTCTTTGTGTTCTTTGTTTGGTTGATGAAAATCCCCGCTTTCTCTTATTTGATTTGAAGTCCAAGGAAGAAGTTGAGTTCTCCCATCATGCTCATCTCGAATTCTCCTAGATTAACTTAGCAAATTCTTGACAAAGGAGATTGTTAGTAGCACCAAATATACAATGTCATCAACATAAATTTAAACAATTAATAAATCCTTTTTTTTCTTTTTAAAAACAAAGTCTTATCAACATTTCCTCTAGAAAAATCATTTTCAATCAAAAATTTACTTAATCTATCATACCATGCTCTAGGTGCTTGCTTTAAACCATAAAGTGCTTTGTGTAATTTGAAGACGTGGTTTGGAAATTCATGATCTTCAAAACCAGGAGGTTGTTCAACATAAACTTCCTCATTTATAAAACCATTTAAAAATGTACTTTTAACATCATTTGAAATAAATTGATATTGATGCAGCATGCAAAGCAAGTAATAACCTAATGGCTTCTAATCTAGCAACAGGTGCAAAGGTTTCATCAAAATCTATACCTTCTTCCTGATTATATCCCTTTGCAACTAATCTAGCGTTATTTCTAATCACCAAGCCATTTTCATCCAGTTTATTTCTAAAAACCCATTTAGATCCTATTATAGGGTGGTCTCTAGGTCTGTCTACTAGGGTCCAAACTTGGTTTCTAGTGAATTGGTTTAACTCTTCCTGCATTACTAACATCCAATAACTATCTTTCTCATCTTCCTCTATAGTTTTGGGTTCTATATGAGATACAAATGCAAGATGATTATTGATATTTCTCATTGATGATCTAGTCCTTACACCTTGAGATGGATCACCTATGATTAGGTCCTTAGGATGACCATAAGCATATCTCCAATCTCTAGGTAGATCTTTATCATTATGAGTAGTATCAATACCATCATCCTTAGGTGAGTCATCATCCTTAGCTTCAGGTTCTTGATCTGAAGATACATTTAATTTTTCAATACCTCTTTCAATCAAAGATGTATCTTCCTCATCATCAATTTTACCCGAACTTGATGCTAAAGACTCATCAAACACTATATGAATGGATTCTTCTACAACTAAGCTTCTCTTATTAAATACTCTATATGCCTTGCTAGATGTAGAATATCCTAGGAAAATACCTTCATCAGACTTTGCATCAAACTTCCTAAGATTGTCCTTACCATTGTTATGAATAAAGCATTTACAACCAAATGCATGAAAATAACCTAAATTGGGTTTCCTATTATGCCATAGTTCATATGGAGTCTTCTTAAGGATAGGTCTAATCAGGGCTCTATTTAGGATGTAACATGCTGTGTTTATAGCTTCCGCCAAAAATATTTTGGAAGTTGGCTTTCACATAGCATGGTACGGGCCATATCTTCTAAAGTCCTATTCTTTCTTTCTATAACGTCATTTTGTTGAGGTGTCCTAAGTGCTGAAAAATTATGATGTATGCCTTTTTCAAAACAGAATTTTTTAAATAAGTGATTTTCAAATTCAGTTCCATAATCACTTCTAATAGGCACTATGGTAGTGTTTTTCTAATTTGTGACTTTCTTAACAAATTTTAGGAATATTGAGAAAGTCTCATCTTTGTGAGCCAAAAACATTACCCAAGTGAATCTAGAGTAATCATCTACTATCACAAGACCATATTTCTTTCCTCCTAGACTTGTAGTTCTAGTAGGTCCAAAAAGGTCCATGTGTAGTAGCTCTAGTGGCCTAGTAGTTGAAACAACATTCATAGATTTGAAAAAGTTCTTGTTTGTTTTCCAAATTGACATGCATCACAGATTCGATTATTTTCAAAATTTAAGCTAGGAATACCTTTAACTAGATCCATTTTCAATAGTTTAAAAATTAGGTGAGTGCTTGCATGACCTAATCTACGGTGCCATAGCCAACCAATCTCATTCATCTTAGCATTATTAGCAACTAAGCAATGATTACTTGGAGTTAAATTAATCAAATCAATTAGGTACACATTGCCATAACGTTTACCAACAAGAATAATGCTATTATCAATGGGATTAATAACAATGCAAATAGAAGCTTCAAAGGAAATTTTGAAACCTTTATCACACAGTTGGCTAATACTTATCAAATCATGCTTAAGTCCATCAACATATAAAACATTATCAATATGAGTAGATGGAGTAATTTGAATCTTACCAATACCCATGATATGGCCTTGACCATTATCACCAAAAGTAACTACTCCATCTCTTTTCGATTCAAGGGTGATGAATTGATCTTTGTCACTCGTCTTGTGTCTTGAGCAACCACTATCAAGGTACCACTTTCTTTTTAGTTTGATGGCTGCAAGACACTCCTGCAAAATATTCATATCTTAACTTTAGGTACCCAAGCCTTCTTGGGTCCTTCATGGTTAGACGCAATAAATATTGTTCCTTTGGGAACCCAAATCATCTTTCTTTTATCATGTGGAGTTTTACACATATAAGATTTATGTCCTTTGTTTTCATATTTAAAACAAGTAATATTTGATGATTTTTCAGCATGTACAAAAATATTTTTCAAGGATTTTTGCTTTTTAAGTGGATTATATCCTAATCCAGCTTTATCAAAAACAGCTTTTTGATTGTCCAAAATCATATTAAGTTTGATAGAGCTCAAAGTAAATTTATCAACTATATGTTTAAGTCTATCAACTTCATTTTTCAAGCTTTCATTTTTTTTCATCAAAAGTTCTTTTTCTACAACATGCTTTTCATTTTCTAAAGATAGATTTTGCATTTGATTTTCAGATCTTTGTTCTTTGAACTTAATTTTGTAAAATCATCCATCAATTCATAAAAAGCACTATGCAACTCATCGAAAGTAAAGTCATCAAGAAAACTTGGACTTACCTCATCGTTGTTCGCCATGAAGCATAGATTGGCCATTTCACTCTTCTCTTCCTCTTCGGAGCTTGAGCTTTCCGAATCACTCCATATGGCCATCATTGCCTTCTTTTTGAATCTCCGGATGCCTTTCTTTAGTTGTGGGCATTCAGATTTAAAGTGACCCGGCATCTTGCATTCAAAACAGATAACTTTTTTTTCTTTGCCCTTGTCCTCATCTTTTCTAGCAAAGGGCCTTTTCTTTTCAAACTTCTTCTTCTTCATGAATCTTTTAAACTTCCTTGTGATGAGTGCTATGCCCTCATCATCACTTTCATCTTCAGATTCATGAGGTTCTTCCATATATTTAGAAATCTTAAAAGCCATAGTCCTCTTCTTTTTTTGACTCATCATCATCAACATGTTGCTTAACTTGAAGCTCATGAGTCATCAAGGATCCCAATAATTCTTCCAGGGGTAGGGTACTTAGATCCTTTGCCTCTTGTATTACAGTCACTTTAGCTTCCCAAGTCCTAGGCAAGGAACGCAAAACCTTTCTCACAAGATCAGAATTATCATAAGATTTACCAAGACTTTTTAAACCATTAACTATATCAGTAAATCTTGTAAACATATCAGAAATAGATTCACATGCATCCATTTTAAACAATTCATACTTATGAACTAGCATGTTAATCTTGGATTCCTTGACTTGATTTGTTCCCTCATGGGTAACCTCAAGTCTATCCCAAATTTTCTTAGCAAAAATGCAAATAGATATACGATTGAATTCATTTGCATCTAATGAGCAGTACAAAACATTCATAGCCTTGGCATTAAGTTGTGCTAATTTTTTATCATGTTCATCCCATTCCATTTCCGGCTTAGGAATCTTCATGCCATTAATTCTAGCAGTGGATGTGTGTGGTCCATTGACTATAATGCTCCATAAATCATAGTCAAGTGCTTGAATGAAAATTTTCATTCTAGCCTTCCAATAACCATAGTTTAAGCCATTAAACAAGGGTGGTCTATTTGTAGATTGGCCTTCGAAAAAAGATGAACCAGCTTGAGTTGCCATGTGGATCTTTGACTCTTGATCGTTAGATCAAATCAAATGAGCACTAGCTCTGATACCAATTGTTGGTCCAGATAGCAACCCAAGAGGGGGGGGTGAATTGGGTTTTTCAAAAATTAAACTCTTTTTAAAAACAATCCACCAGCAGAAGTGAAAACTTAGATGTACACGAATTAAAATAGAGTATGCACATATAGAGAGTTAGAGACAAGGAAATAATCACTGCAAACACAAGAATTTTATAGTGGTTCGGTGTACCTACACCTACATCCACTCCCAAGTATCTCTTGGGTCCACACTATAATCAATCTGATTACAGCAAAGTTATTTTACAAGCTCACAACTCAAACTTGTTATTTTCCCGGGTGCACAACAAACCCAGCTGGTTTTCAAGGCTCACCAGCACAAAACCTTACAACACAAGCAACTGCTTGCACAAGGCTAACAGGCTCAACTGAATCAATCCCCTGATTGACCCAGCAAACAATAATGTTTTACAAATCAAGAGCTCCTCCAATGAGCAAATATACAATGATAGAACAAAGATAAAGAGATAGGAATCAAAGCCTGATTTGCAGATTTGGTGGCTTGCTTCTTCTCTTCTCTTGAGTGGATCTTCTTTTAGTATGCTCTTAAAGCTCAGAAGATCAGAAAACTAGGGCATGCTTCTTCTTTTGAGATTTCTTCAAAATGAAAGTAAGAAAGCTAGGAATCTCTCTCTTTTCTATTGGGAAATCAATATAATCTTTCCTTTCGAATCTTCCCTCTCTTCTCTTTTGATTTTCTAATGAATTTCACTCTTATTTTTCTTATTTCTCTATTTTTCCTCTCTTCTTGTCTTCCTCTTGTTATATTTTTGGATACAACAAAAACCCCTTCTTATAGACCCTTCTTAATCCATAAATAGCTGAAAACTATCCGTTAGAAACAAGTGTAAGAAAGATTAGAACCAAATAGGGTAATAGACGTTGGGATTAAAAAGATAAAAATAAAGTTTAGAGACGTTTTGATAAATTTGGAGTTGTTTCTGACAATCTGGAGTCGACTCTAACTTTTCTGGAGTCGGCTCTAAATTGAAAATCCCCAATCCGCTCGATCTGGAGTCGTCTCTGACTTTTCTGGGGTCGACACAAAAAATCCTCTGGAGTCGACTCTAACAGTCCAGGTATTGACTCTAAGACGTGACCAGAAAAACCATCGTTCTGTCTTTCTGTTGGAGTCGGCTCTAACAGTCCAGGTGTCGACTCTAAAGTCTGTGCCGATTTTTGGAGTCGACTCTGCGATTCCATGTGTTGACTCTAATGTCTGTAATCTTACCTTGACATTAGATTCGAACTAGAACTTGATTTGTCTTGTGATTTTGATTAATAAATCAAATCATAAACTGAAAAACTTAACCAAAATCATTAGTAACTTCAAATGTTATACTCAAATTGTTTTGTTAATCATCAAAATCAATAATTGGGTCAATAAAAATTTTATGAAATCAGAAGAGAATTGGGAATGTTTGATCGAACCATTTAATGAATCAATAAATGAATTGATATGATATCTAATTGATGTGACATCTTTTAATCAAATCAATTAAAGAGAACATCCTATCAAATTAATTGCTTGAGTATGCTGCAAGCTTTAAGCTTTTTCCAATTCATCCACTAACCAGCCGATTGAAAACTTTTTCTTTTGATGGCAGTTAACTGACTAGGCAACCAAACAATCACCTGGCCAGCTAACCATCAAGGCATCTCCTATATAACCTTTTTCACCAACCGATTTTTTCATTCCATGACCATCTCCCTCAACCGATCGTCCTCTCCCTCTCTCATCCTCTCTTCATTTCATCAATATCTCTATCAATCTTCTTCCATTCAATCCATCTTGAAGATAGTGGATGGCTCCCAAGAAGAAGGCAGTCGCTAGAGATGATGATTGTGCTGATCTTCGCCAAAAGTCTTCTATTTCTTCATCTCATATCAACTCCCTTCTTGCATCTAAATCCTTTGCTCATGGAAGGTTAGTTGATTTTAACTTCTTAGAACAAGAAGGTTTTAAAATTGGAAAACTTTTAGTTAATCAAGGTTGGGATAAGCTTCTTTCTGCCAAGAGACCTATTTATCCTGAGCTTATTAGGGAATTTTATGAAAATATCTCTTTTGGTAGTGGGACTATCTCTTCCTTCGTGAAAAAGACTAAAATCGACCTAGACTGCAAAACGGTAGGATGTGCTCTTAATATTCCATCTGATGGTTTCTTAGAAATCCTACCCAGTGAACATGGATATAAAATAGGTTTAATCCTTAATATTGATGATAATGAAGCCAGTAATATTGAAACTCTAGATGCCAACATGCTATCTATAGAAAATAGATTGTTTCACAATATCATCGCCAAAATCCTAGCCCCTCGTGCTGGTTCGTTTAATGTAGTAAATGATAGGGACATATGCATAATGTATGACATCTTAATAGAAGACCTTGTTAATCTACCTCAACTAATGATGACCGTAATGAAAGAATCCTTGTCTAGATCTAAGGCTGCATTGCCCTACAGAATGTTTCTCACTTATGTATTTGAGTTTTTCAATATTAAGCTTAAGGGAGAAATTGCAGTGGCATTATGTCACTCTGACATTTTTAATGCTCATTCACTACACCATATGGACTTTGCCAAATGGAATGGTATTTGGTTAAAGGTTAGGTCTAGAATAGGTCAGTCTAGTATGCCACCGCCAACTGTGACTCAATCTGCTTGTTCTCCTCAGAACTTCTTCAATTGTGACTTCAACTATCCGAATCCTTACCTTGCTGCTATGTCTAATGATCAAAATCCTTTTCAATCTGATCCACCCAGTATGAATGCTCCTGGACCTTCTTATCGTAATAATAACCAAGCTCTTGCTCCTCTTCCTATCGTTCGTATAAGTGATGATCAAATTCGCCTTATTATCAATGAATTGCCCCTTGCCACTTCTAGTCGAAGCTCTGGAGACAGCGCTTCTTCTGTCAATGATCAGACTCTCATTCCACATATTTCTTCTATTTTTGAAAACATATCTCAGTTTAAACTTATTCTTGAGCGACTTGTCCATGATGTGAATATTCTCAATGGAAGAGTTTTTCATCATAATGAATCTGTTATGGAACGGATCCTAAAAGAGATTAATTTCCTAAAAGGTAAGCTTGAGAATTTTGAAACTAAGGCAGAGTGGGTAGAGCACCGAATGAGATCTACAGAGACCAGACCTGGGATGCAGCAAATGCTGTTGACCATTGGACCGCATCCTTCACAAGGCTGAGTCAACTCCTAGAGACTTACATCACTCTTTCTACCGCATCTATGCCTGATGCTTCTTATTATCATCCGCACCTCTGGACTCCACTGACACAGCCTTCCTCTGACAAGCCTGGATCTTCAAACAAACCAAATGTTTCTTCATTGCATATTTCTTCTTCTGATGATGACAAGTGATTATGTTTGACTTATGTTGTGACCGTACTTAGTACTGTTGTTTTTGTAATGCATGACTATGTTTTATGACTTGAGACCATGGTGTGTAATGTTTGTAATACTCTATTTTTGATCTGAATGACTGCTCAAATAATGTATGTTTGATCACATCTCCTTGATATATTATGCTTAAATTTATTGTAAAACTCTTCAAACTTCTTTTTGATTAATGACAAAAAGGGGGAGAAGATTATTGCATACATTAAGGAATGGAGTAAAGTAATAACTCCATATATTCAGGGGGAGAAAAAGAATTCACTGATTCAGATTGACAGGGGGAGAAATAAAATATTTTTCTGATTACACTCCTGTCTACTTTCTATATTTGCTCCTTGTTCTTAAAGGTTTTGTCATCATCAAAAAGGGGAAGATTGTTGATCCCAGATTGATTTTGATGATTACAAAATAATTAGGCAATTCTAAGCTTGATACAGGGAAGTTCGGTCGCTTTGCAAATAAGTATCTTTGTACAAAATTTCATTGGTAAGAAAGTACTTCATTTAATTTGCTTTGAATATTTTTTATTAGCTTGGGAGTTAACTGGTTAGCTAACTTGTTATTCCATTTAGCTAGCTGATACATTGTCTCAGTGCTTGGCCGAACGATCTTTTATTTTAGCTAGCTGGTTAGCTAGCTTGTTAGCTAGCTGAAGTTTCTTCAGCTAACTAAAATGCTCGTCACAGTGCTTGGCCGAACGCTCTATAAATTTAGCTAGCTAGTTGGTTAACTTGTTAGCTAACTGGAATTCATTTTAGCTAACTCCAGTTGCCTATAAACTCTCCTGGCCGAAAAGTCTTAAATTTTAGCTAACTATGGAGCTAGCTACCAGGCCTTCTAGCTAGCTGACGTTTCTTTTAGTTAACTGCTTAGCTAACTATTTTATCCTGGAGCTAACTGGTTAGTTAACTATTTTTCACAGGTAAGCTTGTGGCCGTGAGGTTTGAAAATTTAGTTAGCTGAGGAGCTAACTCCCTCTCTCTCTGGCCGTTTGTTTTCTCTGCTTAGCTAACTGGAAAGCTAGCTATCTTTTCGTTAGTTAACTGGAGAGCTAACTAAGCTGGGCTGTTTCTATGCTATTTTTGAAATTAGTTAGCTAGTGAGCTAACTGGCTATCATTTAGCTAACTGCTGAGCTAACTCCACTTCTTCTGTTATCCCTGCAGCCGAGAGCTTTAAAATTTTAGTTAGCTGGAGAGCTAACTAGCAATGCACGGCTCTTTCTTCTGACTTTTTGATTTGCTTGTTAGTTATCTGGAAAGCTAACTATCGATTGATTAGTTAGCTGGTGAGCTAACTAAGAAATCTGCACCTTTTTCTCCTGGCGTTTACTTTTGCTGTTAGTTAGCTGGAGAGCTAGCTAGCAATCTTTTTAGTTAACTAAAGTGCTACCTCTAGACGTCTTTTTCAACCGTGGCCTCTCTTGTGAGGTAGCTGACTAGCTAGCTGAGGATTATTGCTTAATTCTTGGCCGAATGATTTCTTGGCTTCAGCTACCTGAAGTTATTTCCAGCCAACTACTGCCTGAGTTCTTGAGTTTGCTTTTCCTCTCTTACTCTTTCTCTATTGCTATTTTAAGCTACACTTAACTTTTGGATTTTTGAATTTTTGCAGTGCTTTTCCATCCTCAAATGGAGATCAGCATTCAATGCTTAAGGAAAACATTTATAACGGTTATATTTTCTTCCCGTTTTTATTTCCATTTGTTCCTAATGTATCTAACGGATATTTTTCTTGTTGGATGTTTATAAAAAGGTGGGATCTGAAGCACACCATGATGATTTCTGAAAAAGAGTTTTCATAGAGAATGAAATCCAAGAAAAGAGCTTATATTGCATATTGTTGAGTGGTTGTTGCTGTGCATTCAAGTTCATTCATTGCTCCAAAAAGTCATCCGGATCTTTGAAGCTTTTCAAGCAATTAAGACTTCAGCTACTTCGATCTCGTTCATTTATTGCTAAGTTATTGCTTCAAAAATTGTAAAGTATATTCTGAATATTTGCTCATTGTGGGAGCTTCTCTTTATCATTCCTTGATCATTTTTGTAAAATGGTTAGTGTTAACCCTGATTATTTTGGGCTTCCTTGTGCCTTGAAACAAGAGGACTAGCCTAGGTTTGGCTAGGGGATTTGGCTTCCTTGTGCCGTGAAACAAGAGGACTAGCCTGGTGTGGCTAGGGGTTTTTGGCTACCTTGTGCCGTATAAACAAGAGGGCTAGCCTGGTTTGGCTAGAGGTTGTAATCGTTGTGATACGATTAGTGGAATTCTCAAAGGTTTTGGGGAGTGGATTAGGTGCTGAGTTTGGCACCGAACCACTATAAACTTCTGTGTGTTTGTAGTTGTTTGATTCTCTACTGTTATCATTCTGTGCACTCCACTACATCGCTGCAAATCAAATTAGGGTTTAAGCACATACTTGCATAGTAATCAATTTTTTTTAATAACCCAATTCACCCCCCTCTTGGGTTGCTACATCTGGGCAACACAACGATAAATGAATCATTATATGAACCTGAATAAAGGTTTAGAAATTAAACAGTTACAACATAAGTCTAATTTCTTACTGCAACCTCCTATGATTGTGCATCGACCCAGGTATCGTCCTTCCTGGTGTGTGTCGCCCTAAATAGGTTGAACTCACCAGGATCTCTGCCCTCCCACTCAGACTACAAAAGCAGAAGAAATGATATAAATGTAAGTATTTGTAAATGAACTAAATTAGTAATTAAATTATTTATGTTTTCTTACCATACGGCCGTCTGTGCTCCTGAATCGAAATGGAGCCCGAGTATGGCAGGAGAGACCCGTGCCACGACCGCCCTTCTCAGATCGGCGGTTCGTGCTGGCTGATGCGGACCTCCTTTGCCAGCCATCAAACTCCCACCTGCTGCCACTCGTGCCAAATACCCTCTGGCACGTGCGCAGGACGCTGACCCGATCGACCTCCAACGATGAAGCATGTCGGAGTATCGGCGTGCCGCAAGAGCCTCCCATGCTGCCCTAATGGCATCATGGGTGGCAGGATCCCACGTAAACTTTTTTTGCTTTTAAATAAACAGTTAGTTTCTGAATTTATTAACTTTAAAGATTTTTATATCACTAATAAATTGTATTTAATAAGTTTACCTGAAACTCTAAAAAATAAAACTCCCTCGTGGCCGGCGATACGTGGCGCCAATCGTAGCCAGTGGGATCTGCACGCCTCTAGAAATGGCGCTGATGTGGCTGGAGACATGATGCTGCTCAATGAATCTGTTAAAAAAATGCAAGTTTATAAGTAAATGACTAAACATAAACAATATTTATAATTATTATATACTTACATCCCCTGAGCATCAAGTCGAAGTATGGTGCGGCCGACGTGGGAAGAACTCTCGGAGGTCTGTGCCGATCGGCTATGAGACTCTAAGGCTGCAGATCTGAACTTTCCATCTCCAATGCTCATGAAGAGATCTGATGCAGCAGGGCCATGTCCCTGCTCGCTCTGTTCATCGTCGGAAGATCTACCTCTGCCCCTCATACTGAAAATACTAAAGAACACACAATTAATTACGATTAATGATTGACTATGTAAAAATTTAACACTTATAAAAAAATTAAATTTTAAAAAACCTTTATGTTTAATCGTGTCATTTGTTTCGTGAAATGTTGGTTCAACATCCGATGCCGTATCGGATTGCGAATCAGTTTCATTATTATCGGAAGGAAACCGAACATTTGCATCCGCAATTTCTTGGACATCACCACTTGGATCTCTAAGTGATGTTTCAGGAGCCCTTGTGTCGTCCTCAATTGCATGCATTTCCATCTCATCCTCTTGAAATGCAGGGCACTCGGTGGTTGACTTGATGAACTCTCCTCTAATACGATTGTTGAACGTGGGACGATTTTAGAAACGGCCCACCAATCTCGCTTGTCGTTGCGCAAACTTGGATATCCGCAGTAAAAGACTTGCTGAGCTTGGGATGCAAGGATGAATGGGTCATATTTCTGTAATCTTCGTCGATGGTTCACTTCAACCAAATTATAGTCGTTATGAACCCTTTTGCCCACAGGAACTATCGGATCGAACCAATCACAACGAAACAATACGGTTCGTTTTATAAGGCCAACCGGGATATTCAACTTCAACCACCTCTACTAACTTTCCATAATAATCCTGCATATTTGCTCCAACACTTTCTCCTTTTACACACACGCCCCAGTTCTGCGTGCCTCTTGAAGCTGCTAATCGTTCAATCTGAAATTTGTACCCATTTACAAAATAGCCAGTAGAGGTTGTTACGGTCTTCAATGGCCATTGCGATAGACATTTAATGAAAATATTGTCGGTTGTCGACCATGGACCGTTGACCTATAAATTAATAAGCTATTGACATCCAATTCAAAAAATAAAAGCCATTATCGAAATTGATTGAGTGATACTACTCACAAATTCATAAAACCAGTAAGCAAACTCCGTTTCTAATTTCTGCCCAATTGCAACTTGACTGATGTCGGGATTCATCTGTCGTTGTCTATCACAAAACATCCTTATGGGATGAAAAGGATGAAAACTACTGTTAGAAATTAAATATTATGGTATATTATATATTTAAATTAGTTGAAGTGTATACTTACTCAATATATGGATCGACTTCTCGACAGTTCATTAGGATGTAATAATGTGCTGCATTATACTCCATATCGCTAAGATTTCTTGACTTCTGCCCACCAAATGAACGGCCGATAGCTTTAAAAATTGATATTCTACCGTCATTAGCTTCTGCTTCGTCCACACATACGTCATCGTTACGACCATGATTTCGGCTCCTCGTGTGGACGTGACCCTCAAAGTAATGCGAGGCAAAAGCTGAAACTTCTTCGACCAAGTGTGCATTGCATATAGAACCTTCAACCCTTGCCTTATTACGCACATTATTTTTTAACTTCTTAAGATACCTATATGTAAAGTAACAAAAAATTAACGAATTTTTCAAGCAATGAAATAATATTTCAAATGTCAACATATCTTAATGATTATATTTACCTCTCGAAAGGATACATCCAGCGATACTGCACGGGACCAGCTATGCTCGCTTCGTAT
The DNA here is from genome assembly GCA_900491605.1 of Calamus simplicifolius. Lineage (NCBI taxonomy): Eukaryota > Viridiplantae > Streptophyta > Magnoliopsida > Arecales > Arecaceae > Calamus > Calamus simplicifolius. The sequence continues at coordinate 1,830,957 of UESW01003848.1, forward strand.
GGCAAGTGAACCGGTAAATGCTCCATTGAGTCAAAAAAACTGGGAGGAAATATTCGCTCAAGCTTGCATAAAATAATTGGAATTTCCTCCTCAAGCCTTGCCATGGATGCAGAAGTAATGACTGCGGCAGATAACTCCTTGAAGAATAAGCTGAGCTCCGTAATTGCCTTCCAGACATGTTGCGGAAGCAACTCACGAAAAGCTATAGGTAATAATCGTTGCATGAAAACATGGCAGTCATGGCTCTTCATGCCGAACAACTTGAGCTTATGCATGTCCACACACCTACCGATATTTGAGGCATAACCATCTGGAAATTTTAACCCTCTAACCAGTTACATAAAACTTCTCGTGAATTTCTGTCAAGAGTGTAACATGCTTTAGGATAGGTCCCATCGGCACTCCTTCTCAAATCACCTCTTCTGCAGTACTGATTAAGTTCTTCTCTTGACTTTGCAGTATCTTTTGTTTTTCCCGGGATGTTTAGCACCGTGTTAAATATGTTATCAAAGAAATTTTTCTCTATATGCATAACATCCAAGTTGTGCCGGATGAGATTTGTGCTCCAATAAGGCAAATCCCAAAATATACTTCGCTTCTTCCAGTTATGTTCTTTACATATACGGCTATTTATTCTATCTGCATCTGGTTCCCATGCATACATCAACCCCAAATTCTATAGAATCAAATAGATCCGTGCCGGACCTAACCGGTTCGGCAAATTTTGTGACTGCTTTGTTCTTCCGGAAGGCGATCAAGTTACGCCTGTAAGGATGATTTGGTGGCAAGAACTTCCTATGGTTATCAAACCATGACTGCTTACCACTCTTCTGCAATGTAAATGCATCCGAATCATACATGCAATGAGGGCATGCCAGACGTCCAGCAGTGCTCCAACCAGACAACATTGCATATGCCGGAAAATCACTTATTGTCCACATCAAAGCAGCTCTCATTAAGAAATTTTGTTTCATAGAAATGTCGTAGGCTACCACTCCTGTTTCCCACAACATTTTCAATTCGGCCACCAACGGTTGCAGAAAGACATCAATCTTTTCCTTTGGATTTGATGGTCCTGGAACCAAAACGGTTAAAAACATTGCAGGATCTTTCATGCACTTCCACGGAGGAAGGTTATATACAGTCAGTATCACAGGCCAACATGAATACTGTTGCCCCGCTTGACCAAATGGTTGGAAGCCATCGGTACAAAGACCTAATCTCACATTCCTTATATCTTCAGCGAAAATCAGGATGATTTTCATTGAAATGCTTCCAAGCCTTTGAATCTGATGGATGCCGCATTTCATCCTCTTTAGATTCATGTTCGGCATGCCATCTCATATCAGCAGCTGTTGCCTCAGATCTGTATAATCTCTGCAGGCGTGGGGTAAGAGGAAAGTAATGCATCCTCTTGTAAGGCACACTTTTCCTCCTACTTGTACCGGCTCCTCCTTCGGTGTTTTTGAACCTCGATTGCCCACAAATCTTACACCATCTCAGCTCTGAGTCTTCACCCCAAAATATCATACAATTGTTCAAGCAACAATCGATCTTATTAACTGGAAGCCCAAGCCCACGCAACAACTTCTTTGTTGCGTAAAAACTGTCTGCGGCAACATTATCATTTGGCAGAATTTCTTTGATTAACTCAGCTACAGAATTGAACGCCTTTTCTGATAATCGATGTTCTGCCTTAATATTCAACATTCGAGCAGCTGTAGAGAACTGGGAATGACCCTCACACCCAGGATACAATTCTTGATTGGCAGCACTCAACATATCGTAAAATTGTTGTGCTTCTGGGTTTGGTTCTTCCATAAATGTATTCTGATTGAAGTCATTACCCGATGCATTCATAACCATTTGTTCATATGTGTTTAAATTCACAAATGGTTCATCTACGGGAATTGACTCTTGTTGGCCTATAACAGCTGCAATATCCTCTGGTTCACCATGACAGTACCAAACATAGTAATCAGGAACAAAACCCTTCTTTACACAAATGCACCTTAACAGTTTCCACATCTCTGTAGGCTTTATTCTGACACCTGTGGAAGTTGCATGGGCACCTAATCCTAGGCCCATCCATCCATTCAGGTTGGCTACATGCAAATGCGATAAATTCTTCCAATCCATTCAGAAAATCTGGATTCAGCAAGCCATCTTTTATCCTTGCATACATCCATGAGCGAGTCCCGCTCATTTTTGACCGACTTATACAAAGTCTGGTAAAGCATTAAAGAAAACCAAAAAATAAAACTATATTAGTATTAATTTTATAACTAAATTATTTTTTACACAACTAAAGGTTAATTACAACCAATTAAATCATTTATAAGTAATAAATAATTTTGTTTTTAATGATTGCAACCAATTGATTAGGAGGCCCTGCTAAGGTTGCTTTGAAGGCCGTGCCACATGGAGTCATTAGACTTCACAAGAATTCAAGTGTCTTAAATAATTCTACCTTCACTCCATGTCTACAAGGTAAGGCCCTATCCCATTCAAGAATATTTTTGTGATATGTTATTCTGCTATTAATTATCATCGACGTTGAAATTTCGGCAGCATTTCCCCATATGTTCTCCTACATGTGTGGTATATAAGCCACACTAGGAGAACGTATGAGGAAATGCAAACCGAAATCTCACCAGATGATAATTACTAGCAGACTAACATGTCACAAAAAATATTCCCAAACTGTCCACCAGGACAATTTGAGAATTTGTAAGACTACATCTTGCAAATTCTCAAACAGGTCTAAAGGTCTCAGTGCTGTGAGGTTTCAGTGCTGTGAGAAATAATAATCTTAAGAAAAACAATCAAACTTATGCTTGTGAAAAAGTTTTCTTGACTATTATACAAGAAAAATTGTTGTCTATAGCCACTAACTTATAAAACTGATATTATGTCAAAGATAATAACCTTAATCCAATATTTATGCATAGTAATATCTAATAATACTATGGTTTCAATATTGGACAAGCTGGACCGAAATTTTCCATAACACATCAACCGTGGCACATCTATTAAAGCCATATATAATCTAATTCCCAAAATAACATATCCCAATATGAAGGAATTGTAACTAAAATCAAAGCCTAGGTCACAACAATTTCATAACGAAAATAAGATGCAATAATATATCTAAGATGTTCACCAGTAAACTACCATGCATAGTTTAATATGCTGAGAAATTGAACCATAATTATATAAAAATCACTAATCAATTATGACTTAATTAATTTAAAATAGAAGCACTAATTAATCGTAAAGCAATTTCTTTAATTAATTTACTATCGATCAGAATCACTAATTAGCAAATATTACAATGATGTTATATTGCAATCATTATTTATTAGAATACCATAATTTATTATTATATTAAGTTATAATATTATAAACTAATATAAGTTAATATATATTATAATATGATATTATTAATATTATGATCACAGTAAATATTATAAGTTAAAGGGATAATAAATTTTATTTTTCATATTTTATAACATAAAATCCTAATATTGTATTATATCATAATTTAATGTTATATTATAATGAGGTTGTTATATTAATTTTTTTATGGTTGATGATGGATATAATATTAAATTTAATATTATAAAATTAACTATAACAACATTCTTACAATGCTACACGTTTTTTTTTTCCAGCCCATGGCCTGGCCAACGTGGCCAGGCCACGGCCGGGCGGCCGTCGTGGCCGATGACGTGAGGGGGAGGGAAATAGGGTTTTTTTTTCCTCCTTGTCGTGGCCTGGCCACCATGGCCAGGCCATGGCCGGCCAGTAGCCGGCCACAACCGAGCGCGGCCACGGCCAGCGACGACGGCCACGGCCATGGTCATGGCCGGTGATGGGAGGGGTCGGGGGGAATCATGGTTTTTTTTTCCCCTTGCCATGGCCTGGTAGGGGTGATGGGAACCATGGCCAGGCCACGGCCGGCCACCAGCCGACCAAGGCCGGGCATGGCCGTGGCCGGCGATGAAAGGGCTAGGGGGGGAAACAGGGTATGTTTTTTTTTCCCTTGTCATGGCCTGGCCACCGTGGCTAGGCTACGGTCGGCCACCAACAGGCCATAGCCACGGATGTTGCTGGTGATGAGAGGGGGAGGGGGGGAAACAGGGTTTTTTTTTTGCTTGTCGTGGTTTGGCCACGGTGGCCAGGCCATAGCCGGGAACCTGCCGGTGATGACGGCCACGGCCACGGCCATGGCCGATAACGGGAGGAGGAGGGGGGGGGGGGAAATAGGGTTTGTTTTTTTTTTTTTACTTATCGTGGCCAAGCCACGGCTGGCCACCAACCGGCCACAACCTGGCGCGGCCGTGGCCAGCGACGACGGCCATGGCCATAGCTGTGGCCAGTGACGGGAGGGGGGGGGGGGAAATAGGGTTTGTTTTTTTTTACTTGCGTGGCCTGGCCACTATGGCCAGGCCACAGCCGGGCACGACCATGGCCAGTGATGGGAGGGGGAGGGGGGGGGGAACAGGGTATGTTTTTTTTTACTTGCCGTGGTCGGTGACGGGAGGGGGACGGTGGGAAACAGGGTTTATTTTTTTTCCTTGCCATGTCTTAGCCACCATGGCCAGGCCACGGCTAGGCGCATTTGTGGCTGGCCATGGCCCCGGCCAGGCGCGCCCATGGCCGGTGACGGGAGGGGGAGGGTGGGGAATAGTGTTTTTTTCCCTGGCCATCGCCTAGCCACCGTGGCCAGGCCACGGCCGGCCACCAGCCGGCCACAACTGGGCGTGGCCATGGCTGGTGACGGAAGGGGTGGAGGGGGGAAACAGGGTTTGGTTTTTTTTTTCCTTACTGTGGCCTGGCCACCGTGGCCAGGCCATGGCCGGGCGTAGCCATGGCCGGTGATGGTAGGGGGAGGGGGGGAACAGGGTATGTTTTTTTTTCCTTGCAGTGGCCTGGCCACCGTGGCCAGGCCACGTTCGGCCACCAGCCGGCCATAGCCGGGCGAGACCGTGGCCGGTTACGGGTGGGGGCTGGGGGGTGGGAAATAGGGTTTGTTTATTTTTTATTTCCTTGCCATGGCCTAGCCACTGTGGCTATAATAGATGTGCCACGGTTGATGTGTTATGAAAAATTTCAGTCCAGCCTAGGTCACAACAATTTCATAATGAAAATAAGATGCAATAATATATCTAAGATGTTCATTAGTAAACTACCATGCATAGTTTAATATGCTGAGAAATTGAACCATAACTATATAAAAACCACTAATCAATCATGACTTAATTAATTTAAAATAGAAGCACTAATTAATCGTAAAGTAATTTCTTTAATTAATTTACTATCGATCAGAATCACTAATTAGCACATATTACAATGATGACATATTGCAATCATTATTTATTATAATACCATAATTTATTATTATTAAGTTATAATATTATAAACTAATATAAGTTAATATATATTATAATATTATATTATTAATATTATGATCACAGTAAATATTATAATTTAAAGGGATAATAAATTTTATTTTTCATATTTTATAACATAAAATCCTAATATTGTATTATATCATAATTTAATGTTATATTATAATAAGGTTGTTATATTAATTTTTTATGGTTGATGATGGATATAATATTAAATTTAATATTATAACATTAAACTATAACAACATTCTTACAATGCTACAGGTTTTTTTTTCCAGCCCATGGCCTGGCCACCATGGCCAGGCCACGGCCGGGCGGCCGTCGTGGCCGATGACGTGAGGGGGAGGGAAACAAGGTTTGTTTTTTTTTCCTCCTTGTCGTGGCCTGGCCACCGTGGCCAAGCCATGGCCGGCCAGTAGCCGGCCACAACCGAGCGCGGCCACGGCCAGCGACGATGGCCACGACCACGGTCGTGGCCGGTGACGGGAGGGGTGGGGGGGTGGAATCAGGGTTTGTTTTTTTTTTCCCTTGTCGTGGCCTAGCCACCATGGCCAGTCCACGGCCGGCCACTAGCCGGCCAACGCTGGGCACGGCAGTGGCCGGTGACGAAAGGGGGAGGGGGGGAAACAGGGTATGTTTTTTTCCTTGTCGTGGCCTGGCAACCGTGGCCAGGCCACGGCCAGCCACCAGCCGGCCACGGCCACGGATGTGGCCTATGACAGGAGGGGGAGGGGGGAAACAGGGTATGTTTTTTTCTTTTTTGCTTATCATGGCTTGGCCGCTGTGGTCTGGCCACGGCTAGGAACCAGCCGACGACGATGCCACGGCCATGGTCATGGCTGGTGATGGAAGGAGGAGGGGGGGAATAGGGCTTGTTTTTTTTTTTCTTTCTTGCCGTGTCCAAGCCATGGCCGGCCACCAGTCGGCCGCAACCCGGCGCGGCCGAGGCCGGTGACGAGAGGGGTGGGGGGGGGGGGAAACAGGGATTGTTTTTTTTTTCCTTGTCGTGTCCTGGCCACAGCCGGGCGCGGCCATGGCCGGTGATGGGAGGGGGAGGGGGGGGGAACATGGTATGTTTTTTTTTTACTTTTCGTGGCCGGTGACGGGAGAGGGAGGGGGGGGAATAGGGTTTGTTTTTTTTCCTTGCCGTGGCTTGGCCACCGTGGCTGGGCCATGGCCAGGCGCTTCCGTGGCTGGCGACGATGGCCAAGGCCACGGACGGGTGCGGCCGTGGCTGGTGACGGGAGGGGGAGGGGGGGAACAGGGTTTTTTTTTCCCTTGCCGTGGCCTGGCCACCATGGCCAGGCCACGGCCGGCAACCAGCCGGCCACAACTGGGTGCGGCCATGGCCGGTGATGGGAGGGATGGACGGGGGAAATAGGGTTTTATTTTTTCCTTGTCGTGGCCTGGCCACCGTGGCCAGGCCACGGCCGGGCGCGGCCGTGGCCGATGATGGGAGGGGGAGGGGGGGGAACAGGGTATGCTTTTTTTTTCCTTGCGGTGGCCATGGCCAGTGACAGGAGGGGGAGGGGGGGAAACAGGGTTTGTTTTTTTTTCCTTGCCGTGGCTTGGCCACCAGCCAGCCACGGCCATGGCCGTGGCCGGTGACGGGTGGGGGAGAGTGGGGGGAAACAGGGTTTTTTTTTCATTCCGGTGGATGGCCAGGCCATGACCGGCTGCTAGCCGGCCCCGGCTGTGGCCGGCGAGCTCGGGAATGGCCCCGGCCGGGGCAAGCGCGAGCACGGCTCCGACCGTGGCTGGCGAGATAGGAGGGGAGTGGGGGAGGGGGGTGGGGACTTACCCAAAAATGGAAGTCGCCAAAGAGTAGATCGGGTGCCGGAGGGCTGCCGGAGCTCCGCCAGAGGTGGGGAAGAGGGAGGAGGAGAAAGATGGACGGAGAGGAGCAGTCGGCTAGTTGTGGGAGAGAAAACGGGGAGGAAGAAGAGGGGGGGAGGGGTTTTTATATATACAAGGATTAGCGACGCAATAATGCATCGCTAATGCGTCGCTAACTAGCGACGCAATTAATTGGATTGGAGGGAATTTAGTGACGCAGAGTTGCATCGCTAAATGCATCGCTAAAAATTATTAATTTATAATAATATTAATTTCATTTAGTAATTATTATAGTTTATTATATATATATTATATAGTGATAATTTTATGTATCCAAATATATAGAAATCTTTGCCGCTCGTTTCATTGGAGCCCCAGAGTGATGTGGGTGTGGCCGCGATGTTACATGTCTGCTTCCTTCCCGTGGCCGGCGCTGCTGGCCTTTTCTCCCCTCCGCCGCCCTCGGTGGTGCTTCGATCTCTTATCATGGGTTACCTCCCAGGTGGCCGATCGGGGGGTCGGGCTCGGCCTTGTGCCGCTCCTATCTGTCCCCTAAATCAGGAGACGGATAAGGGCCTACCATGATGGTGACAGTTGATGGATCAAGAGTTATAGTTCGATTTAGGAGAGGGAGCCTTTGCGGACCATCGTCTTCTTCCTATGCACAGTAAAGCCATGGAACCTGTGCTATCGTCACCGAAAGGGCTCAAAGGGAGTTTTACCAGGAGATGTGTCACTCTCTTCCTACTCTCTGGCTACAACCCCTCTCACCGTGCCACGAGAGCCATTGGAAATTGGGGGCGGAAGGGGGATGGAACAAGGAACCCTCTGATCTCCATAAAGATACCGCGCTGAAGAAGGTCATAGGAGAACCTTTTCTTCCCCGACCGATGGAGACTCCCAAGAAACGCAACTCATTGTAAGCCTTGAACTTGGGTATGATCTCTTTCTCATTAGAAGCCTCTTCCTCTGCATCACTGTTTGCGACGGAATTTTGCATCGCTATATAGCGACGAAAAAATGTGTCGCTGTTCAGTGACAAAAATTTGCGTCGCTGAACAGCGATGCATTTTTTTTGCATCATTGTATAGTGACGCATATATTTGCATTGTTAAATAGCGACGCATTTATGCATCGCTAAAAATTAATAATTTATAATAATATTAATTTTATTTAGTAATTATTATAGTTTATTATATATAATATTATATAGTGATAATTTTATATATCAAAATATAGAAATCTATGCCGCTCGTTGCACTGGAGACCCGGGGTGACGTGGGTGTGGCCGCAATGTTACATGTCCGCTTCCTTCCTATGGCCAACGCTATTGGCCCTTTCTCCCCTCCATCATCCTTGATGGTGCTTCGATCTCTTATCGCGGGTTACCTCCCAGGTGGCCGATTGGGGGGTCAGGCTTGGCCTTGTGCCGCTCCCGTCTGTCCCATAAATTAAGAGATGGGTAAGGGCCTACCATGATGGTGACAGGTGACGGATTGAGAGTTACGGTTCGATTTAGGAGAGGAAGCCTTTGCGGACCATCGTCTTCTTACTACGCGCAGTAAAGCCATGGAACCTGCGCTATCATCACCAAAAGGGCTCGAAGGGAGTTTTACCAGGCGAGGTGTCACTCTCTTCCTACTCTCTGGTTGCAACCCCTCTCACCGTTCTACGAGAGCCATTGAAAATTGGGGGCGGAAGGGGGATGGAACAAGGAACCCTCTAATCTCCATAAAGAGACCGCGCTGAAGAAGGTCATAGGAGAACCTCTTCCTTCCCGACCGATGGAGACTCCCAAGAAATGCAACTCATCGGAAGCCTTGAACTTGGGTATGATCTCTTTCTCATCGGAAGCCTCTTCCTCCGCGTCACTATTTTTGATGGAATTTTGTGTCGCCATATAGCGACGAAAAAATGCGTCGCTGTTCAGCGATGCAATTTTGCGTCACTCAACAGCGACGCATTTTTTTTGCGTCGCTGTATAGCGATGCATATATTTGCATTCCTAAATAGCGATACATTATACATCACTAAAAATTAATAATTTATAATAGTATTAATTTCATTTAATAATTATTATAGTTTATTATATATATATTATATAGTGATAATTTTATATATCGAAATATATAGAAATCTATGCCGCTCGTTTCACTGGAGCCTTGGGGTGACGTGGGTGTGGCCGCGATGTTACATGTCCGCTTCCTTCCCGTGGCCGGCGCTGCTGGCCCTTTCTCCCCTCCGTCGCCCTTGGTAGTGCTTCAATCTCTTATCGTGGGTTACCTCCAAAAGTATTGAAAAGAATCAAGCTTTCAACAGAATGACCATACTTGTATGCATCAAAAGTGTTAAATTTCCTATTGGGATGTCATTTTTCCTTTACTGATTCCTTGACTGATTGACGATATATAGCACAAACAGCTTCCATATAGAGATTGAAATCCTCTAAAATTGAAGAAAGCATATCTTCCTAACTGTCCCAGTTCATAGTTTTCTTTCTGCAATGATTCTTAGCAAAATCTCCATTAGAAGCTAAATCAACAGCTTCTCTTTCAGAAGCGTCATCGAATCCAATATCATATAGTGCTGTTGGGATGTAATTTTTCCTTTACTGATTCCTTGACTGATTGGCGATATATAACACAAACAGCTTCCATGCAGAGCTTGAAATCCTCTAGAATTGAAAGAAAGCATATCCCTAAACTCTTGAGCCCTAAAACCCTATTTAGCGACACATACTAATTCGTTGCTAATGCGTCGCTAAATAGCAACGCATGTATGCGTCGCTGATAGCGACACAATTATGCATCGCTAATCAGTGACGCAATTATGTGCGTCACTATCAGTGACGCATATTCATGCATCGCTATTTAGCGACGCAATTATGCGTCGCTAAACAGTGATGCATCATAGCATCGCTGAACATTCATCACTGTTCAATGACGCAATTATGCGTCGCTAAATAGCGACTTATCGATATGAGTCGCTATATGCGTCGCTATTTTGCGATGAAAATTTTTGGAGTCGCTAAATCCGTCGCTAATTAGCGACTGATTTAATGAGTCGCTAAATTGCGTCGTAGATTTTATGGGTTGCAATTGTGTCACAATTTTGTCGTTATTTTGCGACGAAAATTTGTGTCGCTAAATTGTGTCACTATTTCATGAATTTCTTGTAGTGTTCTTTTGCAAGAAGCAGGGTCATTGAAAGAGGAACTGTCCTCTTTATATTGCATCCCTTGACCCGAATAGGTCTAAGAAGGGGAAGCAGCAAGGAAATGTTGAACAGGATATTTATATGATAACACCTTGTAATTTCTCTATCTATGATACTACTAATTGGGTGTTAGATACCGAAAGTCCAATTCACATACGTAAGTCTTTACATGGACTTCAAGTTAGTAGAATATTCAAGGATGGTGGGAGATTCTTAAACATGAAAATTGAAGCCAAGTTCCAGTCCTGGCATTGGGAGTCGTCAAACTTGTTTTTGAGTCTTGTACAATCTTTTTTAAAAAATGCCATTATTGTCCATCTTTCATTTTAAATATCATTTCTGTAGGCCAATTGGCCATGTCTGGTTATGAACTATCAATAAAGAATGACGTTTGCAAAATCATTATGAATGGTTCTATTGTGATGAATGAATATATGAGTAATGACATATATGTACTATCCCGACCTGTTAGTATAATTTATACATCTAGCAAACGCCCTAGGATAAATGATATCAGTAATGCTTACCTTTGGTACTGCCAGCTAGGTCATATTAACAAGAATAGGATAAAAAGGTTTACTTGAGGTTAATGATTTTGAATCATTACCAACCTGTGAATCTTGTCTTCTGGGTAGACTGACCAAATCATCTTTTGGTGGAAAAGGTGAATGGGCCAATAAAATTCTAAGTCTGATACATACCGATGTATGCGGACCTATGAATGTCAGTGTCAGAGATGGGCATAACTATTTCATTACGTTTACAAATGATTTTTTGAGGTATGATTATATATTCTTGATGAGACATAAGTCTGAATCATTTGAAATGTTCAAACGATATCGTAATGAAGTAGAAAAAAAAACTAAAAAGTTTATCAAAACCCTTTGATCAGATCGAGGTGGTGAATATCTTTCCAGTGAGTTTTTAACATATCTTGAGAAGAATGGGATTCTCTCTCAATGGACACCTCTAGGGATACCTTAGTTAAATGGAGTGTCCGAAAGGAGAAATCAAACCCTGTTAGACATGGTTCGGTCCATGATGGGCTTTGCTTCTCTGCCAATCTCCTTTTGGGGTTATTCTTTAGAGTCAGCTTGTTATCTTTTAAATAGTATTCCAAGTAAGTTTGTTAACAAAACACCATATGAGATATGGACTGAGCATAAGCCGATACTCTCACATCTTCGGGTCTGGGGCTGCTTGGCTTATGTCAAATGTTTGGAAATAGATAAGCTTGGACCTAGGTTTGACCAGTGCCTATTTGTAGGATATTCAAAAGAGTCTAAGGGATATTACTTTTACTTACCTGAAGAACAAAAATTGTTCGTTAGTCTTAGGGCTATCTTTTTAGAAAAGGAGTTCCTTGGTGAAGGAACTGGAGCTACTAAGATTAAACTTAGTGAAGTTCAACAAGAATAAAAATTGACATACTTAAGAGACAATATAGAAGCAGATTTGATTAGATCAAAACCTGAGCCCATATAAGAACCATTAAGGAGATCTAGTAGGGTACTACATCAACCAAATAGATACTATGGTTTCTTGGTACGGACGATGATCCTATTGAATTTGATGAGAACAATGGTGATCTCATCACCTATATGGATGCAATGTAGAGGTTTGACTCTGAGAAATGGTTAGAAGCCATGAAATCTAAAATGGAGTCTATAAAAATCAATAATATATGGACATTGGTTGATCCATCCTAAAACCCATTTGGTGCAAATGGAATTTTAAAAGAAAAAGAGGCATAGATGGGCAGGTAGAGACCTATAAAGCCTGTCTGGTTGCCAAGGGATATCGTCAATGTTATGGTATAGACTATGATGAGACATTTCTCCTATGGCAATGCTCAAATCCATTCGGATTATGCTTGCTTTAGCAGCATACTTTGATTATGAAATCTGACAAATGAATGTCCGAACAGCTTTTTTGAATGGTGAGCTAGAAGAGGAGGTGTATATGATACAATATAAAGGGTTTACATCCACAGATGAGTCAAAAGTGTGCAAGCTTGAAAGATCCATTTATGGATTGAAGCAGGCATCTCGGAGTTGGAACATGCGTTTTGATAAATGTATCAAGATGTATGGTTTCGTTAGGAACAGAGAAAAACCTTGCATTTACAAATGGGCTAATGGTTCTATGGTTGTATTCCTTGTATTGTATGTGAATGATATTCTCTTAATCGGGAATGACATCCTAGCATTATAGGGAATAAATGTCTGATTGTTATCTCAGTTCTCTATGAAGGACTTGGGTGAAGCCTCTTATATACTTGGTATAAAAATCTATAGAGATAGATCTAGGAGGCTTCTAGGATTATCTCAATCTACGTACATAAACACTATGCTAAAACGATTCAGCATGGAGAATTTCAAGAAAGGCTATCTCCCAATAGGCCATAGAATTTCTCTCTCCAAAAAGGATTGTGCGACAACTCCTGAGGAAAGAGAGCGTATGAGTAGGATTCCATATGCTTCGACATGGGTTCTATCATGTACGCTATGACATGTACTAGACCAGACGTGGCATATTTACTAGGGATAGTGAGCAGATACTAATCTGACCCAGGTGAAGCTCATTGGAAAGTAGTAAAAACTATCCTTAAGTATTTATGACATACTAAGGACCAATGGCTAATTTATGGAGAACCTAACTTAAAACTTATGGAGTATACTGACTCCAATTTTTAGTCAGATAGGGATGATAGCAAGAGTGTGCCAAGATTTGTCTTTACCCTAAATGGAGGAGCGATCTACTGTAAAAGTTCTAAGCAGCACACTGTGGCAGACTCCATTTGTGAGGCATTATATATTGCGGCATCGGATGCAACAAAAGAAGCTATATGGTTACAAAAGTTTCTAAAAGAACTGGAAGTGACATCTTCTCTAGATGGTCCTATTTCGTGTACTGTGACAACACCAGAGCCATTGCTCAAGCTAAAGAGCCAAAGTCCCATCAATACACCAAACATATTCTGCATCATTATCACCTTGTGCGAGAAATCATGGAGCGAGGTGACATCGACCTTTAGAAGATTGATGGAAAGGAGAACCCAGCTGACCCATTCACTAAAGCTCATGGAATCAAAGAATTTAATGACCATAAATGGAAGATGGGTATTAGATACTGTTCTGAGTGGCTTTAGTCCAATTGGGAGCTATTGGGAATTATGTTCTAAAGCCAATCAACTAACATGTAGATGATTGTCCAAGTTGTAAATATATATGAATTATTAATTAATAAAATATTTATTTGGCAGTTCATCACATTGCATCTTCCTAAAATAAATTCTTTTGTGATGGAGTCCTTAGAACCATAATCGATTCAATAAAGAGAGGGTTTATTGAGTAGTTCTTAAAATAGTTGTGATCAAATGATATATAGTTATAGGACAACTATGTATCAAGTAAAGGTTGTTGTATATCATATGGGTTGGTTGTCCTCTTTACCAAGGAGTGTGGTGACACTGGTATGACATGCAGGTGAGGTGTATGACATATCACTAAACGTGACCAATCTATGAAATACTCTTCTGCTAAGAAGTGTTCGTGAAGGGATATGGATATAAGTGTCCCTCTAACCTGAGATCACCATGGTAGCTTGCAAGCAACCTACTATACTTTAATGCTGGATTACCTGCATTTTTAATCCAATGACAGAAGGTTTTTGGGTGTAGTAAAGTACTTGTGGAGCAGTGAGTGGATCAAGATGGGATTGACCTCTCCAAATAGTTTGGAATAAATGTCTCACTATGTTTCAATTTAGCAAAACCTTGGCCAAAGTAGTCCTTGTGAGGAGTCACAGGACTTGTGAAGATTGAGACACTTTATGGATGAGCTGATTAAGGGTTGGCAGTTAAACCCTAAGTCATCTTGAGCATTGAGGGTCAAAAGGATGACTTATATGGTAACCATATGCCAGAGGTTCTTGATTATTGCTTTGCAACCTTCAGCCTATCTGGACATTGGGTGTCATTGCTAGATGGTGACTTCGTTTAGTATAGAAGTGTTCCAGTGCTACCGGCTTAGTGTTCGAACCTATAGGTCACACACCATAGGGGATTCTGCCTGACTGGATGATTGAAAAATTAAATGTTAGTAAATTAATTGGAGAATTAAATTGGCAATACGATTGTTGGATAGCTCAATTTGATTGAGCTATGAATATCTGGGTCAAATCAAATAGGATTTGGTTTAAGCTCAAAAATTAAGTAAGCCTAATGTTAACATCCTTACCTATTTAAATTCAAATTATGAATTTGAATTTCAAACTGATTTTAATTTCAAGTTTAAATTTTGAATTTAAAATGGATGTTAATGATCTCTCCCTAATTACCCCTCATTTCTTAACTTATAACCTTTTTCGGTTTTTAACTAAAAAGAAGATGAAGGGCTTTTTTCTTAACTTCAAACCTTTTTGGTTTTTGGCTAAAAAGAGGATGAAGGGTTTCTTCCTTATCTTTTAAGAAACGTTGAAAAAAAAAGATATGAGAAGTTTTTAGGATGAAAGAAATTCAGGCTATAAAGCCAAGGGTAAAAAGGTTTCCTCAAGATCTTTCCTCAACATCTTTTAGACAACTCAAAGAGTACCTTGGTGTTGAAAAGAAGAAATCTTATCATCGAAGCCTCGAATCCACCTTACAAATAGGTTTTATCTTCTTTTTTTAATGTTGCAATAGTAATAATTTTTGTAAATTTAAAATTGAGATAATTCATCTCTTGTCAGGCATGGACCGTATCATGAGATCACGACACGTCCTCTTAGAGTATAAACTATCTAATAATTGCAAGGTTAAGGGTCTAATCTATTATACTACGATCTGTCTCTCTTAGGCACGTATCATATCTTGAGATCATGATACGTCGATAGAGGGTACAAGCCGTGTATGCCAAATCAAAACCTCGATCAAAAAAATAACTCAAAAGATATAATAAAGAAGAGCATAACTTTTATTGCATAGAAATTAAGAATAAAAAGAAAGATAAAACCTGATTACAGGCTTTATCATCATCCCAAGTTGAAGGAATCTAGCTATGCATTGCTGCTGCTAGCATCCCCTCCATAATTTTCCTCTCCCAGGCCTAAATACAATAATCTAAATAAAAGAAGAATAAAAAGAGCTTTGTAGAAACTCCTCCCCCTAACTACTGCTTGAGGTTCTCCTTTTATAGAGCTCTTCTAGGGTTTCCTCCTAGTCAAAGTTGGAGTCCATCAGGCACTCAAGATCATTCAGATATTATGAGAAAATTTCTCAGTCATCCGTTCAACATCACCTGCCTTATTTTGCACCGAGAATCATGCGAAATCATCTCTTTCTTCCTTTTTGGGCAAAATGAGTCCTGATTTGAGTGTTGTCTGCATCGTTGGACTCCAAAAATCGAGCTCTTTCCATCTATAGGCTCCTTTTCCACAAACATCATAAAAAGTATCAATTCTTAATAAATTTAAAGTAATTAATATTTATTTTAATAGTTATATTGGGATAATAAATAAACTTATCACACCCCCCAACTTAATCATTGCTAGTCCCTTAGCAATGTAAGTAAAATAAAACCATGCGTCTCTAAAATTCTCTTTTGCAAAATTAAATATAGGCTTAAGGTTGAAAGAAGATAGCCAGTATCACTAAGTATTGAGTTTCTGAAGTAAATTTTGCTATCAGAACTATCAGAAACTTTCTTAGAGTTCATTTATAGATCTAGAGCACTTATGCTTATGATGTCTAACTTAGCATTTCGGTACTAGCTTGTAAGAAACAATGGTATCTTCGCTTATCACTTACTTAGAGCAACTTTTATACGTACCCTCAAATTAACCATATGACCTAAGGTATCTTTCACACTGCATGATATATATTTTTTTATTTTTTTTTATTATTATTATTTTAGCAATATCTTTACATTGCCCATTTTTTGATGCGAACAACAGTGCTTACTTAGGCGAAGGTGCCTGGTTACTCAATGAAAAACCAATGTTTAGACTTTATATATATATATATATATATTATTTTTTTATCAGGCAGGTAGCTCTTTCCTTGAATTTAAGTTTCTCATTGGGGTGTATATTAATTACCAATTTTCAATAATAATTGAATCTCCAATTTACCTTACAACTAATACCTAATTTACCTCATCAGTGTGCATGTGCAATGAAAGTACTAATAGCCTTTAGATGACCTAAGTAAGTTACTAAAAGTTTGACTAGCTAGTCTACTCCTTGGCTCTCTATAGTAATTAGCCAATACTTTCTAACTCTATTACCTTTTTCTAGTCAATTTTGCTCAAGAATTTCTTTCATAGCACAAAAATTTTGAAATTTTTAAAAAATACCAAAGTGTTTTCAAAAAGGTTTCTCTTACCCCCAACTTAATTTTCATTGTCTTCAATGAAGTAAGGAAGAATAAAATAAGAAGAAACACCACCTGGATGAGATATGCCTTGTGTAATATTAGGAGTGACCGTGCGGAGTAGTCTCTTATTCCTAAAAATAAGAATCATGAAATAAAGTTTAGAACATAAAAATTTTGGGTTGCCTCCAAAAAGTGCTAAGTTTAACGTCTTTAGCCAGACGTCATGGCTCACTTTGATTACCATTATCAAGGAGTTTGATGATCCCTTCCTTTACTACTTCCTTCATGGTTGGTTTAAGTTTTCTTTGGGGGTCTCTTATAGGCTTAGTTTTCTCCCTTAAGTGAATCCTATGCTGAACGATCGAGGGGCTAATCCCTTTTATGTTAGCCATGGTCCATCCTAACGCTTTTTTATTCTCATTCAATAGTTTCCTTTCTTGTGAGGAGTCTAGGTCGGTTAAAATAATCACAGGCAAGGTTTCTAATGGACCTAGATATGCATAGTTGAGATGATTGGGAAGTTGTTTCAGTACTTTTTTTAGTAGTTCAGTTAAAAGTTTTCATCTTGATTTTTCATCAATTATAGCAACCTCATTAATTTGCTCCCCATCTTGGTTTATGCAGGTTTCTAGGTCAAGCTTTTCATCACTAAGGTCAATTGGATCGTAAACAGTATCCTGAACATAATTTGAGTCGCTCGTTTGATATGTATTGGTAAGATTAAAAATATTAAGATCAATTGACATATTCCTAAAGGAGAGTTTTATTAATCCATTTCGATAATTAATTAGGGTATTAGCTATGGCCAAAAATGGTCTACCTAAAATCATTGGGATGTGGCTTTTTGGGTTTGTCACCGATTCAGTTTCTAAAATCATAAAGTCCAATGGGTAGATAAAGTTACCAACTTTGATCAATACATCCTTTATTATTCCCTTGGGTACTTTCAATGAGTGATCAGCTAGTTGTAGGATCATTTTTGTAGGCTTTAGTTCTCCTAACCCTAGTTGCTCATATACAGAGTATGACAATATATTAACACTTGCCCCTAAGTTAATAGAGCCCTATTTATGAGGGTGTTCCCCATAATGCATGAAATAGTGGGTGACCCTGGATCTTTATATTTTATTGGCATATAGTTTGATAGATAAGAGCTCACACTGGCTGCCAGAAAGGCTTTCTTGGGCACATTGGTGGTCTTCTTTTTGGTACATAGATCCTTAAGGAATTTGGCATAGGTTGGGACTTGTTGGATCATATCCAGTAAGGGGATGTTCACTTTAACTTGCTTAAAGACCTCCAAAATCTTATCAAATTGGGCTAAATTTTGATTGACTTATGTCTATTTGGGAATGGAGCTGCAACCCTAATTTTTTGTTTATTTCTTCTGACATGGGCTCAACTGGTGGGTTGGGCATTACATAAGACTCTGATGCCTCAGGTGTTTCGGGCTGACCCATCTCAATAAGTTGTTCAAGTGGTGGGACTTCTAATTCTTCTTCTTCATATGTATCCACCTGATATATTTGTTTTCCAGATCTTAATGTATGAATGATGCTTAGTTGGTTAATCTGGGCTCCTTGTTTGGATCCTTGGATGTTTAGGTTCCTAGGGTTAGCTTCGGGCTGACTCGGTAGCTTACCCCATTCTCTTTCACTAAATGCTATGGCTAGTTGACCTATCTGGGTTTCTAGTTTTGTAATGGATTGTGCATGTGAGTGAAGAAGTTGAGTATTCATTTATAGCCCTTTCAATGCTTGTAACACCTTCTTTTCAAAGTAGGATTATAATTATTTGGTGGAGGTTGAGGAGTACTTGGATATTGAGAATACGATATGCTTCTGAATTGGGTCTCTTGATGGTCAGGCCTAATTGATGTTGGACTGATGATAGGTTGGGGTTTCTGATGCGTGTTGTAATGCAACGATTAAAACACCTTAATTTGCTATTAGAATAGCAAGAGTAAGGGATCGATTCCACAGGGACTTTAGCGATTATCTTGAAATAAATTTATAAATTTAACTAAATAGATAATTATTAGTGCAAAATAATTAAGATATGGTCTATCTTATAAGAGCACGGCTCGTACCCGTAGATCACGGCCCGTCCCTTTTAAGCATAGATCAGTCTAAAATTATTTCCACTTAAATATAATTTAATAACAATTAAACATGAATAAATTTTATTTTAATAACAACCAAGAGTGCATGGAAGAGTTTTATTTGCTAACATTAAGAAGGCAACAAAAAGCAATAAATTCTCCTAAATCAAACCGGACCCTCCGCTGCATATGCCTCCAAGCACGGACTCTTCCTGGGAACAGAATAGCCTCCACGGCTGACGGACAGAGTCTCCAAACGGAACGCCCACAAACGGATGAGCAGAGTCTCCAGATGGGCTTTCGACAGATGCATGGACGGATTCCTCCCTTAAGCGAAGCCTCCACGATCGTCTACTGCTAGGAACAGAGCCTTTGAATTCTCCTCCTTCAACAGCAACCTCCATGGACGTCTCATGGATGGCAACCTGGAACAGAGCTTCTCATAGCCTGGGAACAGAGCTTCTCACGGCCGCTTCTTCGATTGAGGAAGAAGAGATCTCCCCGAATCCACCGATGGCTCTCGAGGACTCCTCTTTTGCTACTATTTGTAGAATCCCGGATGCGGTGAACAATGTTTCCAAAATAGAGGACATGGGCGGCGAGAAAATCCTGGATAAATAGTGAATAAAATTAAATTCCTTCAAGATGAATTTAATTCATTCAATTTGATAACTTCCTATCCAATTTATTCCTTAATTGGCAGAGGAAATGGTTGGATTTGAAATAGGAGAAGAATCGGATGAAAATAAGAAATCTGGCTGAGAAGACGATGAAGTCGGCACTGGGTTTGCCGACTTCGCTTTAAAATGCTTACTGAAACGGATAAATCAATGTAAAATCAATTTGGGCTCATCTTAAATCCGATTTGAGTGCCGTTTGCGTCATTAAATTTCTAAAATCGAGCTCTTTAAATTGATAAGGTTTTACCTAAAATATTATATAAAATATTAAAATATTAAATAATAATAGGTACGTTAAATTATTAATTAATAGGTTTAATGATAATTATTTATGCGTTTATCACTCCCCCCAACTTGAATCTTACTCGTCCTCGAGCAAATAAGAAATTTAGAAATATGTACCAAGCTAGTCCAAGAATTGATAGTTATCTTACAGTTCTTCTTAAAAATTTTTGGTTAGATCATAAGGGAGGTACTTCATTGGATTATTAAGTTACCCATTTAGTGATAAAGTGTAGTCCATAAGAATTTATAGAAGTCTTCCTTCACCAACTTTCCACTTCTCTAATTAAGTCTTCTAACTTAATTTGGGTTGGGTGTAATGTCTTTTGTAATTTGGTTCCCTTATTTATTTATTTATGTGTAAAGTCAGTGCAATGTCCTAACCCCTTGCTTTCTAATTAACCCTTGTAGCGAGCTTTAGGCCAATGGCTCCCAAACCAATTGGTTTTAGGGCATTAGGTGTAAAACACCCCTCGGACTTACTTACTCGAGTCAAAAAGGCTTTAGGTAGGACTGACTCTACTTAGGTTCTTTTACATTCTCACCTTTTTACGCGAACAACATCACTTTCTTAGGTGACGGGGCCCGGTTACTCAGTGAAAATGCTAAGAACCTAATTTATTAACTTTAAGAGAGATTTTTTTCTTTTTTTTTGAATAACATTTTCACCCATACCCTTATTAAGTAGATTGTACTATTAAGATCAGTGGTCAGGAGGGTCTGAAATTATTCTAAAAATTTTTCTGGCTAAACCCTACCTTTTATTAGGTTTTCTTAATAATTTATTCCTCAGTATCTCAAAAATAATCTAACCATTAATTCATTAATAGACTGCTTGATTAACTTCAAATCGAGACAGAATTTGGTACACACATCTGATTATAGTTTTACTCGAGGATTTACTTATTCTTTTTCCTCCCCCCCAACTTAATTTCCATTGTCCCTAATGGAAGAAAAATTAATTTCAAGGAAAGATACTACCTGGTAGAGTATTTGAAGGTTGGACGTTTCATTGTTGCCATCTTCTTTCAATCTGCTTCTGTTGCTCTTCTCTGGTCATACTAAAAGAACATACTAAAAGAACAGAAAGTTAAAAATAACTAATAAACTGGGTTGCCTCCCAAGAGCGCTAAGTTTAAAGTCTTCAGCCAGACTGTGCTACTTATTATGATAATGTTGGGTTCACAAGATCAATTGATTCAACAATTTCTCCATCATTAATTTCTTCTATATATGGTTTCAAACGTTGGCCATTTACTTTGAATGTATTTCCTTGCTTGGGGTCTTTAAGCTCTACAGCTCCATGGGAAATACTTGAGTTACTATAAAAGGTCCATTCCATCGTGAACGAAGTTTTCCAGGGAAAAGGTGTAATCTTGAATTGTAAAGCCATACTTTTTGATTTGGTTCAAAAATTTTTCTACTAATAAATTTGTCATGATATGCTTTGGTTCATTCTTTATAAATTTTTGAGCTCTCATATGCCTCATTTCGTAGCTCTTCTAACTCATTCAATTGGAGTTTTCTATTGACACCTGCATTTTTCATATCATAATTAAATTGCTTGATGGCCCAAAATGCACGGTGTTCTAATTCTACAGGTAAATGACAGGCTTTTCCAAATACGAGCCTGTAAGGAGACATTCCTATGGGAGTTTTAAATGCAGTACGATAAGCCCATAATGCATCATCCAAACGTTCTGACCAATCTTTCCTATCGGTCTCACCATTTTCTCAAGGATATTTTTAATTTCTCTATTTGATATTTCAACTTGGCCACTAGTTTGGGGATGATAAGGTGTAGCTACCTTATGAGTAATTCCATATTTGTTCATTAATCCTTCAAAGTGTCTATTCGTGAAATGTGTACCCCCATCACTAATTATAGCCCTTGGGCATCCAAAACGACTAAGGATATTATGCTGAATAAACTTGATTACAACTTTATGGTCATTGGTTCGAGTTGCCATGGCTTCAATCCATTTTGACACATAATCAACTGCCACTAGAATGTATTCAAATCCAAAAGAGGAAGGAAATGGGCCCATAAAATCAATACCCCATACATCAAAAATTTCTACAACCAAGATAGGGTTTAGGGGCATCATGTCTTTTCGAGATATATTTCCTGTTTGTTGACATTGGAGACAATTACGGCTAAATTCATGTGCATCTTTAAAAAGAGTTGGCCAATAAAACCCACTTTGCAGTACCTTTGCTGCAGTTTTCTTTCCACTAAAATGTCCTCCACAGGCAAGAGAATGACAGAAGTTAAGTATACTTTTGAATTCACTCTCGGGAACACATCGCCTAATCACCTGATCTGAACAGTACTTAAATAATTCAGGGTCTTCCCAAAAGTAATATTTGATTTGTGAGAAAAATCTATCTTTTTCTTGTTTTGTCCAGTGGGAAGGTACTTTTCCTGTTGCCAAATAATTCACAATGTGGGCAAACCAGGGAAGACTGCTATGGGAAATTGAGAACAATTGCTCATCAGGGAACTTATCTCTGATTATTTCTTTATTGTATTCCACTGAGATCCTAGAGATATGATCTGCTACCATATTTTCAGAACCCTTCTTATCTAAGATTTCTAGATCAAATTCTTGTAGTAGAAGGATCCATCTAATCAGTCTGGGTTTTGTATCCTTTTTTGATATAAGATGCCTCAACGCTGCATGATCTGAATAAACTAAAACCTTAGACCCTAACAGATATGATCTAAACTTTTCTAGGGCAAACACAACTGCTAGTAATTCTTTTTCAGTGGTAGTATAGTTCATTTGTGCATCTGAAAGAGTTTTGCTAGCATAATAAATTACATGGGGTTCTCGATTGAGTTTCTGTCCTAGAACTGCCCTACAGCATAATCAGAAGCATCACACATGATTTCAAAAGGTATGGTCCAATCTGGGGGCTTGATAATTGGTGCAGTGGTCAAAGCAGTTCGAAGGATGTTATAGGCTGTTAGACAATCTTTATCAAAATTAAAAGAACTATCCTTGGTCAACAAATTACACAATGGTCGAGAAATTTTACTGAAATCTTTGATGAAGCGTCTATAAAAACCAGCATGACCAAGGAAAGATCGTACTTGTTTAACTGAGGTTGGGGGTGGTAGATTTGAGATCAATTCAACCTTGGCTTTATCAACCTCAATACCTCTCTCTGAAACAATGTGTCCAAGCACAATTCCCTCACGAACCATAAAATGGCTCTTCTCCCAACTTAGGACTAAATTCATTTCCATACATCGTTTCAGTACCTTAGTCAAGTTCTCGAGGCAGCTATCAAATGATGCACCAAAAACTGAAAAATCATCCATAAATACTTCCAAAAATTGACCAATCATATCAGAAAATATGGCCAACATACATCGTTGAAAAGTGGCTGGTGCATTACAAAGACCAAATGGCATGCGTCTAAAGGCAAATGTTCCAAAGGGACAAGTGAAGGTGGTCTTTTCTTGATCTGCAGGAAATACTGGGACTTGATTGTATCCTGAATATCCATCTAAGAAACAAAAGAAACTTTGTCCCGCTAGCCGTTCTAGAATTTGATCGATAAAAGGCAAAGGAAAGTGGTCTTTCCTAGTCACGGCATTCAACTTTCGATAATCTATACACACTCTCCAACTAGTTGATGTGCGAGTAGGAATTGATTCGCCCTTTTCATTTTTAATCACGGTAATACCCAATTTTTTAGGTACTACTTGGATTGGACTGACCCATTGGCTATCTGAAATTGGATAAATGATACCAGCATCAAGCCATTTTACTACTTCTTTCTTAACAACATCCCTCATGTTTGGATTTAGCCTTCGTTGCATGTCTCTATGTGGTTTGGCTTCAATTTCACTATGAATGTGGTGCATGCAAACGGAAGGGTCAATTCCCTTAATATCAGCTATTGTCCATCCAATTGCCTCTTTATGTTCTTTAAGTACATCTACCAATTTATCTTCTTGCTCAGAGGTTAGGGTAGATGCAATGATTACTGGAAGGGTGTCATTGGGTCCAAGGAATGAATATTTTAAGTCATCTGGAAGAGGTTTCAATTCTAGTTGGGGTGGTTCTTCCAAGGATGGTATTAAAGGACTTGGTTTAGTTGGAAGTGGTTCATATTTTATAGTCCAAGGAGGGATGGTGTCGAACTTAGGTGGTTCTAATAACATGTTTATCTCTTTGGTATACTCATCAATATCAAAGTCATCTATTCCAAAATGTGTAAGACATGTTTGTAAAGGATCCGAATCAATCAAACTTTGGAATTTCTTATCTACTACTTCCTCTATCATGTTTACTTCATTTAAATCATACACAGGTGGTCCTTGGGAAGCATTAAAAATATTTAATCTCATCTTCTTGTTTCCAAAAGATACATCCATCACACCTGTTCTACAATTTATGCATGCATTAGCAGTAGCTAGAAAAGGTCTTCCAAGGATGATGGGAATTTGGTTAGGATTACCGCTAGATTCCATATCTAACACAAGGAAGTCGACAGGAAAATAGAATTCATCCACCTTTACTAATACATCTTCCAATATTCCACGAGGTTCTTTGACTGATCTATCTGCCAATTGTAGTGTTACTGTCGTGGGTTTCAACTCTCCAAATCCGAATAATTCATACACTGAACTTGGGAGAAGGTTTACACTCGCACCCAAATCTAATAATGCTTTCTTGATTGTGAAGTTTCCTATGACACATGATATAATCGGGGTACCAGGATCTTTTAGTTTGGGTGGGGTTATTTGCTGAACAACTGAGCTGACTTGCTCAGTCAAATGTATCTTTTTTGGTATTTGTGTCTTGGCTTTCCGTTTTTGTGTGCATAGATCCTTCAAAATTTGGCATAAGCTGGAACTTGCTTGATAGCATCGAGAAGAGGTAAGTTTATTTGGACTTGCTTAAATAACTCAAGCATCTCATTCATTTTATATTCTTCTTATCTGAAGGCAAAGGAGATTCTAAAGCACTAGGGAATGGGGCTTTAGGTATGATTGCTTGATCATTGAATTCCTTTTCTTTTCATTTCTTCTCTCTTCTGGTTTAGCCACTTCTAATTTCTGGGTTGGTTCAGGTGGGTTCAATGTTTTCCACTTCTGAGAGTCATGACTGATTTAGCATGTTCTGGGAATTTGTCAGGACTATTGGAACCTTCAGCCATGAATTGTCCTTTCGGGTTATCGATAGGCTGACTAGGTAACTTACCCTCCTCCCTTCTACTGAATGCTGTGGCTAATTGACCTATCTGAGTTTCTAGTTTTGCAATAGATTGTGTGTGGGAGTGAAGGATTTGAGTATTCATTTCTAGCCCTTTCAATGCTTGTAACACTTTGTCTTCAAAAGTAGGCTGATTATTCGGTGGAGGTTGTGGGATGTTTGGATATTGTGAATATGGCATGCTTCTAAAATTGGTTTCTTGATAATTAGGTCTGATCGATGATGAATTGGCTACAGGTTGAGGTTTCCAAGAAAAATTTGGGTGATTTCGCCAGCCAGGATTGTAAGTATTTGAAAATGGATCATTTCCTGTTCTAGGAGCTAATCGGGTTTGGGCTTGGTGGGCTTGCTCTTGAACAAGTTCAGGAAATTGGTATGCAGCTGGACATTCACCTATAGAATGGGTTGGACTCGAACAAATTATGCAGACCTCATGTAATTGAGTAGATGGGGAAGAGATGTTTCCAACTTGTAGAATCCGGTCAAGTTTATGGGATAATTCATCTACCTTAGTATAGATATCTGTAGAATGACCTATTTCATATATTCCACCTCTTTTAGGTTCTATGGGAGGGTCTCGACGAGCAACTGACATGTGATGTAATGAATTCTCACTCAATGTCTCAAAGAGTTGCCAAGCTTCATGTTCATTTTTTAACATAAATGTCCCACCACATGAAGCATCAACCATTTGCCGGTGCTTTTCTGATAAACCATCATAAAAGCACTGAACCAGTTGCCATTTGGGTATAGCATGATGTGGACATTTTCTAATCAGTTCTTTGAATCTCTCCCATGTCTCATGGAACATTTCTCCATCTGTCTGGGAAAAACTTGTTATGGCTTTTCTAATTTGATTCGTTTTTCCTATAGGAAAATATTTCTTAAGAAATTCTCTCTGAAGATGATCCCAAGTTGAAATTATAACAGTGTCTAATGAATTTAACCAATACTTGGCTTTATCTTTTAGGGAAAAAGGGAATAACTTAAGCCTAAGTGCATCATCGAGAAATTTTGAATCTTGACAGTTGAGCAAATTTCCAAGAATTCATCTAAGTGTTTGTAGGGATCCTCATTTGTAAGTCCATAGAAAGATGGTAACATTTGGATTACACTTGACTTAATTTCGTATTGGACAGCCTCTACTGGAGGCACTTGAATGCAGGGAGAGTAGGTATACCTTGAAGGAGTGAAATACTCTTTTAACTATCGTGGTTGATTATTTTCGTTATTAGGATCCATAATTCTGAGTCTGTTTGCTCTAATAGTTCTTTCTATCTCAGGATCTAAGGGTATAAGGTTGGGTTGCAACGATCGGCGACCAAGCATACACCCTAAAATGACTCTAAAGCAAACATAATTCAGTTTTTATTTATTTATTTTTTTATATATATATATATAGAAGAAAAAGAGTGAAATTCTAAAGAAAATACCCTAAAAATTCCTAGAACTAAGAGGAATGAATATTTAATTAGGGTTTAATAATTCTTAACTATCAAGTTAACAAAGATTAGACTCTCTATTCTAGGTTTACCCTAGATCTAGATAGCTCCTAACTTCCAAGACCGCCTTGTCCTATTGAGCTCGAAGTCCTTAGGGGCTGATGTCTAATTAATTTTAGAGTTTTAGGTTTGGATTAATGTAGAATGAAGAATGTGGTTTGTGGGCTAAGGAAGGGTGATGAAATCCCCACCTTATCTTGATTAGGGGTTTGTGCGCTTAAAGTTAATTATGATAATGCTATGCAACAAACAGATGTCCAACTCTTGAAATTATCAAACAAAATTAATCTAATTATTTATTTTTTTTTTAGATTTTTATGATTAGGTTTCTAATTTCCTAATAAATTATGAGATGTTAATGGAATTTTGAGTTTTGCAGAAAATACATCCACCTAAGTCAATCTAAGCATAGAAATAAAATAATTATTTTGTTTATATATTTTATTTTTATTTTTATAAATTTTTTTATGTTAAAAAGAAAATAAGAAATTCTAAAAATTAAGAAAATAAAATAAAGAGACAATAACTATTCAAAAATTAAGAGAAAATTAATCTAATTTTTTTATATTTTTTATTTTATAATTTTTTTTAAAATAACACACTTAAGTCCCAGCAACGGTGCCAAAAATCTGATGCGTGTCGTAATGCAACGATTAAAATACCTTAATTTCACTATTAGAATAGCGAGAGTAAGGGATCGATTCCACGGGGACTTTAGCGATTATCTTGAAATAAATTTATAAATTTAACTAAATAGATAATTATTAGTGCAAAATAATTAAGATATGGTCTATCTTATAAGAGCACGGCTCGTCCTGTAGATCACGGCCCGTCCCTTTTAAGTATAGATCAGTCTAAAATTACTTCCACTTAAATATAATTTAATAATAATTAAACATGAATGAAATTTTATTTTAATAACAACCAAGAGTGCATGGAAGAGTTTTATTTGCTAACATTAAGAAGGCAACAAAAAGCAATAAATTCTCCTAAATCAAACCGGACCCTCCACTGCATACGCCTCCAAGACATGGACTCTTCTTGGGAACAGAATAGCCTCCACGGCTGACGGACAGAGTCTCCAAACGGAACGCCCACAAACGATGAGCAGATCTCCAGACGGGCTTTCGACGGATGCACGGACGGATGCCTCCCTTAAGCGAAGCCTCCACGATCGTCTGATGCTAGGAACAGAGCCTTTGAATTATCCTCCTTCAACAGAAACCTCCACGGACGTCTCACGGATGGCAACATAGAACAGAGCTTCTCACGGCCTGGGAATAGAGCTTCTCACGGCCGCTTCTTCGATTGAGGAAGAAGAGATCTCCCCGAATCCACCGATGGCTCTCGAGGACTCCTCTTTTGCTTCTATTTGTAGAATCCCGGATGCAGTGAAGATGCGGTGAACAATGTTGCCAAAACAGAGGATGCGGGCGGCACGGAGAAAATCCTGGATAAATAGTGAATAAAATCTAATTCCTTCGAGATGAATTTAATTCATTCAATTTGATAACTTCCTATCCAATTTATTCCTTAATTGGCGAAGGAAATGGTTGGATTTGAAATAGGAGAAGAATCGGATGAAAATAAGAAATCTGGCTGAAAAGATGATGAAGTCGGCACTGGGTTTGCTGACTTCGCTTTAAAATGCTTGCTGAAACGGATAAATCAATGTAAAATCAATTTCGGGCTCATCTTAAATCCGATTTGAGTGTCGTTTACATTATTAAATTTCTAAAATCGAGCTCTTCAAATTGATAAGGTTTTACCTAAAATATTATATAAAATATGAAAATATTAAATAATAATAGGTACGTTAAATTATTAATTAATAGGTTTAATGATAATTATTTATGCGTTTATCAGTTTCCATAAAAATTTGGGTGATTTTGCTAGGTAGGATTGTAAGTATTTGAATATGGACCATTGATGAACTATCCCAAAAACTTGATCGAATTCTACAAGTTGGAAATACCTCTTCCCCATCTACTCAATTACATGAGGTTTGTATAATCTGTTTAAGTCCGACCTATGCTGTATATTCCCCCTCTCTTAAGTTATGTGGGAGGATCTCTACGGGCAGTAGACATGTGGTACCAGAAATTTTCACTTAGAGTTTCAAAAAGCTACCATGCCTTATGTTCATTTTTTAGCATAAATATTCCTCCACATAAGGCATCCACCATTTGTCTGCCTTTCTGATAATCCATCAGAAAAACATTGAACTAACTGTCATTTAGGTATTGCATGGTGCGGACATTTCCTACTTAATTCTTTTAATCTCTCCCACATTTCATGAAACATTTCTCCCTCTAACTGATAAAAATTTGTAATGACTTTTCTAATTTGATTCATTTTTTCTATAGGAAAGTATTTCTTAAGAAATTCCCTCTAAAGTTGGTCCCAAGTTGAAATTATAATGTCTAGTAAATTTAACCAATACTTGGCTCTATCTTTTAGGGAGAAAGGGAATAACTTAAGCCTATGTGACTCATCGGAGAAATTTTGAATCTTGACAGTTGAGCAAATTTTCCAGAATTCATCTAAGTGTTTATAGGGATCTTCATTTCTAAATCCATGAAAAGCTGGTAACATTTGGATTATACTATACTTAATTTCATATTGGACATCCTCTACTAGGGGTACTTGTTGCATGGTGAATATGTATATTGTGAAGGGGCAAAGTACTCCTTCAATTGATGTGGTGGATTATTTTCTTGATTAAGATCCATAATGCGTGCTCTGTTTGCTCTACAAGTTCTCTCTATTTCAAGGTTTAAGGGTATGAGGTTGGGTTGTAACGATCAGTGAGAAAGCATATACCTTACCAATACACTCTAAAGCAAGCAGTAATTCAATTTTTTTTAACTAATATAATAGAAGAGAAAGGAGAAGATTTAAAGAAAATATCCTAAAAGATTCCTAGAACTAAGAGCAATGAAGAATAATTTAGTTATGATTTAATAATTATTAGCAATCAAGTTAACACATATTAGACACTCTACCCTAGGTTTAACCTAGATCTAAACAGCTCCTAACTTCTAAGACTGCCTTGGAGCCCTCCAAATCAAAAATTAACTGATCAACTAGCCAGTTAAGGGTAAGGTCATTCGGAGTCTCCTGTCGCTTACTAGGTAAGCAAATGAAACTAATTAAGTAACCACTTTCCTTTCCTTTTCTAGACACCAATTAAGCAGTTAATCCCGACCCGATCCAACTCTTTTGGGTGTCTTATCCTATTGAGCTCGAGTTTCTTAGGGCTGACGTCTAATTAATTTTAGAGTTAAAGACTTGGGTTAATGCAAAATAAAGGATGTGATTTGTGGCCAAGGAAGGGTGATCAACTCCCCACCTTATCTTGATTAAGGGTTTGTGCCCTTAAAGTTAATTATAAAAATACTGTGCAACAAGCTGATGTCCAGCTCTTGAAATTATCAAAAAAATTAATCTGATTACTTTTTTTTAAAGATTTTTGTGATTAAGTTTCTAATTTCCTAATAAAATATAAGATGTCAATGAAAAAATTTTGAGTTTCATAGAAATAAATTTACCTAAGTCAATCTAAGCATAGAAATAAAATAATTTATTTTTATTTTTATTATACTTTATTTTTTTTTTTTATTTTCTTAAATTAATTATATTTTACGAAAAGTGTCTTAGGGTTTAATTTCATGTTCTTTTAAGGTAAGTTAATTAAAAGAAAAAGTTGATTAGGTTAAAAGTGGATTTATGATAAGAAAAAAATTAATTTTTTTATGTTAAAAAGAAATAAGAAAATCTAACAATTAAGGTAACTAAAAAAAAGTAATAAGCTAAAGAGAGCAATAACTATTCAACAAAAAAGGAATTTTTTTTACTCTTTTCTTTTATATAGAAGCATGAATAATAATGAAACAAGAAAAAAATTAAAAATAAGAATAAAATTTAAAAAAATTGTAATAGTTTTTTTTTATTTTTTATTTTTTTTTTGTGAAGTAATCATGCCTGGATCCATGGCAACGGTGCTAAAATTTGATCGCTGTCATTGGTGGTCAAAAATAAAATCTACTTACTACTATAGCTAATGGTGAATCGGGATCGTATCCTCAGGGATCAAGGGCAATTATTTTATGGAAGAGAAAAAGAAAATTTATCTATAGAGGATTATATTAAGAATAGCTGTTATTAAAAGATAACAACTAATTAATTAACAAAATTCAATAGCAGGAGAAGCAACCCAAGAATTCGAATCCACCATGAAAACATGTTTTATCTACTTTTTTTAATGTTGTAATAGTAATTATTTTTATAAATTTAAAATTAGAATAATTTATCTCTTGTCAGGCACGGACCGTATCAGGAGATCACAGCATGTCCTCTTAGAGTATAAACTATCTAATAATTGCAAGGTTAAGGATCTAATTATCATACTATGATCTATCTCTCTTAGGCATGTATCGTATCCTAAGATCACGATACGTCGATAGAGGGTACAGGTCGTGTATGCCAAATTAAGACCTCGATCAGAAAAATAACTCAAAAGATATAATAAAGAAGAGCATAACTTTTATTTCATAGAAATTAAGAATAAAAGAAAGATAAAACCTGATTACATGCTTCATCATCATCCCAAGTTGAAGGAATCTAGCCACGCATTTCTGCTACCAGCATTCCCTCCATAATTTTCCTCTCCTAGGCTTAAATACAATAATCTAAATAAAAGAAGAATAAAAAGATCTTTGTAGAAACTCCTCCCCCTAACTACTGCTTTAGGTTCTCCTTTTATAGAGCTCGTCTAGGGTTTCCTCCTAGTCAAAGTTGGAGTCCATCGGGCACTCAAAATCATTCAAATATTATGAGAAAATTTCTTAGCCATCTGTTCAACATCACCTACCTTATTTTGCACCGATAATCATGTGAAATTATCTCTTTCTTCCTTTTTGGGCAAACCGAGTCCTGATTTGAATGTCGTCTGCATCGTTGGACTCCAAAAATCGAGCTCTTTCCATCTATAGGCTTCTTTTCTGTAAACATCCATAAAAAGTATCAATTCTTAATAAATTCAAAGTAATTAATATTTATTTAATAGTTATATTGGGATAATAAATAGACTTATCAGCGTGAGTCCAGAGGCCTACTTTTTCTATTCTTATTAATGGCTGTTCGACTTGATTTTTCTCCTCAGCAATGGGTCTCCGTCAGGGTTGCCCCCTCTCCCCCTTCCTTTTCGTTCTGTGTGCTGATGATCTCTCTCGTGATCTTACTCAAGCTGTTGGGGCATCTCAGCTGTAACCTTATATGCCTGGCCCCATGGTCCCCCTCTCTCTCACCTTCTCTTTGTAGATGACTGTATCCTGCTTAGCCCTGCTTATGGTCAGAATGTGGTTGTCTGCTTTGTGATCCTTCAGTCTTATTGCTAGGTTTCTGGTTAGAAGGTCAACTTACAGAAATCCATTCTATGTTTCAGCCCTTCAACCTCTCCCCGCCATCATGCTGTCATCTTCTAGTTGTTTAGAATCTCAACTTTCTTTGATCGTCTGTCTTACCTCAGGATTCCCATTATGGGGCATCGTCCCCGCCAGCAAGATTTTGAGGACCTTGGCCATCGGATTTCTAATCGACTGGATCATTAGCAGGTCTCTGGTCTCTCTATGATGGGGTGCATTACATTGCTTCGATCTATTCTTATATCTCTTCCCCTTTACATGTGTCCAATGCCCTGGTTCCGTCTATCTGTCTTCGTTGGATAGAGCGTTGTTTTCGTGATTTCCTCTGGCATCAATGCAAGGGGGTCATGGTATTCACCTTCTTTCTTGGGATGTTATTTGTTTGCCTACTCGAGAGGGTGGATTGGGGATTCAGTCTTTAGTGGTTTGCAGAGAGGCTCTTCTCACTAGGCATGCTTCCAGATTCATTATGGATCCTTATTGTTTTTGAGCTCTATCATGCAACGCAGATATGGTGGTTGGACTTCCAATTCGGTCTTCCGTCCTTCCAAAGGCTGTTCCTTCTTTTGGAGAGCGATCTGCCATTACGCCCTACTATCATGTCTGATATCCACTGGATGATTGGGGATGGTAGTTCTATTAATGTTACTTAGGATATATGGATAGCTGACCTTCCTCTATCTCGCTAGCCGTGTTTCCTCAACTCTGATGTTGATCCATCTATGCCAGTTTCTGCTTTGATTTGCCACGATCGTTCGGTTAGCATGTGCCTTTGGTCTCCCAATTTTTTGGGCAGGAGCTAGCGCATAGGATCCTTGCCATCCATCTTGCTTCCTCTGTTGTTACTAATACTAGACTTTGAGGCTGATCTTGCCTCCCACGTGCCCCTTCCAAAGACCTTGTTGACTACTTTTGGCCTTGGACTTTGGGTATGGATGATGTGGCCTGGATATGGCATTTTCCCATCCACCCCAGAATTCAGCTCTTTTTGTGGAAGCTTGTGTGGGACCGGCTTCCTACGTGCTCTCTTTTGGTTGGCTGCGGTCTTCCTATTTTGTCTCTTTTCCCGATATGTGGCCTTCAGGATGAGACGTTGAGCATGCCATCCTCACCTATTCTCGGGCGTTATGGATTTGGTAGCAGCTTCATTATACCCCATGGATTCCGAAGGAGGGACCCACTCGTCTTTCTTTACTACGTGCCATTCGTTTTTTGCTCTACGAGGTCCCCGGCCTCATGGTGTCCTTTCTGCTTATCGGCTCATCACATTTGGCTGATCCGAAATCAGATTGTCTTTGCTGAGGAGACGGTTTTGCCTCAGGTGGTCACCCGCTCAGCCGTCTCCCTTGCTATGGAGTTCTTTTGTTCAGATTCTGCTATTCACTCGGACAGACCCGACCTCTGGGACTCCCCTGCTATTTTGGTAGCACACCGTTCTACGGTGTTTATCTCTTGGAAGCCCCCACCCTCGGGTTATGTCAAAGTAAATTTTAATGGTTCTATGTCAAGATAACTTGCTGGATCTGGATTTATTATTAGGAGGCCAGAGGGAGTGTTGCTCGCGGCAGGTGGTCATGGTTCACTCGACATTTCGGTCCATATGGCTAAGCTTTAGGCTAATTGGGCTGGCATTACTTTGTTGTTTGTCATTTTGGCTCTTGTCGGTTGGTTATTGAGGAAGATTCTCTTATGGTTGTCCGCTGGATCAGGCGGGATGTGGATCTCTACTCCCTCCATAATTCCTTCTCTGTGATATTTTGGCTTCTATCCAGGCTTCTTATGCACCTTTGATCTGGCATATTTACCGAGAAGCACATGTCGCGGCCGAATGAGTTACTTCTGTTGCAGCTCGCCATTCTGGGCAGTGGGGTTGGCAGTTTGGTGATCTTTGCCCTATTATTTTATAACAAATTTTGTACTCTAACCTATCGAGCTTGACTCATGCCAGAGTGGTATGATCACCCATATGTACCCAAAAAAAAATTAATGGACGATTCATCAATAATAAATTCTTAGTATTTTTCTTTTCCATGTATAGATGCTGGTGTCATTGCACAATCTCTAGGTACGGAGTTGATTTCCACACAATCTAGTGACAATTTAAGATTTTTTTAAATTATGATTTAATCAATCAGGAATTACTAACTTTAAAAAATAAGATAAAATAAAATAAAGAAAGCAAGGATGATAATATATTAAGTCTAAATATAGCGGGACCTTTGGTGGCGCACCATCACTTCATTTGGTACAATGATCAAATGGATATACCAAGATTTTTTTATTCTTAGGCAAGCCAAGGTCTTCTCACCGATCGAGAACGTATTAAAATTTTAGAATTTTTTTTTGAATGTACCAAGATTTTTGTTCTTAGATATGCCAAGGTTTTCTCACCTAGGAATGTACCAAATTTTTTGAATTTTACTTGGACGTACAAAAAAAATTTATCATTAGGCATACTAAGATCTTCTTACCCACAAATGTATAGGGTTTCTAAATTATACTTGAAGGTACCAAAATTTTTTATCCTTGAGCATATCAAGGTCTTCTTAGCCATGGACACACCTGAGTTTCTATATTCATATATTTTGAAAGGAAAATGAGCCTTTATCTAAATAAAAACATCCATTGCTCTGTAATTTTTATTAGTAGCAAGAAGAACTATAATAATAATTGAAAACAAAAATTATTTATAATAGACTTTGTGTTGGCCCAGATGGCAACCCAAGAGGGGGGGGGGGTGAATTGGGTTCTTTAAAAATTAGCCCTTTTTAAAATAGTTTGCTTGTGATTTATGATGGCAAATCAAGGTAACTATAAAGTTCATAAATAAGATGGAGATAGAGAAAGAGACAATGAAACACGGCGAACACAAAAGATTTTATAGTGGTTCGGTGTATCCAACACCTACGTCCACTCCCAAGATTCACTTGGGTCCACACTATAATCACCCTAGATTACAGCAGAGTTGTTTTACAAGCTCACAACTCGAACTTGTTGTTTTTCCGGGCGCACAACGAACCCAGCTGGTTTTCAAGGGCTCACCAGCACAAAAACCCTAAACCAAGCTTAACCAAGCTTGAACCGAGGTAAAACTACCTCCTCTAGTTCAATCCCCCAGATTGAACTAGGCACTAACAAAATAAGTATTGTTTTTGAAATACAAAGCTCCTCAATGAGCAAATATACAAATTAATAACAAGGTTTAGAAAAGCCTGATTTGAAGATGGTTGGCTTTTGAGCTTTTCTTCTTTTCTTCTTTTCTTCTTCTCCTTGCTAGGTTGAATCAAGCCTCAGCTCCGATTCTTCACAGTTGAAGCGGTTGAGAAGAGTTGAAAAGCAAGAAATGAATCTCCTCTCTCCAAGATGGGAAATCCACCAAGACTTTGATTTTGAACGCTTTGGATTCCTCTTGAACTTTTTGGAGTGGAGTGGATTTGAGCTAGAAGGTTTTCCTTTCAAGATTCAAGCTCTCGGATTTTTGAAATGGGATTTGTCTATCTCAGATTTTCTCTCTTTGTTTTTCAGATTTTTTGTTTTTCCTCTTCCTCACCTTTTTTTTTTTTTTTTTGAACAATAGACTTCCCTTTTATAGATTTCTTTTACACCATTTTTGGAAGAAAACTATCCGTTGGAGTGTACCTTGTATCAAAATATATCCGTTAGAAATAAGGTAAAATAGAAATATTACCGTTAGAGCTGATCTGGCAATTTGATTTTTCCGTTCCAGGTGGGTTGGAGTCGACTCTAACTTTTCTGGAGTCGGCTCTAGCTCGAGGCATTTCAAAACGGTATTTCTGGAGTCGCCTCTAGCTTTTCTGGTGTCGACAAGATACTTTTCCGGAGTCGACTCTAACTTACCCGGAGTCGACTCTAGGTCGGGGCCAGAAAAATTGACTTTCTGCTTCGTCTGTGAGAGTCGACTCTAACAGTCTCGAAGTCGACTCTAAAGTCCATGCCAGTTCCAGAGTCGACTCCGAGAGAGTCGGCTCTGTGATTCTCGGAGTCGACTCTAATGTCTGCAATTCTTACCTAGACATTAGATTCGATCCAGAACACAATGTAACTCCTGATTTTGATCATTCAATAGTCTTATAATCTGAAACACTAAATCAAAATCATCAGAGCCTTTAAGAGTTATACTCAGATAGTTTTGTTAATCATCAAAATCATCAATTGGGTCAACAATCTCCCCCTTTTTGATGATAACAAAAACTTTGAGTATATGCATTCAAAATTCAATCAAACTAAGGATTATAGTCATTTTGGACTTTAAACATTTGTAATTTAGGTTTTGATGCCAATGTTCAATGTAAACTTTAAAATTGTGCATGAGTTCAGTATAATCCATCAATTGTGAATATTTAATCTTAATGTGCATAAAATTGCAAATGAGCTTTTTGTTAAGCTCCCCCTGTATATAAGCATCAAATTTTAACATATTAACATTTCAAGTCATTTTGCATAAGCAATTAATTCTCCCTCTTTCTTTCTTTCTTTATGCATATATAACCATTAAAATTTTCAAGTCTTTACATATTCAATATTCATATTCAATCTTTCTTTGCATACAACATATTCAATATTCGTATTCAATCTTTCTTTGCATACAACATATTCAATATTCATATTCAATCTTTCTTTGCATACAACCATACAACATATTCAATGAAATTTTAAATGTCAACATGTACTACCGATTATTAAGATATTTACCTCTTGAAAGGATACATCTAGCGATACTGCACGGGACCAGCTATACTCGCTTCGTATGGCAAGTGAACCGGTAAATGCTCCATTGAGTCAAAAAAAACTTTGAGGAAATATTCACTCCAGCTTGTATAAAATAATTAGAATTTTGTCCTCAAGCCTTGCTATGGATGCAGAAGTAATGACTACGGCAGATAACTCCTTGAAGAATAAGATGAGCTCCATCAATGCCTTCCACACATGGTGCGGAAGCAACTCACAAAAAACTATACGCAATAACCGCTGCATGAAAAGATGGCAGTCATGACTCTTCATGCCAAACAACTTGAGCTTATGCATGTCCACACATCTACTGATATTTGAAGCATAACCATCTGAAAATTTTAACCCTCTAACCTAGTTACATAAAACATCTTATGAATTTCTGTCAAGAGTGTAACAGGCTTTAGGATAGGTCCCGTCAACATTCCTCCTCAAATCAGCTCTTCTGCAGTACTGATTAAGTTCTTCTCTTGACTTTGCAGTGTCTTTGGTTTTTCCCGGGATGTTTAGCACCGTATTAAATATGTTATCAAAGGAATTTTTCTCAATATGCATAACATCAACTTGTGCCAGATGAGACTTGTGCTCCAATATGGTAGATCCCAAAAAATACTCCACTTCTTCCAGTTGTGTTCTTTACATATACAGCCATTTACTCTATCTGCATCGGCTTCCCAAGTTCTATAGTATCAAATATATCTATGCCAGACCTAACTAGTTCGGCGAATTTTGTGACTATTTTGTTCTTCCGGAAGGCAATCAAGTTCCTCCTATAAGGATGATTTGGAGGCAAAAACTTTCTATGATTATCAAACCATGACTGCTTACCACTCTTCTGCAATGTGAATGCATCAGAATCATTTAAGCAGTAAGGGCATGCCATACGCCCAGCAGTGCTCCAACCAGACAACATTGTATAAACCGGAAAGTCACTGATTGTCCACATCAAAGCAGCTCTCATGATAAAATTTTATTTTATTGAAATGTCGTAGGCCATGACTCCAGTTTCCCACAACATTTTTAATTCGGCCACCAATAGTTACAGGAAGACATCAATCTTTTCCTTTGGATTTGATGGTCCTGGAACCATAACTATCAAAAACATTACAGTATCTTTCATGCACTTCCATGGAGGAAGGTTATATATAGTCAGTATCACAGGCCAACAAGAATACTGTCGGCCCGCTTGACCAAATGGTTGAAAGCCATCGGTACAAAGACCTAATCTCACATTCCTTATATCGTCGGCAAAATCAGGATGACTGTCATTGAAATGCTTCCAAGCTTTTGAATCTGATGGATGCCATATTTCTTCTTCTTTAGATTCATGTTCGGCATGCTATCTCATATCAGCAGCTGTAACCTCAGATCTGTATAATCTTTGCAGACATGGAATAAGAGGAAAGTAATGCATCCTCTTGTAAGGCACACTTTTCCTCCTACTTGTACTAGCTCCCCCTTCATCATTGGTGTACCTCGATTGCCCACAAATTTTACAACATCTCAGGTCTGAGTCTTCACCCCAATATATCATATAATTGTTCAAGCAGCAATTGATCTTATTAACTGGAAGCCCAAGGTCACGCAATAACTTCTTCGTTGAGTAAAAACTGTATGCTAAAACATTATCATTTAGCAAAACTTCCTTCATTAATATAGCTACAGCATTGAACTCCTTTTCTGATAATCAATGTTCTACCTTAATATTCAACAACCGAGCAGCCATAGACAATTGGGAATGACTCTCACAACCAGGATATAATTCTTGATTTGCAGCACGAAGCATATCATAAAATTGTTATGCATCTGAATTTGGTTCTTCCATAAATGTATTCTGATTGAATTCATTACCCGATACATTCATCACCATTTCTTCATATTTGTTTAAATTCACACATGGTTCATCAATAGAAATTGAAACTTGTTGGCTTGTGACAGCTGCACCCATTTCCTCTGTTTTACCATGATAGTACCAAATATCATACCCAGGAACAAACCCTTTTTTACGCAAATGCACCTTCACAGTTTCAACATCCCTATACGCTTTATTCTAACACCTGTATAAGTTGCAGGGTACCTAATCCTAGGCCCATCCATCCATTCGGGTTGGCTACATGCAAATCCAATAAATTCTTCCAATCCATTCAAAAAATTTGGATTAAGCAAGCCATCTTTTAATCTTGCATACATCTATGAGCGAGGTCTGCTCATTTTTGACCAACTTATACAATTTTCTAGTAAAGCATTAAAGAAAACCACAATATAAAACAATATATAGTATTACTAATTTTATAACTAAATTAGTTATTTTACACATCCAAAGTAAATAATAACTATTTAAAAAATTTATAATAATAAATCAATTTTGTTTTTAATGATTGCAACCAATTGATTAGGCCAGGCCTGCTAAGGTCCCTGCTTTGCAAGGCCGTGCCACATGGAGTTCGTGAGACTTCACAAGTATGCAAGCGTCCTAAATTAATTCCACCTACACTTCATATCTAAAAGGTAAGGCCCTATCACATTCAAGATTATTTTCTGTGATATGGTATTCTGCTATTCATTATCATTGTTTACGTTAAAATTTTAGCAGCATTTCCCCATATGTTCTTCTAAATGTGTGGCATATATGCCACACTAGAAGAACGTATGAGGAAATACAAACCACAATCTCAACAGATGATAATTAATAGCAGACTAACATATCGCAAAAAATAATCTAAAACTGTCCACTAGGACAATTTGAGAATTTGTAAGACTACATCTTGCAAATTCTCAAACAGGTTTAAAGGTCTCAGTGCTGTGAGGTTTCAGTGCTGTGAGAATAATAATCTTAAGAAAACAATCAAACTTATGCTTGTGAAAAAGTTTTCTTGACTATTATACAAGAAAAATTGTTGTCTATAGCCACTAACTTATAAAACTGATATTATGTCAAAGATAATAACCTTAATCCAATATTTATGCATAGTAATATCTAATAATACTATGGTTTCAATATTGGACAGGCTGGACCGAAATTTTCCATAACACATCAACTGTGGCACATCTATTAAAGCCATATATAATCTAATTCCCAAAATAACATATCCCAATATGAAGGAATTGTAACTAAAATCAAAGCCTAGGTCACAACAATTTCATAATGAAAATAAGATGCAATAATATATCTAAGATGTTCACCAGTAAACTACCATGCATAGTTTAATATGCTGAGAAATTGAACCATAATTATATAAAAATCACTAATCAATTATGACTTAATTAATTTAAAATAGAAGCACTAATTAATCGTAAAGCAATTTCTTTAATTAATTTACTATCGATCAGAATCACTAATTAGCAAATATTACAATGATGTTATATTGCAATCATTATTTATTAGAATACCATAATTTATTATTATATTAAGTTATAATATTATAAACTAATATAAGTTAATATATATTATAATATGATATTATTAATATTATGATCACAGTAAATATTATAAGTTAAAGGGATAATAAATTTTATTTTTCATATTTTATAACATAAATCCTAATATTGTATTATATCATAATTTAATGTTATATTATAATGAGGTTGTTATATTAATTTTTTATGGTTGATGATGGATATAATATTAAATTTATATTATAAAATTAAACTATAACAACATTCTTACAATGCTACATTTTTTTTTTCCAGCCCATGG
Organism: Calamus simplicifolius; assembly: GCA_900491605.1. NCBI lineage: Eukaryota > Viridiplantae > Streptophyta > Magnoliopsida > Arecales > Arecaceae > Calamus > Calamus simplicifolius. The sequence goes on from UESW01003848.1 coordinate 1,871,446, forward strand.
CCTGGCCAACGTGGCCAGGCCACGGCCAGGCGGCCGTCGTGGCCGATGACGTGAGGGGGAGGGAAATAGGGTTTTTTTTTTCCTCCTTGTCGTGGCCTGGCCACCATGGCCAGGCCATGGCCGGCCAGTAGCCAGCCACAACCGAGCGCGGCCACGGCCAGCGACGACAGCCACGGCCATGGTCGTGGCCGGTGATGGGAGGGGTGGGGGGGAATCAGGGTTTTTTTTTCCCCTTGCCATGGCCTGGTAGGGGTGATGGGAACCATGGCCAGGCCACGGCTGGCCACCAGCCGACCAAGGCCGGGCACGGCCGTGGCCGGCGATGAAAGGGCGAGGGGGGGAAACAGGGTATGTTTTTTTTCCCTTGTCATGGCCTGGCCACCGTGGCTAGGCCACGGTCGGCCACCAACAGGCCATAGCCACGGATGTCGCTGGTGATGAGAGGGGGAGGGGGGGAAACAGGGTTTTTTTTTTTGCTTGTCGTGGTTTGGCCACGGTGGCCAGGCCACAGCCGGGAACCTGCCGGTGATGACGGCCACGGCCACGGCCATGGCCGATAACGGGAGGAGGAGGGGGGGGAAATAGGGTTTGTTTTTTTTTTTTACTTATCGTGGCCAAGCCACGGCTGGCCACCAACCGGCCACAACCTGGCGCGGCCGTGGCCAGCGACGACGGCCATGGCCATAGCTGTGGCCAGTGACGGGAGGGGGGGGGAAATAGGGTTTGTTTTTTTTTTACTTGCGTGGCCTGGCCACTATGGCCAGGCCACAGCCGGGCACCGCCATGGCCAGTGATGGGAGGGGGAGGGGGGGGGGAACAGGGTATGTTTTTTTTTACTTGCCGTGGTCGGTGACGGGAGGGGGACGGTGGGAAACAGGGTTTATTTTTTTTCCTTGCCATGTCTTAGCCACCATGGCCAGGCCACGGCCAGGCGCATTCGTGGCTGGCCATGGCCCCGGCCAGGCGCGGCCATGGCCGGTGACGGGAGGGGAGGGTGGGGAATAGTGTTTTTTTCCCTGGCCATCGCCTAGCCACCGTGGCCAGGCCACGGCCGGCCACCAGCCGGCCACAACTGGGCGTGGCCATGGCTGGTGACGGAAGGGGTGGAGGGGGGAAACAGGGTTTGGTTTTTTTTTTCCTTGCCATGGCCTGGCCACCGTGGCCAGGCCATGGCCGGGCGTAGCCATGGCCGGTGATGATAGGGGGAGGGGGGGAACAGGGTATGTTTTTTTTTCCTTGCAGTGGCCTGGCCACCGTGGCCAGGCCACGTCCGGCCACCAGCCGGCCATAGCCGGGCGAGACCGTGGCCAGTTACGGGTGGGGGCTGGGGGCTGGGAAATAGGGTTTGTTTATTTTTTATTTCCTTGCCATGGCCTAGCCACTGTGGCTATAATAGATGTGCCACGGTTGATGTGTTATGAAAAATTTCAGTCCAGCCTAGGTCACAACAATTTCATAATGAAAATAAGATGCAATAATATATCTAAGATGTTCATTAGTAAACTACCATGCATAGTTTAATATGCTGAGAAATTGAACCATAACTATATAAAAACCACTAATCAATCATGACTTAATTAATTTAAAAGAAGCACTAATTAATCGTAAAGCAATTTCTTTAATTAATTTACTATCGATCAGAATCACTAATTAGCACATATTACAATGATGACATATTGCAATCATTATTTATTATAATACCATAATTTATTATTATGTTAAGTTATAATATTATAAACTAATATAAGTTAATATATATATATATATTATTAATATTATGATCACAATAAATATTATAAGTTAAAGGGATAATAAATTTTATTTTTCATATTTTATAACATAAAATCCTAATATTGTATTATATCATAATTTAATGTTATATTATAATGAGGTTGTTATATTAATTTTTTTATGGTTGATGATGGATATAATATTAAATTTAATATTATAACATTAAACTATAACATTCTTACAATGCTAGGTTTTTTTTTCCAGCCCATGGCCTGGCCACCATGGCCAGGCCACGGCCGGGCGGCCGTCGTGGCCGATGACGTGAGGGGGAGGGAAACAAGGTTTGTTTTTTTTTCCTCCTTGTCGTGGCCTGGCCACCGTGGCCAAGCCATGGCCGGCCAGTAGCCGGCCACAACCGAGCACGACCACGGCCAGCGATGACGGCCACGACCACGGTCGTGGCCGGTGACGGGAGGGGTGGGGGGGTGGAATCAGGGTTTGTTTTTTTTTTCCCTTGTCGTGGCCTAGCCACCATGGCCAGTCCACGGCCGGCCACCAGCGGCCAATGCTGGGCACGGCCGTGGCCGGTGACGAAAGGGGGAGGGGGGGAAACAGGGTATGTTTTTTTCCTTGTCGTGGCTGGCAACCGTGGCCAGGCCACGGCCAGCCACCAGCCGGCCACGGCCACGGATGTGGCCTATGACAGGAGGGGAGGGGGGAAACAGGGTTTGTTTTTTTCTTTTTTGCTTATCATGGCTTGGCCGCTGTGGTCTGGCCACGGCTAGGAACCAGCCAACGACGATGCCACGGCCATGGTCGTGGCTGGTGATGGAAGGAGGAGGGGGGGAATAGGGCTTGTTTTTTTTTTTCTTTCTTGCCGTGGCCAAGCCACGACCGGCCACCAGTCGGCCGCAACCCGGCGCGGCCGAGGCCGATGACGAGAGGGGTGGGGGGGGGGAAACAGGGATTGTTTTTTTTTTCCTTGTCGTGGCCTGGCCACTGTGGCCAGGCCACAGCCGGGCGCGGCCATGGCCGGTGATGGGAGGGGGAGGGGGGGGGAACATGGTATGTTTTTTTTTGACTTTTCGTGGCCGGTGACGGGAGAGGGAGGGGGGGGAAACAAGGTTTGTTTTTTTTTCCTTGCCGTGGCTTGGCCACCATGGCTGGGCCATGGCCAGGCGCTTCCGTGGCTGGCGACGACGGCCAAGGCCACGGACGGGTGCGGCCGTGGCTGGTGACGGGAGGGGAGGGGGGGAACAGGGTTTTTTTTTCCCTTGCCGTGGCCAGGCCACGGCCGACCACAACTGGGTGCGGCCATGGCCGGTGATGGGAGGGATGGACGGGGGAAATAGGGTTTTATTTTTTCCTTGTCGTGGCCTGGCCACCGTGGCCAGGCCACGGCCGGGCGCGGCCGTGGCCGATGATGGGAGGGGGAGGGGGGGAACAGGGTATGCTTTTTTTTCCTTGCGGTGGCCATGGCCAGTGACAGGAGGGGGAGGGGGGGAAACAGGGTTTGTTTTTTTTTTCCTTGCCATGGCTTGGCCACCAGCCAGCCACGGCCATGGCCGTGGCCGGTGACGGGTGGGGGAGAGTTGGGGGAAACAGGGTTTTTTTTTCATTCGGTGGATGGCCAGGCCATGACCGGCTGCTAGCCGGCCCCGGCTGTGGCCGGCGAGCTCGGGAATGGCCCCGGCCGGGGCAAGCGCGAGCACGGCTCCGACCGTGGCTGGCGAGATAGGAGGGGAGTGGGGGAGGGGGGTGGGGACTTACCCAAAAATGGAAGTCGCCAAAGAGTAGATCGGGTGCCGGAGGGCTGCCGGAGCTCCGCCAGAGGTGGGGAAGAGGGAGGAGGAGAAAGATGGACGGAGAGGAGCAGCCGGCTAGTTGTGGGAGAGAAAACGGGGAGGAAGAAGAGGGGGGGAGGGGTTTTTATATATACAAGGATTAGCGACGCAATAATACATCGCTAATGCGTCGCTAACTAGCGACCCAATTAATTGGATTGGAGGGAATTTAGTGACGCAGAGTTGCATCGCTAAATGCATCGCTAAAAATTATTAATTTATAATAATATTAATTTCATTTAGTAATTATTATAGTTTATTATATAATATTATATAGTGATAATTTTATATATCCAAATATAGAAATCTTTGCCGCTCGTTTCATTGGAGCCCCAGAGTGATGTGGGTGTGGCCGCGATGTTACATGTCTGCTTCCTTCCCATGGCCGGCTGCTGGCCTTTTCTCCCCTCCGCCGCCCTCGGTGGTGCTTCGATCTCTTATCATGGGTTACCTCCCAGGTGGCCGATCGGGGGGTCGGGCTCGGCCTTGTGCCGCTCCTATCTGTCCCCTAAATCAGGAGATGGATAAGGGCCTACCATGATGGTGACAGTTGATGGATCAAGAGTTACAGTTCGATTTAGGAGAGGGAGCCTTTGCGGACCATCGTCTTCTTCCTATGCACAGTAAAGCCATGGAACCTGCGCTATCGTCACCGAAAGGGCTCAAAGGGAGTTTTACCAGGAGATGTGTCACTCTCTTCCTACTCTCTGGCTACAACCCCTCTCACCGTGCCACGAGAGCCATTGGAAATTGGGGGCGGATGGGGGATGGAACAAGGAACCCTCTGATCTCCATAAAGATACCGCGCTGAAGAAGGTCATAGGAGAACCTTTTCTTCCCCGACCGATGGAGACTCCCAAGAAACGCAACTCATTGTAAGCCTTGAACTTCGGTATGATCTCTTTCTCATTAGAAGCCTCTTCCTCTGCATCACTGTTTGCGACGGAATTTTGCATCGCTATATAGCGACGAAAAAATGTGTCGCTGTTCAGTGACAAAAATTTGCGTCGCTGAACAGCGATGCATTTTTTTTGCATCATTGTATAGTGACGCATATATTTGCATTGTTAAATAGCGACACATTTATGCATCGCTAAAAATTAATAATTTATAATAATATTAATTTTATTTAGTAATTATTATAGTTTATTATATATAATATTATATAGTGATAATTTTATATATCAAAATATATAGAAATCTATGCCGCTCGTTGCACTGGAGACCCGGGGTGACATGGGTGTGGCCGCAATGTTACATGTCTGCTTCCTTCCTGTGGCCGGCGCTATTGGCCCTTTCTCCCCTCCGTCATCCTTGATGGTGCTTCGATCTCTTATCGCGGATTACCTCCCAGGTGGCCGATTGGGGGGTCAGGCTTGGCCTTGTGCCGCTCCCGTCTGTCCCATAAATTAAGAGATGGGTAAGGGCCTACCATGATGGTGACAGGTGACGGATTGAGAGTTACGGTTCGATTTAGGAGAGGAAGCCTTTGCGGACCATCGTCTTCTTACTACGCGCAGTAAAGCCATGGAACCTGCGCTATCATCACCAAAAGGGCTCGAAGGGAGTTTTACCAGGCGAGGTGTCACTCTCTTCCTACTCTCTGGTTGCAACCCCTCTCACCGTTCTACGAGAGCCATTGAAAATTGGGGGCGGAAGGGGGATGGAACAAGGAACCCTCTAATCTCCATAAAGAGACCGCGCTGAAGAAGGTCATAGAGAACCTCTTCCTTCCCGACTGATGGAGACTCCCAAGAAATGCAACTCATCGGAAGCCTTGAACTTGGGTATGATCTCTTTCTCATCGGAAGCCTCTTCCTCCGCGTCACTATTTTTGACGGAATTTTGTGTCGCCATATAGCGACGAAAAAATGCGTCGCTGTTCAGCGATGCAATTTTGCGTCACTCAACAGCGACGCATTTTTTTTGCATCGCTGTATAGCGATGCATATATTTGCATTCCTAAATAGCGATACATTATACATCACTAAAAATTAATAATTTATAATAGTATTAATTTCATTTAATAATTATTATAGTTTATTATATATAATATTATATAGTGATAATTTTATATATCGAAATATATAGAAATCTATGCCGCTCGTTTCACTGGAGCCTTGGGGTGACGTGGGTGTGGCCGCGATGTTACATGTCCGCTTCCTTCCCGTGGCCGGCGCTGCTGGCCCTTTCTCCCCTCCGTCGCCCTTGGTAGTGCTTCAATCTCTTATCGTGGGTTACCTCCAAAAGTATTGAAAAGAATCAAGCTTTCAACAGAATGACCATACTTGTATGCATCAAAAGTGTTAAATTTCCTATTGGGATGTCATTTTTCCTTTACTGATTCCTTGACTGATTGACGATATATAGCACAAACAGCTTCCATACAGAGATTGAAATCCTCTAAAATTGAAGAAAGCATATCTTCCTAACTGTCCCAGTTCATAGTTTTCTTTCTGCAATGATTCTTAGCAAAATCTCCATTAGAAGCTAAATCAACAGCTTCTCTTTCAGAAGCGTCATCGAATCCAATATCATATAGTGCTGTTGGGATGTAATTTTTCCTTTACTGATTCCTTGACTGATTGGCGATATATAACACAAACAGCTTCCATGCAGAGCTTGAAATCCTCTAGAATTGAAAGAAAGCATATCCCTAAACTCTTGAGCCCTAAAACCCTATTTAGCGACACATACTAATTCGTTGCTAATGCGTCGCTAAACAGCTATGCGTCGCTGATAGCGACACAATTATGCATCGCTAATCAGTGACGCAATTATGTGCGTCACTATCAGTGACGCATATTCATACATCGCTATTTAGCGACGCAATTATGCATCGCTAAACAGTGATGCATCATATGCATCGCTGAACATTCATCACTGTTCAATGATGCAATTATGCGTCGCTAAATAGCGACTTATCGATATGAGTCGCTATATGCGTCGCTATTTTGCGATGAAAATTTTTGGAGTCGCTAAATCCGTCGCTAATTAGCGACTGATTTAATGAGTCGCTAAATTGCGTCGCAGATTTTATGGGTTGCAATTGTGTCACAATTTTGTCGTTATTTTGCGACGAAAATTTGTGTCGCTAAATTGTGTCACTATTTCATGAATTTCTTGTAGTGTTCTTTTGCAAGAAGCAGGGTCATTGAAAGAGGAACTGTCCTCTTTATATTGCATCCCTTGACCCGAACAGGTCTAAGAAGGGGAAGCAGCAAGGAAATGTTGAACAGGATATTTATATGATAACACCTTGTAATTTCTATCTATGATACTACTAATTGGGTGTTAGATACCGAAAGTCCAATTCACATACGTAAGTCTTTGCAGGGACTTCAAGTTAGTAGAATATTCAAGGATGGTGGGAGATTCTTAAACATGAAAAATTGAAGCCAAGTTCCAGTCCTGGCATTGGGAGTCGTCAAACTTGTTTTTGAGTCTTGTACAATCTTTTTTAAAAAATGCCATTATTGTCCATCTTTCATTTTAAATATCATTTCTGTAGGCCAATTGGCCATGTCTGGTTATGAACTATCAATAAAGAATGACGTTTGCAAAATCATTATGAATGGTTCTATTGTGATGAATGAATATATGAGTAATGACATATATGTACTATCCCGACCTGTTAGTATAATTTATACATCTAGCAAATGCCCTAGGATAAATGATATCAGTAATGCTTACCTTTGGTACTGCCAGCTAGGTCATATTAACAAGAATAGGATAAAAAGGTTTACTTGAGGTTAATGATTTTGAATCATTACCAACCTGTGAATCTTGTCTTCTGGGTAGACTGACCAAATCATCTTTTGGTGGAAAAGGTGAATGGGCCAATAAAATTCTAAGTCTGATACATACCGATGTATGCGGACCTATGAATGTCAGTGTCAGAGATGGGCATAACTATTTCATTACGTTTACAAACGATTTTTTGAGGTATGGTTATATATTCTTGATGAGACATAAGTCTGAATCATTTAAATGTTCAAACGATATCGTAATGAAGTAGAAAAAAAAACTAAAAAGTTTATCAAAACCCTTTGATCAGATCGAGGTGGTGAATATCTTTCCAGTGAGTTTTTAACATATCTTGAGAAGAATGGGATTCTCTCTCAATGGACACCTCTAGGGATACCTTAGTTAAATGGAGTGTCCGAAAGGAGAAATCAAACCCTGTTAGACATGGTTCGGTCCATGATGGGCTTTGCTTCTCTGCCAATCTCCTTTTGGGGTTATTCTTTAGAGTCAGCTTGTTATCTTTTAAATAGTATTCCAAGTAAGTTTGTTAACAAAACACCATATGAGATATGGACTGAGCATAAGCCGATACTCTCACATCTTCGGGTCTGGGGCTGCTTGGCTTATGTCAAATGTTTGGAAATAGATAAGCTTGGACCTAGGTTTGACCAGTGCCTATTTGTAGGATATTCAAAAGAGTCTAAGGGATATTACTTTTACTTACCTGAAGAACAAAAATTGTTCGTTAGTCTTAGGGCTATCTTTTTAGAAAAGGAGTTCCTTGGTGAAGGAACTGGAGCTACTAAGATTAAACTTAGTGAAGTTCAACAAAATAAAAATCGACATACTTAAGAGACAATATAGAAGCAGATTTGATTAGATCAAAACCTGAGCCCATATAAGAACCATTAAGGAGATCTAGTAGGGTACTACATCAACCAAATAGATACTATGGTTTCTTGGTACGGACGATGATCCTATTGAATTTGATGAGAACAATGGTGATCTCATCACCTATATGGATGCAATGTAGAGGTTTGACTCTGAGAAATGGTTAGAAGCCATGAAATCTAAAATGGAGTCTATGAAAATCAATAATATATGGACATTGGTTGATCCATCCTAAAACCCATTTGGTGCAAATGGAATTTTAAAAGAAAAAGAGGCATAGATGGGCAGGTAGAGACCTATAAAGCCTGTCTGGTTGCCAAGGGATATCGTCAATGTTATGGTATAGACTATGATGAGACATTTCTCCTATGGCAATGCTCAAATCCATTCGGATTATGCTTGCTTTAGCAGCATACTTTGATTATGAAATCTGACAAATGAATGTCCGAACAGCTTTTTTGAATGGTGAGCTAGAAGAGGAGGTGTATATGATACAATAAAGGGTTTACATCCACAGATGAGTCAAAAGTGTGCAAGCTTGAAAGATCCATTTATGGATTGAAGCAGGCATCTCGGAGTTGGAACATGCGTTTTGATAAATGTATCAAGACGTATGGTTTCGTTAGGAACAGAGAAAAACCTTGCATTTACAAATGGGCTAATGGTTCTATGGTTGTATTCCTTGTATTGTATGTGAATGATATTCTCTTAATCGGGAATGACATCCTAGCATTATAGGGAATAAATGTCTGATTGTTATCTCAGTTCTCTATGAAGGACTTGGGTGAAGCCTCTTATATACTTGGTATGAAAATCTATAGAGATAGATCTAGGAGGCTTCTAGGATTATCTCAATCTACGTACATAAACACTATGCTAAAACGATTCAGCATGGAGAATTTCAAGAAAGGCTATCTCCCAATAGGCCATAGAATTTCTCTCTCCAAAAAGGATTGTGCGACAACTCCTGAGGAAAGAGAGCGTATGAGTAGGATTCCATATGCTTCGACATGGGTTCTATCATGTACGCTATGACATGTACTAGACCAGAC